>JAPMOQ010025968.1:2058021-2242223 GCA_026543055.1 Argiope trifasciata
AAGTTAACTTATGGCAGCGCCTATAGTTTTGGAGTGATAATCTTTTGTATACATTCTAGAAAGTGACACTTTTGGGTTTTTTTATTTGTATACATACATATAGGAAAGCAAACCGTTTCTGTTAAGTTCTATTGAAAATTTGGTAAAAGTCTACTTTGTTGCTACATAGAAAATATTCTAAATTCATTTATCTAACTTATTGTTTTCAGAGTTATTGAATTCATATAAACATAGATATTTAAATTACAGTTTTTTAATTGAGATAAAGGGTGTCCAAAATTAATACAAAATTTGAATTCGGCCTCATTTGAGCAGTAAAGTGCTGGCAACACGATTAACAGTTGATAGTTTACGGTTAATAAAAATGGAGCGTTACAAGATCGAACAACGTGTTAACACATGATTTCAAATAAATTTTTTAAAAACTTTTTTCTTTAAATTGTTACATTTTTATTGAATCTCAAAGTACACAGGATAAAGTTATGTATTGGATAGCATATAAGTCAAATGACCTGCATTGTTTTGCTAATACGTGCACATTCTTTTACCAAAATTTTCCAGGCCATTTTACATAAATATGGTTATTTCGTTGATGTCGTTTAAAATTTCCCCCATCTATGCCTGTTTGTTTGTTGGCTTATTGGAATAGTTATTTGAACTCAAATAACTGCATAAAAATAAATCCAATAGTGTTAAATCACTCGATGTAGGTGGAGAAGTTTCAAATTTTTGAATAGAGGCCACCAGACTTATTATTTTTGAAATATTGCTTAATAATGAAAATAGTTTGTTCTATCTTGTCAAACTACACTTACTAAACCTAATCTATTAGAAGTCACATATTCGCTAACAGGATTGCTAACGCTTTATTGAGTTTATAAAGGCAAATTCAAATCTTACGTTAATTTTTGGACACCGTTTCGATGATAATTATTGAAAAAATGGGACGACGAGAGTTAGATTCTTCAAAACGTGGAAATTTAATGTTTTGGGATTTACAATGATTTTTTTTATTCGTACACATTATATACGAAACATTAAAAATTAATCAATGTTAAAATATTCTGAGATGCAATAAAATTATAATATGTTGCCATACTTTGAATGGAAACAAAATTATTTTCCTGACTTTTTTTGTCTAAATTCCTTTCACTGAAACTTTCTTAAAATTATCAAAATAGTTATAGCTTTAGATAAAAAGAAACCAATTAAGCTTAGACAGTAATGGGTCATTTGGGCAACAACCTTTAATATCCTTATGCTATCGTAGAAAGGAAACTGACGTAGGACAGAATATTTTTCAATCAAATTTAAAAAAATGTTTTATTGACTAATTTTATGATACTATAGTCATAGTATCGTTTATAGGAACAGATTCTTTTCTTTCTACATTATTCCATTTAACGAAATCACTGTCTTTTTTACGGCTAGTTATTTTCAACCTTCTGAACCGCTTAAAATTTTAAGCACCGGTAGTAATTCTTCAATTTGGGCTTCAAGATAAATTTATACCCTTCTATAAGCACAATTTTTTGTGTTTGTGATAACACTGAATTTATCTTTATAAATATCTTTCGAATGACTTTACACGGATGCTACAATTTCATTTTTTTTGTTTTAATTTCCTGTATGACGAAACCTCCGGGGGGGGGCACCTCGTAATTGAGAATGAAAGACTTCCGGCATGATGGTTGGATCTCGCCAACCGGGTGAGTGCACTAAAGGTAGGGGATCCAACTCCTCCCATCGATGACGGGAAGGGTTGTACTGTGGCCGGTAATTTCGGCCCTTAGTACTCAACCACAATTCCCGCCAGTGTTGCTGTTGTGGAGGTCCCGTCATTCAGTGTTTGTTTCCTAGTGCCTTCGGGTGGGACAGAGAGTCAGTAATATGTCTTTTCTGAATGACGAGCCCAATTGAAATAATCTATTTATTTGAGAGACGATTTTCTAAAGTATAATGAGTTGCGATTACTTAATGTAATCGTGGTTAATGTAATTAGAAGTAATATATTATTAAAATTTCTTGATTCCACAACAAGTACTAAGAAATATTAGAGTAGCCATTGTATCGCTTGATATTATCAGATTTGTAAAAGAGAGTTGACTGCATCTGTATTTATACTTTCTCTTATATAAAGTATAGAAAAAATATAGTAGCTTTCGCAAAAATTCAAACTCGAGATTTTAACGAAATTCCACTTTTTTGACTTCCTTGAGTTTGAGGAATGCATTTTTGAAAAATATTCATCTCCTGTCTGTGACAAAGATAGTAGAAATCGATTTGAGCTAAATGGATGAATTATGGTAAATAGTCTTTGCACTGTGTTTATCACAAAATTTACATACTTCTGTCAAATTTTGGGCAAAATTCTTTCAGAGGAAGTCTGTCTGCCTGGCTGTTCGAATATAATTTTACACGATAACTACAAAGTGAAGCAAACTAGATGAATATAATTCGGAACACTAATTTAACATTTATACATTTATAATAAAGACGCTATTCAAAGCTTGAGGCTATTCCAACCACAGATTGACTGTCTATTGGTCTGTACTCTCAGAAACATATAAACTAGCTAATTCAAAAACTCAGTGATTTAAATGTATCAAATTATCGATGGAATTTTGTAACGACGAGTGTAGTTTTGTGTCAAATTTTTGTTTCCATCGATAAGAAAAAAAGCATTTATAATACGAATTCGATTTTTGGATACTATTAACCAAATGTTAAGAACTATTCGTCAAAGATGATATGATATATTTAATAAAAAACTAAATATTAATCGGAGGTTGGTACGTCGTAATTGTGCTATTTAAAGATGTTTTCTGGGTTAAGGATTTTATTAAAGAGTATGCGAGAACGTTTTGGGGCGATCATTCCCTCTGGTTAATGGTTCAAACTCATATAATTTTTAATTCAATCTCTAAAGATTCTTCTACGAAACCTTTTTCTTATTCTTTTATATGCTCTAGAGGATGTGCATTGGTTACAATTATTAGTTTAACCAGACAGTCTGACGAAATATTTTACACAGCCTTAAATAAATATTGCTTGATATTGAATTGTGAAATTGATTTAAAAAAAGAACTAACTGAAGGGCTAGAAACAAAATTATAATTTTTAAAAAATATGAAAGTTTAAAATTGTATAAGTTTGGGGGCATTTGTAAACAAGACCATGTAATTAATGTTATTGATTCAGATGAGAATGGTAATCTCAAAATCAATCAACGACCGCCTGAATGCATCAAACATTTATTACATTTACGACAGCTCAACAACTTTTAATAACTTTTAAAGTTTAATTATTGATATCAGTGAATTGTTATTTTTGATCTATACATTTTATAATGGAAATATTTGTAATGGTATATATGGAGTATTTGTAATGTTTTCTTTTCAAGTTTCGTGATTTGTGGTTGGCATTAACTGTAATGCAAATTTGGTCATTACTTAAACTAGACTTTTGTACTTATGTTTTTAGACGGGATATGAGATGTGGTTTAAGCTCTTCTGTCGAGGCGGAAGAGAAATTAATTGTGTGCGATTGGTTTGCTGCATCTCCATTTTTAAGATAGTTTCTTTCAGTTCGTTTAAATGTTAGACGGAAAGGATGAATGGTACGAATCTGTTTACCAACGTCTAGTAATGTTAATTTGGATTTTGATTTTAATGTTTAAGGAATTATTTTGATTGTTCCAGTAATGAGCACATTTACTTAATACTTTATAATCAATAAAATATATTTTAAGTCAACTGCTTTACAATTCATGCATCTTCGACATAAAATTTCACTGCCAACTTTGCTAAAATTTGGGTGAGTTAACTCAGAGGAAATAACATAAATAAGATTCGTTTTTTTTTTATCTTTCAATAACAGGAAAAAATCATACCATCAGATCGTTGTTGAAGCAAAGAAAGTGGTTTGAAGTTCTTGGCAACAATGTAAACTATAGTTAAAAATTAACCAAAAAATATTTTTAAAACTTACTATAGCGAAACGAAATGAAATTCCACACCATAAAATCTATACCATAAACATGCCCTAAAACGAATATCAGCAAACATTTGCACGACAATTAAATTTGTATTATTAGGAAAATTTTTAAAATTTTTGAGATCACTAAAATTTATTTCTGAGAGTCAATATATTCTGAAGTTATTGGAGAAAAAATATAAAACTCATTTCAATTTTTAATTAATATTTCAAAAAATCATTTGAAGGTGCTTATTCTCATACTCCAAGGTATATATGGGCCAAATTTAGTAGATGTAGTTAAAACGGTCTGCCGTATAGAAAGTCAATACGGATGAATACATACATACATTCATCTTTATTATCAATATAGAAATATAAAGATAAATTTACTTACATAATAACATCATCTTTTATAAACATTTAGAGTTATAGTATTTAGCTCTTCAAAGAAACTGGACTGCATTACCTTATAGTAGTACTAAAATAGTATACTAGTAACTCTACTTAGAATTAATTAATACTATAATAAATACTATTAACGTTATACTAAGTTATAGTATACAATTAGTAAGTAAAGAATATTGTAGTAAAATATTGGGTCGTTCGGAAAGTCATTTCGTATTTTTGTGTCAAAATGAAAAGAAATTTTCGTTTAATGAATAAATTATTTATTAAATTATAAAATTGCTATTCTGGTCTAATACCTTTTGCCATTCTGGTCTAATACCTTTTGCCATTCTGGTCTAATACCTTTTGGTAGTAACATGATTACACGCTCATAAAAGTTTTGGTCTTTGCTGTAAAAAAAACTGATCGAGGTGGTTTTTGGCCTCCTCATTTGAAGGAAAAATTTTGCAAATCAGTTCTGGTACTGATGTACTGTTAACACATCTTCTCCACACATATTTGCTAATTTATTTCTGGCTTGAACAGCATTTTTACCTTTTATAGCAAAAAAGAAAAAAATGACGAAAATGCTGTTTATTTCTCTCCATATTTAAAAGGGCACCATCCAAAAACTACTGCGAAGAATCAGCTGCACTTTTTCACACTCAAGCCTTGCTATATCAGCTCTTAAAACATAAAATGATTTTGCGGTTTAAGTATGAAATTGGGTGCGAAAAATGCAATTAAATCCTTTGTCAGGAAAAAACGAAATTACTTTCCGAACAACCTAATAGTACACTAAGTAGAATGTAATTTGCAGTACTACCTTGGGAGAGCTAATATCATTGGCTCACCAAAAGGTAATAAATATAGTTATTAAATTCATCAAATGTATATAATTTCTTTAATTGCTTATTTCATTTTTTACTCAACAGCATTGTCTTCCAATTATTTGAAAAATATCAATTCTCTCAGGTGTTTTATTCGATGCATATCGCTCTATTGTTGATATATATTTATTAAACAGCAAATATTCCTAATATTTCAAATACCAAGGACTTTTTTTGTACGATTCTAAATACATTATACTATCATAGAAAGAATGTGAATGTCATAATATTTTATCAGCAGCACTTTTATTTTCAATAACAAGCCGATATTAATGGAACTATGTCAAGGTGAAGTTTAGTAGGTAGCGATGAATTGACTTCCACTCTATTTACTAATGAAAAGTTGAATATGCACTTGATATTTGAAAGAAAGATAAGCGGAAATGTACTTCAATATTTAGGGGAAAATATATTTTATGTTCTAGTAGTGTAAATATCAGTGTTAATGTGTAGATCGTGTAGAGAATTAAATATAAGAGTTTTGTATGGAGAGCTCAAACGCCTCACAAATATTTTGTCAATCGAGAGTTTCAGCGGAAAAAGGATATTTGTAAAATTAAAAACATTTTGTTCTTCGTACTTTTAAATGAATTTAAAAAATGATCATTAAAATGGTGAAATTCTTTTAAAAGAAGTAACTCGCATTTCATCTATTGTTTTATCATGCTTTTTCATCATAGTATTACTATTCAAAATAATTTTAAAAGCCCATCTGATGAAAATTTTTCAAAATATTTTAATAACCATATGTTTCTTTTTAAGTTAATAAATCTTTAAAGAATTATGGAACTTCGAATACATGACCTTTTATTTAAAAAATATATGCGTGTTGAGTTACCGTATATAGCTCAAGAACGACATCTTCAAAAAATGCAATTATTTTTTTCATGAAATTTTTTTAAATGTACCAAATGGATACATTATGAATTAAAAAATATTTTAGTGAGACAAGTCATTGTAAAAATAAAAATAAATGCAAAGAATAGATCACTTTAATGATATTTTTAATTGTAAAATTATTCTTGCAACAGCCATCTTCACATTTTTTTCAACCTCCTAAATTAAATCTTGCTGTATTACCACGATTACCATATATCAATATTCTCTAAAAATATTCATCAAAAATCATTCAAAAAAGGATTTTCAATCACTTATTAGTGAGCTTTGGAACAGCCACACGAAACTTATAAATGGAAAGAAAAACTTGTAGCATTATATGCTGCAAGGTTAAATTCTACAGGATAAATTTAAATTTGAAAGAATTTATGTTTTTAGGAATTTTATTTCATATAGTTAGTTAATAGAACATGATGTCGTCCTTGATGATGCATCTTAGTCTGCAATACACAAGTAAAATTATTTGGAAATAATTTCCACATACGTTTTTTTATATTTGGCTTCAGATGTTTCGTCTCACACAAACCATTATCTGTTCTACAAATACTAGCAACCAATGCTTTCATTTTTCTAATCTATCACAGTGAGTTGAGTAGTTGTTTCATTGTAATAGTGAATGTTTTTGATGGATGACAGTTTTTCATAGTTAGTAAAAAATGAATTATCTTCCAGATACAAAGCCAACTGATTAATATATGGAAATAGGGGCAATTATATTTGTATTTGATTTTAACTAAATATCTTATACAGAATTTCTTATCAATAAACTATTTTTAAGCATAAAATTGTCAAAAAAGACGTAGTATTGTTATACCCTTATACATGTTCTGTTCATTAAGTTTCCTAGCAGTGACCAGACTGATGCCATCTTTAAGTTATTAAAAATGTAATTTTACTTGCATGATAGGGCTACTTCAGTTTTTTATTCAAAATGAAAAATACACGAGTATTAATCAAATGTCTCCATCTTTATTTTTCAAAAATGGAAGGAAATAACGCAATCAAATATTGTTACGGATTTCCTAGTCTTCTTACTATCCTAATCCATCGGTTTTTTTACCTATATAGTGGTGTGTACGGTGTGAGAAGATAAGCACACACAATGATCTGTCATTTAGTAGGCGACACAGCAAAGATGACGTTTATTTACAGAACGAAGACATGGCAGCAAAAAGACGACAGATATTTACAACACAGAGATGACAATTATTTATGAACGCCAACTATATACAGGGCAGAGACGAATACCCAAGGCAGCATACAGCAGTACTCTATTACAGACAGTAGCCCACAATAACAACAGTAGTCAACACGCAGAAATTCCGTAGTGACAACATCCACAACTTACAAAATGACTAGACAAGATTCAGCAGGAGAGGGAATCTTTTTAGGATTCTGTCTACGCTCACGTAGGTCTCTCCCGAACAGGCTGAAACTACTTCTCTGTCTCTTCTTGCTTTCGCTGCCTACTCACTACTTCACACAACGGGACATCTTCTCAGCTCAGAACTGATCCAGACGACGACACAACGGGCTACAACACAAGACTCAGGTTTTGTTAGAGTATGTCACACAGCAATTCAGCACTCCTTCGTTGCTTTGATATTCTCCAGGTAACTCCTCCGCTCAGGACTCTTCTTCCAGACCTCTCAGTTCAAGTCTACCGATAGATCACACAGTTCAGGATAGGCACACGCTCCAGATATCGACAGAAGACACTACGACGGCCCACAGCGAACCAGTACTCCGCTGATACTTCAGTATTCTAGCGGCAACTCCTCCGCCCCTCAATTCTAGACCTCTCAATTCATGTTTACTCGGTCTACCAGCTTCAGATGGCTTCTTATAGCAGCTGGAGGTGAGGCTAAAACCTTCTGAATCAATCAGAAGCCTTCTGATGTATCTCGGCTCCTAATGGACGGGTCGGGAAAATTCTCGATGTTTTGTTTATTATCCAATATGTCACCAAAGTCGCCAAATTCGTTGCCAAGTCACCAAATGGTCGCCAAGTTTGTCTTCAAGCTCTGGGATCTCTGACGTCACACCCAGGCGCCATTCAATACCGATGACTGTAAATCTGTCTTCTGTACGATGACATTATTATCGCAGTAAATCAAAATTACAGATTCTTAACATTATATAATAAAGCACTGAAATTGATGCGATTTCTCAAGTTATTGTGTGTGTTAATACCAAAATTTTGTTTAGTGTTTAATTAATTTAAATTCAAGTTCCTAATTAAAATTGTTCCAATGTGCACATTTTTGCTTTTTAAAGTCTGTGTATGCAATTTTCTCAAACATAAATGATTCTGTCTGTATACGTAATAAAAACACACTTATCTTTTTTAAATATATTGATAGATAAGTGTTAAAATGAAATTGAATGTTTTGTCTAGTAATACAATTTACGGATCACAAAGAATACTTATATCATGAGACAGAATAAAATAATTTTAAAAATATAAAATACTAACAAATATGGGTTCCTTTAGCGTGATTTAATGACACTATTAAATGCAATTTCTTGTTATTTATAATGTTTCGTATGAAGGAATAAAATAACTTGCAATAATATTTTTCGTTTCGTTTATCGGCCTTGCTTAAATATCATACTAATAAATGACAGATAAAAATTTCGTCTTATTATAATTTATCACGCATAAAACTGTCAAAGAAAAGATAAATAATTCAGGTATATCATCTATTTAAATTTAGCTTTAAAACATTAGCTCCAGCAGAAGTTGCAAAGATTTCAAATGAAAAATGAATGTCATAAATTAAAGTAAAATATGTTGCTCCTTAATTTTCTTGTATATAACTAGCTGAAATATTCTAGATTTGAACAAAATTGAAATGAATAAAAGTGTCAAATATATTACTGCAACTTCATAAAATATGTAGCATTGCAATATAAAGTCATTTTTAAAAGAAAAAAAAATCGCGTTTCATACACTGAAATTTAAATTTGGTGTTTTCCAAATAAGGTGGCTATAATCTGTAAGTTAGTTTAAGTTGTTACTTTATAATTTTAATGTTATTTTTTAATTGGTTATATGTAATCTATTTTTTAAAAAATCATCATTTATCGATTTAAATAAAAGCTTAAATTCAATGTGCCTTTTGAGAAAGGAAAAGTAACAAAAAAGGAAAAAAAAAAGAAAGGAGGGGAAAAAAAGAAAAAATATTGAAATCCAAAATTTTAAATTATGCGAGAATTTTTTTTTCGGCCAAGCGATCATACTAATGCGCATGCGTCAACTTTTGAAAAATGTAATGCTATTTTCTTTCGAGATTCACGAGATCTCCAAAACATTTTTGAGAGCTAAGAAAAATTTTAGATTCTGGCTTCTTTTGAAATTTTTATAAATTAAAAATATTTATAAACTAATGTGCATGCATCAACTTAAAAAAATGATACTTTTTCCCCCCTTTCGATATTGACAAAAACTGCAATTTTTTTTTGTTAGCCATGAAAACAAATTGAAAATGAAAATTGCCATTAATGCTTTATTCATTGCCCATGGAATTAAGGGCTTCAAAGCTCCCAAACGAAAACAGCATCATGTTCCTATATGAATAAAACAACTATACCAAAAATAGAAAAATAAATAATAATTTCAGATGGAAAGCTGCACTATTGTTTTAAATATCTGACAAGCATTTTTTTTTTTCAATTCTCCAAAGAATAATGCTACAGTTTATTACTTGACCATGATTAAATCTCCTTCAGGCAACATTTACATTGTTTTAATTACCGAAAACGGTTGGTCTGAAAAATGTTTTTTCTTTGGCAGGGTTTGCATAAAATGACTGCTCTCCACTTTTTGAGGTCAGTTCAACTTTAAAGGGAGAGGTACTTAAACAGCATGGTGTTAGTGACAGAAGTTGCTTGTCCTATTCTTTCCATTTTTAAGAGAATTTTCTTTTAATGTTTAGGAAGAGTATGAAATAGAAAGGGAAAATGCAGGAATATTTAGTGTTTTTTTAATAAAAATGTTTCAATTATTTCTTAAACACTACATGAAATTTACATTATACGAATAAATTCATATCACTTTTAACTTGATATGAATTCTAATTTTTATAAATTAAAAGTTTAATGACCATTTAATAATTTTTATAAATTAAAAGTTTAATTACCGTTTAATAAAGTGTCCGTTTTTAAAGAAATATGTTTAATATAAACAAATTAACATTATTTTAATTTATTTAAAATTAAACAAATATTTATATTTGATAAAACACTTTAAATCCTTTTCGACTATTTATTTTGTGTTTTCACATGAATCTAATAAGGAATGCTACCAAATTATATTTCGATTTTTATGTATAGAAAACAAGGGGTATAAAAATGTTGAAGATTTATTTTCAATTCTGGACTTCGAAACCAGATGTTGATAGTCTTACAGAAAACTTAGTTGTCAGTTCCAGATGTTCTGTACTGGTTTATGAAGGCTTCATGTTCAGATCCGAAATGCATGTTATACTAGAATGCCAGAAATCATTATCTGCCTTAGTTTCGAAATGCCAATCTGCTAATAGGCTCCAAGGTTGGGATATGACATCTTAGCATACATTCTAACAATTTGTATTTAGAAGTGACAGACTGGCACAGGATTAATTTACCATTATATCCTGAATAAGGGGCTGGGGAGGAGGCATGGGATCCTTGGTTAAATGTAAATTCTAGGAATATGTCAAAGGCCGCAAATGCGTCTTCCATTAGTTGAGTTGTTGCATTCGTTCTGATGCGTTGCATTTAAAAACTTCTAATAAAACTTTGGCGAATGAAATCTTTTTTGTTGAATTTTAATTTCTTTCGTAAATTAGGAATATTCTTTAACATAAAATATTGATAAACAAATTACTAAAGATTGAATAAAAAAGTAAAAATAAATACGAAAGTATGAATGCAAAAGATTAAAAGAATAAAGTATGCATAAAAATGACAATGAAGTAGAGTATGGATGAAAAAATACAAAAGCTTAAGAGTGAAGTATGAACAAAACAGAGTATAAGAAATAATGTACAAGAATAAAGTATGAATGAAAAAGTGTAAAATAAGTACAAGAGTAAAGTATGAATGAAAAAGAGTAAAAGAAAAAAAATACAAGAATAAAGTATGATTGATGAAGGGTAAAAGAAAAAAAAATGCAACAATAAAGTGCGAATGAAAATGATTAAAAGCAAAAATGTACACGAGTAAAGTAAGAAGGAAAAAGAGTAAAAAAAAGTACAAGAGTAAAGTATGAATGAAAAAGGGTAAAAAAAAGTCAAGAGTAAAGTATAAATGAGAATAAGCTTTCTAGTGGATATGTTAACTTTTTATATTATAATTTAGAAAGAGTCTTATTTAGTTCGATTATAACAAATTTTTCGAGTATTTAAATTTCATTTAATCAGTGTCATGGTGTAAATTCCTTCAATCTTTCAGATGAATTCTGTTCATAATTTATAGAACATATCTTTAATTTATATTGAGACAAATTATTTCATAAGACCAATTAAATTCTTGGTAGCTTTTTAAAGTTTTGAATAAATTTAAAATAAAGGTGTCTAAGGATATTCGAATGCAAGGCCATATATTTGATCAAATTTTTATAGAACTTCGATTTAATAAAATTTTATTTTGGGAATTTTAATTTCTTTTATAAATTAATAATATTCTTTGATAGAGAATATTAATTCAAAATTTAGAAATGAAAAATAATATTATTTAATGTAAAGATTAATTAAAGCATTTTATGGTGATTTTCAAGTTAAAAGAAGAATTTTGCATTTAGAATTTTTTTTAAATCACTCCTAAAGCAATCTGAAATTTAAAAACATTTAAATAAATCCGTTTTTCAGCATACTTTAAAAAATTTCCAATCTTTCTGAAACATGGTAATCAAAACAACGGATTTCGAGAAGAAAAAGAAAACGTATGCTTCCAAAAAGCAATCAATCATATGTTTTGACAGCATTTTGCATAAGAAAAATCCGTTAAAGCTCCGACATTATGCTTCCGTTTAATAAGATATAGCTTATCCTTAAAACCTTGACTATTTAAAAATGGTTTTAAAAAAAGGTTTATTTTCTGTCGAGACATTACATGTACCTTTCGAATTGAGAAAATAATATATTTTTCGACCTCTAGGTTTTTGAGCTAATTTTTGAAATGTAAGATTTGAAATAAAAAATATTTACCTTTCTTTTAAGAATTAATAAAATTTTATAAATATTATTATATCATAGTTTCTCATTCAAAATAATTTTTCTCTCAAAGCACATTGCATAATTTTGACTTAAGAATTTTTGACATAATTTTTTTTATTGAATCTTCAAATTTAGTCATAGAATGCGACTTTTTAACATTTAAATTATAGTTGTTTTGAGACGTATGTGTCCTTATTATTTTCGTGAAAGCTACGCTTAATTTCTAAATAGAGTTTATGTGGATAACTATACTGGTCATATTTTACAACACTATAATGAGTAGTTCTTTAATTTTTTTTCACGTTGCAGATATTACGTAAATTAATTTAAAAAATATAATATATGTCAAATTTTACAATAAAGAAAGATAATGCAGCAGCAAGATAGTTAAATAATTTTTTATGCTTAAAGGCATCAACATCTAAATCGAGTGAACAGAATGAATCCCAAAGGTTTTCCATAAAAGGTTTTAAGAAATGAATTCGAGATGAAAAAATAACAATCGGCGTCAATCTATAGCAGACATTTTCGTACTATGAGTATCGAAAAATGTCAATAATTATAATAAATACATGAAACTTTTTAATAATAGGTGTGCAATCATAGAGAGGAATGCAGAAATGAATGGCATACTATATGCCCTTTAGGATGCATAATTTTTTATTAATCAACATTAGGCCTCAAGGACCATATGCAGTGAAGTTTTCAGGGGATTGAACTTCCATCAGTGCAAAATATTGATACAGCTCTGTGCAAGATCTGTATATGGATTCCGTAATACATAACGTTTTCACTTGCAGTATTTTAGATATACCATGTGATTAATTAAAAACAAATATAGGTAGTTGTCTTATGAATGACTATAAAACCTTTAAATTAATAAATACAAAATTAACGCATAGAAAATGCTTAAAGGGATAAGAATTAATAGTCAAATTAATTCTCATAAACTCTACATTGTGATAATTGCAGTTTTAAATAACTTTTTTTAACTATAATATCTAGTATATTTCTATTTTATTCTGAAATAAAAGTTTTATTTATTAATATAAATGAATAATGTAATTTTAAAATGCTTTATTTATTAATTGGAAATGCTCCAATTATTCGACATAAATTATTTCTTGTTAGTAGCTTTCTCCTTCTCATTTATGTATTAATAAGCTTAAACAGGCTCAGAATTACTATTGGTGAGCAACATTGATTTAACAAAGATTGGATTTTAATAACTTTTTTCGGTAGATATATTTTTATAAAATCAGATTCAAGGTAAAATTAATCAAGATAATGTGTAAATTTGGGAATTTATTAGTTTCTTAGTCTTTGAACAATTACCGACAAAATTCTCTTTTTTAAAAAAGAAACTTATCTGAATATTTGCATTTCCATAAATTTAATCTCAGAAATGCAACAGCTTAACAAAGGAAATTCACTTTTATATCAGATTTATCAAAACATTTACCAAACGATAATTCTGAAATTTGTTCCAATGCTATATTTTTATTGTATACTAGCCGCCTTTGGCGACCAGATGGTTCGCCATGAGTAATGCGTTCTAAAATTTTCAATTAAATCACATATTCATTAGCCAAAATTTAAGAAATAGTTGAAGTTAAAAGATTCAGTTATTAGTTGTTAAAGAGTCGGTAACTTTATTCCAAAAAACTTTTTGAGTTTAATGTTCTAACAATTTATCGATTATGCTTCCAAAATATTAAAAATGTTTTTTTCGGTGATGTTGCCAAAATGTTAAATATGTTTTTTAAAGAAAGCGAAAAAGGGAAAAAATAATTGAATTAATGATACAGATATTACAAACGATTATAGAAATATGCCATTAAGTCGGGATTTCAATGCATATCCTGTCTTAATTCAATCAGGTTTACTGTAAATAAAGATGATTTATGGAATTAATGATATAGATATTGCAAACGATTATAGAAACCTTTGCTTTGCATTTATTTTTTAAAGAAAATATCATATTTTATGTTTCTTTTATTTTATCCAGTCACGTGCTAAAAGTATCATTTCCTTTAGACTTGATTTACGACGATAGTTTTTTTTTATTATTATTATTTGAACTTCCGTTATTGTTTTCTTTTATTTTATCCAGTCACGTGCTCAAAAAAACATGGTTAAAATATTTCTTTAAAAATTCTTTAAAAATAGAAGCTTGAGTTATACATTAAAACACTGATACCATTAGAAAGCTAATTTTTTAATCTTTAAATTGATGTTAAAATCATGTTTGTCCGATAATATTTTCGGAAGTTATAGCGGAAAAACGTCAAAATTTCGCTTAAATTTTAATTAATTCAAATTCTAATTAAAAATTCGAAAAAAGGGCTCCGAGGTGCACATTCCCGACCTCCAAGGTATACCTGTACCAAATTTGGTAGCTGTAGGTCCAACGGCCTGGCCTGTAGAGCGCCAACACACACACACACACACGCACACACACACACACACACACACACACACACACATTGAGCTTTATTATAAGTATAGATTAAATATAAATATAAGATAAACTTACAACTCAGAAATTTTCAAATGAAATCTCTTGGAAAAAATAACCTGTTGTTCTTTTGTAAAGAAAACACGAGATATTAAAAGATTTTTCAGGAATGTAAACTTTTGTGTAAAGATGTCATCTATACGAAAGGGTGATAAGCAATTATTCTTTTAAAGAAATAATATAATTAATATATTAATATTTATAATTTATTCAATCAATGCTTCTTTTAATAAAAAGATATTTTAAGTATTTCAGTCTATATTGTCGTGTCTATGAATATATTGTAACAAATATTTCAATCTATATTGTCGTGTCAATGAATATATTGTATTAATTATGTCATTTTGGATAATGAAACGAAAAAAAAAATGTTTTTACTAGATTTGAATTATCATAGCGTTGACAATTATCATAGCGTATTAATCGTGACATTGCCGGCATTATTTCTTTTTCCTACACACGATTCTCGGAAATTGCAGTTTATACGATGAATCTGAAATTTTTAAAATTATTCTTCAACAAATTAAACCATCATTATTAACATTAAAATATTAAAATGTTTAACTGAATGAACCTTTATTTCTTGAAATAACAATGTGGAAAATATAAAATGCACTCAATAATGTGTAACTTAAATATTTTTTTTCTTTATGGGAAAGGAATAATAGTTAATTACATTTTCGAAAACGAATTGAAATTGTATCCAATTAGTTTGTTAACATATTTATTGAGGAATATAAGCATAAAGGAACATAGAATAAGCGTGCTAATGATTATCTCAAATTATTCTGTTACATATTAAGAAAAATCTGATTTAATTAGAATTTTTCAAATTTTTTTTTTCGGAAAGAAGTTTTCTTTGATCAGTGTCAAAGTGAAAATATTTTCAATCTTTAAGATGGATTTTGTTAATGGTTTAAAGAGCATATCTTTAAATAATATTGCTTATAAATGGATTCATATGAACCATTAAATTATTGCGACTACTTTAAAGTTACGACCCATTTCAAAGCCAAATTTGATCCTTGTGATTAATAGTTTTTGCAGATTTCAAAATCCAAAATTGGAGAATCTTCGATTGTTTTCATCTTAGATCAATTTTACAACCTTTTGGGTTGGTTGATTCTGTAATTGCCTATTCCTAAGACTTTTGATATTTAACTTTAACTTTAGAATAATATTGATAAACTGATGATTGAGCGGTCTTTTACAGATTTTAGTATGGTCTATAAAATGTCAATTTCAAAATAATTCACAAGATAATTGAGGTCAATGGTCGGACGTCTAGATAAATAAGACTGATAATAAGATAATTTTCTGGATCAGTATTCTTGTAAAAATCTTCTAGGACTTGAAAAATTTCTACAAAATCAGATTTTAATTACTCGGCCTTAAAGCAGCGATAGAATCGTCGCATTCTTATGATATGGAGACAGTATTTGGATCCCGTAATGGAGTCTTCATTTTAACCAATTACTGCATTCTCTAGTCTAATGTAATTCAATTACAAATGTTATATGTACATAAAATAAGACGTACATAAATTCGCATAGATCAGATTAACATTTATTCTTCATTATATGATCTCACCACATATTTTTGTTTTTCTCTGTTCATGCATATTTTAGTTGCATTTTAAAGATTATAACTATTTTTCAAGCAATTTTCTTAATCATTAATTAATTCACTTAAGAAGCGTTCAGAGCCTTGTTTAGACCGCAATAACTGGTTGTCTGATTCAGATTGAAGTACGCTATGAATAGACCATTGCACATTAATTAAAAATTTAGGCAAATCCTCTATATAATAATAACAATTATTATATAGAGGATTAATTGATTAATGTCTTTCGGGTTTCAGAATAAGAAGAAAATTTCGGTAAGTTATGTTGGAATTTTGTTTTAAATTAAAAGGAGGTATTTGATATGTATGATTCTAATTCAATGTTTTTAGACGAAATCTCTAATTAAATTAAATATTACGAAACAAAATTAACATTTGACTCTGTTCATGAAATGTTTATAAATGAAAACGTCTTGAATAGTTATTATGCCGAAAAGACTAGAAATTACATCTAACTTTGAACAATAATTATGTTTCCAAAGTATTTTTAGAACAAGACAAATGAAAACTTTGAATAAAAAATTTTGAAAAACTTGGATTCTGAAAAAAAAATCATACGCATAACATGATATCTTAAAAACTTATTAACATATTACCAAACATTTTTCCATATATGTCGCATGAATTCTTCTTAATACAAAGAACTAGCAATATCACTTTGAACTAAGAGGTGACTGTTGTAATTTTCAACAATGAACATTGAGTAATTTACAAAACAATATGCTCAAACGACTATAAATTTTTGAAAATGCACATATTTCTAATATTCTAATTCATTCTCTCCATCACTGCTGTAAGTATGTTGTGTGTATTAAAAAAATGGAATACGTGCAATTTAATTTCTTATTGAGATTTTGGCTTCTAGCTGTAATTTTAACTATTCTTTTGTTCAGATTTTCACACTTTACAGAAGCAAAATTGGCATAGAATTATCTAATTATTATTATTCGTTTTTTTGCATTAACACTGCTTCACATAAATGAACTGAAATAACTCATTGGAGAGATTTTTCAAAAAAAAGTCTGCGCAGGTAGACAGATATATTGAACTGGATAGCAACGTGCTAATAATTGGTATTGAAAAGTAATCCCTATATTTTTGCAGAGAAAAATTCATACATTATTATTGGAGCAAATGATCATATTTTTGACCTTTAAAATAATAACAGCGAGTGATTTTAAAGAATACATTTTAAAGGTCATAATTCGGTCATAGAAATAAAGGAATGCTTTCCCCTTTTATCAAGTCATTGGAAGATAAAATATGTGGTTCTTTGCTGCTATCTGTAGTATGCCAGATCTTATCTTCCCTATTACTTTGAAAATTCCCGTCACGTATACGATCATATAATATGTGGAGGATCCAAGACTGTTTATGTGATAAATTTGGGATAGACGGATTACAGCTGCAGGGGACGAAAACACCTTTGGCGTAATGGAATAACATTTGTATCACTCCATTTAGTAGCAAAAAATTCTAAGGAAAGAGGTTTAATAACAGGAATGCATTTCTGTATTATATTTATTGATCCCTAAAGGAAAATTAAGTTTCAGAATTCCACGAAGAACCTAAAATGTTGCATTGAAATAGAAGGAATCGAAAGAATGGAAGATTTCTTATTTATAAAAATGTATAAGATGTTTCCGATTTGTTGGGGTGAATTAGTTTGCAATTCCTTGACCCTCATAGGAAAATGAAACAACGGTCCTATGGAAAGTCGAGATCGTTAATAATGCTGTCCCACGCCCACTACAAGTGTACCATTTCTATGACGATCATTTTCTCCTGGCCAGTGAATTTATTTTTGTTTTGTTGCAGAAAGCAGATGATATGCCTGTGTTCTGTCCTGTGGGCATGAGACATTGAGAATAGGCATGATTTCTCACATACTTTTGTTTAAGAATTGCGAATTTTACTTTCGACTTAAAGCAGCAGTTTTTGAGAATTGAGAAGTGATATTCTAATACTTTGCAAGGATATTTTTTATTTGAGATTTTAATATTGTAAAGTGTAGTTATTATTATATTGTATTGTTGTTATAATATTGTAAAGTGTATATTGAGTGACCTAAAATGTTCTGAATGAATTTTAGCAATTGCGTTCTAATTTATTTTTTTTTTGAAATTTTGCTTATTAGACTATCTAAAATGTTTCTAGCTTTAAAATTGATTCCTGAATGTGAATAATACCTATGCGTTTAAACATATTTAGCATCAAAATTAAGACGTAAGTAATTTTTTATTACAGCATTTTCGTACAACTATGAAAATCTAAAATTTGTTTCGATTTCATGTTTAAAAGACTGTGATTTATAAATGTTAAAAAGAAAATGTCATGTTTAAAAGACAGAAATTTCTACACACACGATATTCATTGGGTTTACCGTTTACAAACTAAAGTTATTTCGAATAAAAGCATTTTTTTTTGACTCGCCGTTTCAACTTTTTCAAAACTTTGCCTTTAAAAAGCAGAGAAACAAGAGAGCTACAATATCAAAATAATTTTATGACAGTTTCTTATTAAAAGTTGCAAAAACCTTATATTTTTATCCAACAGATATTGGAAATGAGTTAATTTGCTTTAAATACATTGACAAAATTCTTTTCGCATTTATTATAAATCTTGATTATTTAATCTTTTATATAAATCTTCCTATCTTTAGATATGAAAGGCTATCATAATACTTGAGTTAACAATATTACAAATTCGCTTTGTATTGATTCAATTTACAGAAAAGTTCTTCACTTTGATGTGACATTTTTATTAAATTTTTAATCATTGCATGACGTCTGATTAAGAAATGTGTTTTGTTCTTGGCGGAATTGAAACAAAAATTTTAACCAATGCAAGTTCTTATTCTTCTGAAAAGGATTTTAATATTCCACTAAATAATAAGTATGATATTTAAAAAATTATTTTTTAAACCACCCAAGTCCACTTTTAGAGATATTTTTATTAAGTCTCATGCAATTGATATGACATTTGGAATAATGATTAAAAAACAAATGATAGCTCAATTTCAGCAAAAAATATATAATAAATAATTAAGTTAATTATTAATGATCAATAATGAAATGATGCAAGTTGGCAGAGTTTTCAAAGCTACTGTAAAATATTAAAAACAATTGATATTATACAATTCTAATTTTCACACAACAATGGCATAATATCATTAGTCCTACGATAATAGTTTCAATCAGGAAAAGACTGGAAACTTAACGTAATTCTCCCTTGTCACATCAATGGAATAGTGGTTATCCACTTCATTCTAGTTTTCAGCTTATTAATATATGCTAGTTTTCCACAAGAATGCTTTAACAGCTCCATTTTCATAACTTCCGTAATTAAATATTCTGCAAACCCTTCTTCTCAAATCATGCCTGTTTACTGAATGTTCATTTGTAATCAGATATTGGGAAAGAGGGTGGATAGAATGTCTACATTCCACAGTATATCACGCATATTCTGAACGGTTTTCATAGGCACGATTAATTTTTAAGAGATATCACTTTGTTGATGAGGAGTTTGGTAAACGTGAATGTCTGATTCTATGGAAGATGGAATTTTAATTTGTACAGATGTATTTTCGAAACAGCAGTACTTCGACACAGAAATCAATGTTAAGCATATTGAAAACAATTTTATATCTATTTAGTTTTGAGTGATTTTTCTAAAAAAGTCTAATAAAGATAAATAAAAATCATTACTATTCACAAAGCCGATGTTTACATTATCTTAACACATAAAAAAACTTTTTCAGTAATACCAATTTCATTTTTATGCATTTTTTATTTTTTACAATCATATTAAAATTTAATTTAATCATTCTAAAACATGTTTTCATAGCTGTGATGAAATCCACTCATACTTTAAAAAAGTAAATAACTTACTATTGCCAACGTTAGGATAATTTGGTGTGTGTAATTTCGAAATGGTATTCTCCCTTCCGCTTTCATTTCGATGTACATACATTATTAATTTCCTCTTCAAGTATTTTGTATCATAGTTATTGAATATTTTTCAGTCGTATCGAATTAAAAGTTGAATGTTTTTTAAAGCACATTAAATATTATTTATGTAATGTGATAAAAAAGTAAATAAACTGCTAAAAAAGGCTACTCTATAAAAGAGACCAATAAAGAAGAAAACTACTATAAACTTAATTACCATTATCTCATACATTATTGTCCCAACTTGCACAATTAGAAACGAAAAAGAATCAGGTAAATATTTCATGAAAATGGCAATGATATTTGCTTAAAGCACAAAATAACAACCACTATTTAGGTTGTTGGACGCGAATTATTTAGTTTCCTTCTTTATGCGTAAAATTTGATAATTAAATATCCTTAAATGTTCACATTGTGAATTATTTTACTAGAATCTGAATCGTATCTTAACAAAAAAGTAATATTTTAAAAAATATTTACTTAGAAAGAATTGTTCCATTTCTTATCTAACACAAGATTTTAAATAGATAACAGACTGGGAATAAGTAAGTCTAGAATATGGGAACCAAACGAAATTTTAGAAATAATTGGGACGGGATTTCTGTGTTACCCAACACAAGATGGTAAAAAGGATTTACTTTCAAAACAACAATCCAGCATTTTTTGGGATCGATGAATTTATGTACGTTTGTTTCTTTGTGTTCCAGAAAGAAATTCCTGGTAGTTGCATCTCTAGAAATGTTTTCCAAATCTAAAGAAATAAGTCAAAAGGAGTGCAGTTGTCTACTGAGAATTCCAAACACAGAAAGCGAAATTTTCAAAGCATTTCCATCCTTAAATTGTTGAAGGGCTAGAGTAAAATGGTTCTAGACACTTATCTATCTTTTCCTATTTTGCAACATGGTGCCATTCTTATTACAAAATAAAACAACTGTTTTTGCTGAAAATATGGGTTTTTTTCATGTGTCGAGTAATGTGAAGCGCTAGAAGTTTCTACATAAAAAATGAAGAATTAATCTTCAAAACCATGCATAACATTTTGTATATAAGTTACATAAAAAATTAGAGGAAATTTGAAATTAAATATTATCTATATAATACTATAATACGAGAAATGGTTGCCAAGTCGAAAATCGCCCCAGAATTAATAAAATCCGGTAAACTTGGGGGTCTGGGGTTTTTGGCCACGAGGAATCAATTGGTGCCGGTTTTGAAGCGCTACGGTCGAGCAGTTCGGAGTTACAGATAGGATATTTTCAAACTTTATTAGTTCGCCATAATGGCTACTTAAATTTTCAAGCGGTAACGTGCTGCCATCTATAGCCAATAGGGCGAACTAATAAAATTTTATGTTTATGCTGTTATAGGTTTATAATATGTTTCTTATGCATGTATATATGTTTGGTTTTTCTAAATAAATTTGTCAAAAATATTGAACTTCAACACACTTCAATCTTTACCTTTACTTTACCTTTGTATAGAATAGTTCCATTTCCAAACTCTAACTTTGTTTAGAATAGTTTACAATGGTGCACTTTAGCCGGTTATCTTTTTACCAATAGTTTCACAAATTTTCTTATGGCATGTATTGTTTTGATAAATCACAATTGAAAATTTAAATCTTCGAGTTAGCTTCGATACCTGTTTTCTCCGAGCGGAGCTCGGTCACCCGCTGGTTTTAATAATGCTTAAATACTATTGCCAATAAAGTTCAGTATGCTATTAAATTATTTATATTATAGGATTTTCGACCAGATGGTTCTGCCTGTATTAATAACCACTAATTTTGTCTATTATATATTTCATGCAATTTGATCAACCTGCCATTTTCAACAAAATTCTTTTAAGTATCAATTTTTATTAATCACATAATTCATATACAACTCGTAATATCTCAAAACCGTTTCATCATATTGCTTAATGTACTATGCAATTTCCTAGTTTTCAATCACCTTTTATCTGATTTTTAATTTAAAATTAAAATGTTTAAAGTAATAAAAAATCTTTGCTTTAATTAAGCAGTTGTGTTTGCAAATATGTGTGCAGAAAGAAGAATCTTTCAGCATAAAATTCATATAGGTTACTACATAAAAGTTTTTAATAATTCATAAAATATATTTTAAAACAAATTTTCAATTTTGAAAACACATTTTCAATTTAAAACGTATTTTTAATTATACTTTCTAAATAAATAGATGATTAAAACAATATTTTACTTTGCTTCTATAGATAATTAAAATTTTGAAGGATTAAATTTTATATGATTCTTACGTTTTTTGAAGATCATAAACAATAAAATAGCAATTGAAATTCTATCTTTTGAAACAAAATCGGATCTTGTTAATAAAAATATTAACATCATTATTTTGAAATAAAAACAATTTCCTTACTTTAGTCCAAGTTCTTGTTTTTCATTTATTTAACACTCAGGCTAAAATTTTAAAAACAAACAAACAAAAAAAAACACCGAAGTGTTTTGATATAAATACTCACCTCGGAAAGATTTTTTTTTGTATCGAATATCTATAACAAATTTGCAGTTCCAGATAAAACGATTTAAATTATTGAACGTAAACGCACACACATATATGCACGACATAAAAGAATAATATATAAATAAGCGAATAGAACTAAAGTTGAGGATAAAATAATAACCAGATACTGCTATGTAAAACACTTTAAGTCTGAGTCGATAGAAAAGTAACATCGAGTACAAAAGACATGTAATGAGAAAAATTGATTGAAATATTTATTTAAAAGCGGTATAAGTTAATAATTTTTGAAAACATATTAAGATATCATATTTACAATACACAAAAAATGCTAATATTCACTTAATTTCATGGAGTGACGCTATTAGAAAGTCATTATTATCAAGAGGTTTTTTTTTTATACAGATAAAAATATTTTTTCTTTTTCTGTTAAAACTGGCTATTACTAAAATAGTGCTTGAAATATTTAGTGAGTAATATTCTTCATGAATTAATAATCTATATTTTTATAAATTTAATTCCTTAATTTCATAGTAAAAACTTGCCTAACTATTCTTTTATTCTAAAATTTGTTTCTGAATAAACACAAGTAGAATTTAAATAAATGAAGAAAGAAGTGTCTTCCGGTGAGTCAATCATAGCGACAAAAATAATATTTTTTATCAGAGTTATTTTTTTTTAATTTTTATGTTACAGAAAATATTAGTATTTTATGTTACAGAAAAATATGTGAATCAAATATGTTCTAATATAAAACTTTTAAGTTACAGCATGCTTTTTTGTATTTTAATTAAAAACGATGAAACGTTTCAAATATTATTGAATTATGCTGATGATTTTGAATAAAAGCAGCTGCATATTAGCATCTTTTTTCAATAAATAATGCCACATCATCAAACGATTTTTAGATAATGCAGAATCAGCTGTTTTTGCTAATTGCTGTTTAATTTCCTCTTCGTCAAACAACGACTTCTATTTCTTTTTCATTTCTTTTTTGCCATGCTTTTAATTTTCCTCCTATTAAGTTATGAAAATATTCCTAAGAATCTACATATTCAGCAAATGTTAAAGTTCAGTCTCTTTTCAATCACGAGGTCTTTCAAACAAATTCAATTAGTCTTGTCGTTCTTCGACAGAAAAGTCTTTCTTTCAATTTATTACTTCTGAAAACAATTTTTATTAATTCTTCAAGCAGTACTTAGGAAAGATTTTCTCCCTGACAAAGGATGAAGCCTATAAATTCGAAAAGATTAGTGTTCGTTATTTAAGCTTTACTAAACATAAGATAAATTAATCACAATCATCCAACAATATTCGCAGAAGACATCAATAATCCGGATTACTGAAATTTTTTTCAACGTTGAAGTATTCTTTTCAAAAATTCATTGAATACTTGTTATTTATAATTTAGAAAATAGATTTTTAAAGTGTAAAAATAATGAAAATGGGTTATATTAATATGGAATACTTCATTTAAATTGCGTTTTAAAATTGAAATTTTTGTATTCCTTCAAATATTTGTGTGTTGTTTGCTGATTATTAATTTCAATTATGTAATCTCGGTAACTGTGCCTTACACATTTATCTAAATCCCTATTTTCAAAAATCTCACTTTTTTGCTCCAAAAGCAATAAATTTTCTATCAAATTATTTTATTCCGTTTGTGGTAAAAATAATAATAATGAGTTAATATAATTTCTTCATGATTCAACAGCAGAGATTCGTCTCAATCATCATAGCGTAATTTATTTTTATAATTAATAAGCTGACTTAATTAATTGTAAATAAATAAGTTAACAAGGTGATAAGGTAAGTAATTTAATAAATATTTGAATCATAAAGATATTTCTACTTTTTTTTCCTTAATTTTCGTCAATGATTCAAACAACTCAGAATGTTCATCTCCGTTAAGAAAATATGAATTTATTCAAATTTCAAGAAAAATATGGATTTGATATCAATTAACACATAGATTCAATGTCTTGACGTTCATTTAATATGTTTTAAATGTAATAAACTAAATACAATCGGGACAGAACTTCATGAATGAATACACCTATTCTGTGGGAAATAGAAATATTTTCTCAGCTTCTGTACAAGATTTAATTTGAAGCTTTGTTACTCAAATACCGATATGTATTTGATATGTTTTGTGGTAAAACCACTATAGGTTTGTTGTAAAAACAAAAAATGTCGGGTGTGTCGGGCCAAATTTGTTGCAATACTTTTCTTTTTTTTTCTTTTGTCAGCAGTCAATGCCAGTCGTTTTGTGACATCTGTTAAGCATCTTCTAACATTTCCATCCTCTAGAAATCACAACCATAACGTTATATTTAACCATGGAAGATTGTTCTCTCTTGGAATGTTCGGCCACATTCCAATTGATTCAAAATTCTGTCCCTTAACAAAAAAAAATTTATAGGGTCGGATGGTCATAGCTGCTTGTCTGTTGAATCTCATTACAGTGCTCTGTACTTGAGGATGCCGATAAATGTCGAAACATTATTTCGTTCGTTCTTGCATTATTTTGTCCTTTTTAGCAGCAAATGGAATTCGTTTTGCGACTCACTATAAAGTACCTTTTACCATTTTTATTCACTCGATATTGTACTATAACATTATATTTAATTCTAACCAACTGTTGTGTCTTGGAACGAGTAATGTCTTGATCCTGGCCAATCGAATGAAAGAGTATAATTTTAGAAAATTCATTAATTTACAGCCGTATGTGTACATAAGACGAATTTGTTAAAATCTAGATTATAATATTTGATATTTACACCATTTGAAGTTGATGGTGTTTACACAGCAGTCGAAGGTTGAATGTTTAGCGTGGAACAGGTTATCCATCAATTCGGAGAGATAACATCATCATAAACTAACAGGTTGTTAAATAACACGGCCATCTAGCGGTAGGAATCAGCTGAACTTTAACTCCATAATTCAACATTCCGAAACCCAAGAAGTTTTCTATTTTTTTCAAATAAATAAATAAAACACCCTGAATTTTATTGCTGTCCAATCTCCGCCTCTCATTTCATATTGGAGCCCTTGCCTCTCTATCGTCCAATAGTTTCTCAGCAAAATGCCCTCTTCAGGGATCACCAGTTCACCGTGGGAATGTCCGTTAATGATATGTCCTTGCAACTGACCGTTATGGAATACGTGTTTATGATATTCCCTCAACAATGGGAGAATTTAGTATCCAGATGGTTTGATACTCCATCTCATTGAAGATGCGATAACGATGAAAGCCAAAGTGTAGTTCTTCAGCTGGATATCACTAATGACCAGATGTGATGACCTCTTGGGTGAGTAAGATTTCCCATCTGCCTGTCTGGAGGCATTTAACAATTGAGGGTTTTAACATGTGGTGACACAGCTGTATGGAAATTTCACTTATCAGGAATGGGAAAGGGGAAAGCAAATGCTATTATAAGAGTTCGTCTACTTTCCAACCCATTCTATGTTCTGTCATTAAAAAAATTATCTGTATGAGTACAGATGACCATAATTGTTTATCAATTGAATCTCATTACATTACAGCGACTCTTTATTTTATACCTTTCTGGCTGAAATGAAAAAAACCCCATAAAGTAAACAGTTTGGACTAAAATTTTTGAGTATCCCACTCCAACACCAATCAGATTTAATTCTTTCATTCCAATTGTCCGAGAGACAATTTCTAAAATATCATCTCGATAAACAAATTTGTTATCAGGGCAACATATCAATTTTGACACTTCTAAGAATGTTATAGTTCTGAGTTATCCTATTAAAATACAAAGGAGGAGATATAAATATATTCAGTTTCTTTGTTGACAGAATCAACACTTAATTTCTCATAGATGTTTTAGTTTTGTTGTTATGATCAAACTATAAATTCTACCCTTTTCCTGTTTTGCCATTTTGAATAATTGTTTTAACATTTATTCAAATTAACAGATATTCGTTTAATGCACGAAAATCAACAAAATTATAATCGACTGCTCATACTTGTACTATTTTTTTAATTATTAATACTTAAGGTTCATTTCAGCTGCTCTTAATTTTCTTTATTTTGTACCAAACGGGGATTATCAATTCCATAGACATGAATATCACTATAAGACAGATTTTAAAAATAATGATAAGGATGTGTCTATTTAGATGAGAAGAAATACGAAATTCTCATCGAATTTTGTTGTAGCGTATAACGATCCTCAACTGATATTCTAATTAGTTTTTTTTTCAATGCTCTATTTCTATCAAAATTGTAGTTTTGTTCTCAAACATATTAATATGTTTATGTTATTAATAGATTTATTTCCGTTCTACTTGATCTAAAATTTAAAAAAAATGCATTTAAGTAATTATTACCTCAATGATTTAGATTTAATTCGTCGAAATAGGGTACTGACGTGATTCTATCTCATCAATAAAAATCTGGCTTATTTATTTAATGCACGAATATTCTATGATGTGAGATTAAGAATGATTATCTGAACTAATTTATTTTCTTTAAAAATTCTTCCAGTTAATAATACTATAATTTTTATGCAAAAATTTCCAGACAGGCTTCCATGTTTTTTCTCTTTTGCCTGTTTAATTCAAGCTTCATTTATTTGAAAACTTGTATTGACGATACAAGTTTTGATGAACATCATGATTAGTTCTTAAAATAGTTTTGCATTTATCGAATATATATGTATTCCTGGCACAGTTTATGTTTTTAAACCCAACAGAGTTACAAAGACATTTTATCACTAATTATTATTGATAAAATTATCACGCGTATGTTCACAGACCTTCAAAGAATCGCATCAAATTTGTTTAAAAAAGTAACTGTTTAGTTATAATATGTCATCAATATTCTTCACGGTTCTGAAAGGTATGCATTGAATTAAAATTGTGATGAATAACAGGATTGTGACTCTACTCATTTTCTTTTTAAAGCTCTCAAAGCTAGGCTGTTCATTTATGCAAGGAATCCTACAGGACGCATATAATTGTGTTGAATTTAAACTTACAACTGATAATTTTGAGTCCTTATGAACAAAAAGGTAGTACTTTATACTTCTTTATTTTAATAACCTTGAAAAATCCTTGAGTTATTTATTTAAATTATACAGCATCTCAAATTTTTATTATTTATCTTAAATTTTTCTCATAATATCTTTAAACATATATATATTTTCGTTTTGTATAAATTAAAAAATAATACAATAACTATAAAAATACACTATATATCATCATTTTTAAAGAGAAATTTCGTTTCTATTTCATAATTTCTAATCAAAGCTCCAAGAATATCAAAATTCTACCTGAACTGTTAAAGCTAATCTCAATGCCTTTTTGATAGCTTCAGAATTCAAATGTTGCAAACTGGAGAAGCAATTCCACGAAAGAACTGCCTTTGTAGGAGACTGGTGGAACTTATGCAGTATCAGGCGATCAGTCTTTCTGCGACTGATATTGATAGAGTTGTTCTAGCTGTTACTTATGACACTTTTTTAATTAATTAATTAATATATTATTTCTGTTGTTAATTTTTTTTGAAAAGTGCAAAAAAGTAGATTTGTTAAAAATGTTCATTAAAGAAGGCTGATGTAAACTTGGTATGTAAAAAACATTTAAAAAAATAATTAATAGAAAATCAACCAACATTTTAATGATTTTTTTTACTTGATAACTTTAAAAGAATTCCTTTTGTAAAGATATAGTAAATATCTTTTTGTACAATTTACTACAATATATTTCGTTTTCGCCATTTAATTCATATCATTTTCAGTGTTTCATCGCATATTTAAACGCATTATTTTATTTTAATATAATATGCCTAAAAATGATTATGTTATTATATGCATAGCTCCATAGTTTATGAAGCATAAGGAAGTGGTGTTATTGTTCCAAGGAAGACAATGCACAATTTAAGGATATGTACCAGAACATTTACGCTAAATATCTTATCAAGAAGCTGAATTCCATTAAGATTATTCATTCATCAAGAATCTTCACAACCAACACGAAATATATTTTTAAAATCTATAAATTTGCTCTTTAAAATTATTTTGTTGCAAAAGTAATGAATGCATTATGAATAATTTATTTAATTCAAATGATACCTACTGATTATCCTCGTAGAGTCAGGTGGTTGTCATATAATAATAATAGTAAACCAAATTGAAAATGCTTTTTTTATGATTCTTTATTCTATGTTTTTTATTGAAAACTTCAAAGCATTTTACATCGCTTCATCACAGATTATTTATGAATTTTTAATTACATACACATTCGTATACGGCGATTCTTGATTAATTTAAATTGATGATATCAGTGCTGAAATTCCTTCAAAATTCTATCCAAAATTAGAAAACATTGTAAATGAGTCAAAAATAAGTATAAAAGAGATTGGGCTAAAGTTTGATGTATTTTATAGTGAATGCTTAACTAGCATTGTTTTAGAGTAATTATGATAACGAAAAGTGAAATTTTTCATAAATCAAATTTGTATAAAATCAAAATTTCTATAAATACAAGTAGTTTTATTAAACAAACCGTGAACAATAATTTGAATTTGATAGTAGAAAATTTTAAGATAAATATTGGAAGTAATTTCTCATGTGTTCAGTGTAATTCTAAAAAAGTGAAAAATTTTATGAATTGCCATTTAAGTATACATACTACAAATTTAAATTTTCTTATGAATTTAAATTCCTAAAAAATCCTTTCTGATAAATGAAGGGGGAAGGAAGAATGTGGGACAAAACTGTGAAATTATTATTAAAATAACCTAGAAACAGAGAAAATATATTTATCTTTTTTTAGTTTCGAATTCGTATTGATTAAAATGATTCGATAAACGCAGACGATTTTTTAACATATTGATTCAAATTCAAAGCCAGACTGGATTTAGTAAAATAAAAAGAAATAGGCAGATTAAATGAGAGATATTCAAATTACCTACGGATTTCTTAATAATCATCCGAATTAGCCATATTTCCTCTTTCCTATGCATATTTTCAAAGTCTCAATCGATTCATCAAAATTCATTTTGACCTTTAAAAAGTTTCAGAAACTATTCTTCCTCAAACTTTTCATCCCCAGATCTGGCGCGGCTTGGCATGCGCCAAAGCGATAGCTTGGCAACCTGCCGGTCGTAAAGATCCAGACAACGTTTTTCATGTCCACTGCTCGATATTCCACGCGAACGCTTCGACGGTGTCTAGCGCTTTCGCATCGGAAATATAAAGAAAATGTATAAATTAATTTAATGCCGCCTACTAAGGAGAGTTTTTGGTCCTTGGAAACAGCTAAGACAGCTCTAGGAACATTTGATTTTGATTTTTCACGATTGTTTTTCAATAGACATGCTATTATTGCTTTATTATTTATGGGAGATTTTAAACAGTGTATCTGCCGTTGAATAAGAAAATATAAGAAAAAATATGACAACTGACATGAACGTCAACCGTTCTTCCTCTGAGATTTTACGAAGGCCCATATCAGATTCTTCAGATAACGGTGAGTAAAAATTTTTCAAATCAAAATATCAAAAATTTATCAACTCATTTTCGTATTCCAAATTTTAATTCTTGATATTAATAAATTCAATTGCTGTTATGAAATCAAAATATGTATGTATTGCTCTTAATTGATTAATTATATTTTGATTGAAATATAATGTTTTCATATTTATTTTTAATGATTCTAACTAAAATTCATAAACCATTGAGTTTAAAATAGGAAACATTACATTTTGATGACTTATTTATACTTTAAAAAATTATATTATTTAAATCATGAACTTATGAGCCTCATTTAAATAATGATTTATGCGTAGTAATCTCCTTTATGGTAAAAATTGTTTAAATTGATCCTTAAATCATAACACCATATTTTTAAATATCTTTAAAAAAGCTATTATTGGCCAAAATTTTGACAGTTCTTATTTAGTATACTTTCAAATTATTATTTTGTATTCTTTTTGTTACAATTATTTTTTCTTCGAATGAAAATGCTTCCTTAAATTATAATCAATTATATACAAGAATTACTCATCCGTAAAAAAATGAGTAGAAAAATCACTTTTTGGATTTTTAACATCGTTCTTTTTTATGCATGTTTATTTTGTTATTGTTTTTTTTATCTGATTACTATATTTAATTTATTGTGATACGTTCTTATTTCATTATCGAAATTATTACGATATAATTATTACTTGGAAATAGTGGATTATCTTAAATACACTGCATATTGCACTAATTATGTAAAATATACCTACTATAAAAAATTGATCCTTAAAATATAACCCTATATTTTTAAATAGCTTTTTTTAAAAAAAATTACAAGACCGAATTCAGATACTTTTTGTTTAGTATATCTTCACATTATCAGTTTCATGCTTTTTGTTGCAATTACTTTTTCATCGAGTGAAAATGTTTTCATAAATTATAATTAAAGATATCTTATAATTAATGAGGAACGAGTTGCGTTATATGTTCCTTTAAGCTATCAAAATGGAGTTTCACTTTTTTCATGAACAGCCAGACGATAGCAATATCCCTTTTTCACGAGTGTTCTTTCTAATGTGACAGTAAGAACATTTTAAATGTTATATATGTTTTACTAGCCGCCTTTGGCGACCAGCTGGTTCGCCATGAGTAATGGGCTCTAACATTTTCAATTAAATCACATATTCATTAGTAACTCCGGGCATTGATTGGCCTGAAATTAATATTTTCTTTAAAATGATGGTTCTAAAAGAACGCGTTTTCCTAATAATATTCTTTAATTTTATAAATTAGTCAGTTTTAAAGATTGATTTAGAAGACTGATTGATGTAGCAACTTTTATTTAAAATATTAATAAAAATATTTTGTAAAATATGGCTCACAGAGCAAAGTATGAAGAAATCTAAAACTTATTATTCATAAATGCATTGTTTGACTCAAACTACATAAAATGTAATTATTTACTTCATTTAGATCAAATTAATGGTATTAAACAATATATATGCCTATTAATAATATTTTACAAATTGGCCATTGGGAAAAAATTTGAATGCATATCCTGTATAAATACAATCCTGTGTAAATAAAGATAATTTATTCAATTAATGATTTAAATATTGCAAACGATCGTAGAATCCTTTGCCTTGCATTTTTTAAAGAAAATATCACATTTTAAATTTATTTTATTTTATCCAGTCACGTGCTAAAAGTTGCATTTCTTCCGATTTAATTTGCAATGATAGCTTTTTTATTTTTTCTATTTGAACTTCCGTCAAAATGATGGCAACACGGTGATAAAACCTAATTTTTTCAATTTGACGTGCTCATGCAGATTTTATAGAAACCTTAGCTTTGCATTTATTATTTTAGAAACTATCACATTTTATAATGAAAAGAAATATTGAATAAATGATACAGATATTGCAAACGATAATAGAAATATGCCATTAAGTCGGGATTCCAATGCATATCCTGTCTAAATTCGATCAGGTTTACCGTAAAGAAGATTTATTGAAGTAATTATTTAGATATTGCAAATGATCATAGAATCCTTTGCTTTGCATTTATTTTTTTAGAAAATATCACATTTTATATTTCTTTTATTTTATCCAGTCACGTGTTAAAAGTTGCATTTCTTTAGATTTATTTTGCGATGATAGTTTTTTTATTATTTGAACTTCCGTTATTGTTTTCTTTTATTTTATCCAGTCACGTGCTCAAAAAACATGGTTAAAATATTTCTTTAAAAATTCGTTAAAAATAGAAGATGACGTTAAAAATTAACAAAACTGATACCGTTAGAAATCTAATTTTTTTATCTTTAAATTGATATAAATATCATGTTTGTGCGATTATATTTTCGGAAGTTATAACGGAAAAACGTCGAAATTTCGCTTAAATTTTAATTAATTCAAATTCTAATTAAAAATTCGAAAAAAGGGCTCCGAGGTGCACATTCCCAACCTCCAAGGTATACATGTACCAAATTTGGTAGCTGTAGGTCTAACGGTCTGGCCTGTAGAGCGCCAACACACACACACACACACACACACATTGAGCTTTATTATAAGTATAGATTAAGCTTTGGTAAGTCACGATGTCGCAACTGAGTTAAATCTAATATGTAATACGCTTAATACTCCTGCAGCATTGTTACGGTTACATCTAGTGATTAACGATGTCAAAGTTTCATTATCAAGGTAGAACTACTATATCCGTATTAACTTTTATTTTATTAATTACTAGCCGCCTTTGGCGACCAGCTGGTTCGCCATGAGTAAAGCGTTCTAAAATTTTCAATTAAATCACATATTCATTAGCCTTGAAGTAATTCCAGGCATTGATTGGCCTGAAATTAATATTTTCTTTAAGATGATGGACGGAAAGTTCTAAAAGTACACCTTTTCCTAATAATATTCTTTAATTTTATAAATCAGTCAGTTTCAACTATCAGTTATGCTTCCAAAATATTAAAAATGTTTTTTTCGTTGATGTGGCCAAAACATTAAATATTTTTTTGAAGAAAGCGAGAAAGGGAAAAAGTATTGATTTAATGATACAGATATTGCAAACGATTACATAAATATGCCAATAAGTCAGGATTTCAATGCATATCCTGTCTAAATTCAATCAGGTTTACCGTAAATAAAGAAGATTTATTGAGTTAATGATATAGATATTGCAAACGATTATAGAAATCTTTGCTTTGCATTTATTTTTTAAAGAAAATATCACATTATATATATTTTTTATTTTATCCAGTCACGTGCTAAAAGTTGTATTTCTTTAGATTTGATTTACGATGATAGTATTTTTTTTGAACTTCCGTCATTGGTTTCTTTCATTTTTATCCAGTCACGTGATTAAAAAAAAACGTTAAACTATTTCTTTAAAAATTCGTTAAAAATAGAAGCTTAAGTTATACATTAAAACACTGATACCATTAGAAGGCTAATTTTTTAATCTTTAAATTGATGTAAAAATCATGTTTATGCGATCATATTTTCGGAAGTTATAGCGGAAAAACGTCGAAATTTTGCTTAAATTTTAATTAAGTCAAATTCTAATTAAAAATTCGAAAAAAGGGCTCCGAGGTGCACATTCCGGACCTCCAAGGTATACATGTACCAAATTTGGTAGCTGTAGGTCCAACGGTCTGGCCTGTAGAGCGCCAACACACACACACACGCACACACACACACACATTGAGCTTTATTATAAGTATAGATTTATTTAAAAAAGGCAACAACAAGTGATTTGTTACTTATATCAGTTGGACTTGATGTGTTAATGAGTGATTGAACTAATAAATATTGGATTTGATACAATATGATCCAAAAAATGTTTTCCTTCATGAAATTTGTCGTCAAACGGTATTTGTCAGCCCAGTAATTTCAAATTTACATTTTAGCCTTAACGTTGAATTTAGGATTAAGAAAATCCACTAATTGAAATTCATTTTAAAGTTATCAATTTATATTCAATGTTTAAAATATTATTTTAATGTTTCTTTTTGGGCAAAGTATGTGATGTCTCAATTAAAAGGCAAATGTGTTCACAAGAAAATATCAGAAATTATAGTACGATTTTTCATTGAATTTTCAAATCAAATTGATTACAAAAAATTCTTCCTTAGGAATGGTACTACTTATATTTAAAAAAGAATTAGCAAAAGATTCCATTTCATTATTTTTAATGCATTATTATTCGAAAAAACAAAGAATCTCCTTATTTCATATGTTTTTAATATTTTTATTGATTTAACAAAGCATAATAGCATTCCGAATGGATTTTCAATTGATTTCCCATTGGAATAATCTTTAATTTTTTGAAGATTAATTTGAAATTTAATACTATAGTAAGGAATGAGAAAACAAGTATCTATTTTAATGCGCTTACTTCTGCAGATTATCCAATGTACTACTAGCCTAAAGCTCTGAAACTCTTTTTTTTGCTTTGTTAAATATAATTAGGTTTGATGAATATAATATACAATTTTAAATTTAAGACTTTACTTAATGGTTAATAGTTTTGAGAGACTGACACATGGCAATTTAGAACACCTGAACTGTCAGTGTATACCTTCAAGGTTTAACACTACACCAACGAAAAAGCATTTAACAAAGTTGCCCAATAACAGGAGCCTTTTTGATGGAATCGAGATTCAAACATTTTTTCATCGATGCCCGGGCTGCAAATTTGCCATCTACTTTTATTTTATTTTTATTTCCTCGCAACTAAATAAATTAAAGGTGTGTTAAAAATTTAGCGTCAAGAGAAATTGCATTCAAATTTAACATTAAGAGTCAGTGCTAAATATACAAAAAAATTAAAAGTTATTCAGAGTGATATTTTTAGAGTATTTCTTCCTACATAGTTACTTGGTTATAATTTTAATTTATTTGTATTTATGACTAATACTGATATGTGTAATATATTTAACGTATGCATTCGAATGGCAAAATAACATATTCAATTTTTTAGATACTTTATTTGTCAATAGTTTTATTATTTCGAAATTAACCAAATCACAAAAAAATCACAAATGGGAAATGTTTTATAGGTGAAAAACCGTGACCGTTGTGTCTTATGATAATTTATCAACTTCTTAGCATTAAAAATGCAACATTAAGATGAAAAGAAAACTCAATTTTTTTGGGTAAAAATAGCTTAAAACAATTCGCCATTTGAGTTTAGATATGCATCGTGGTTGAAATTCTATTTGTCCAAAGGATTCGCGAGACTCGTCTGAAAGCTCGAAATGAAAGTCATTGAAAGCTGAAACAAACGGTTTTACTTGGAAAGGAGCTTAAAATAGTTTTCAAACTTTTCTCTTCTGGTAAAGCAATCCAATTTTATGTACCACCAGCAACCGAAAGCCATTCTTTAATAATTTATACCAGTAGAAGAGCTTTTCTGCTATGTTTACAGTTGTTAAAAACTGTTCTCCTAAAGCATTAGAAGTAGAGAACATGTTTCTTCTTTTTCTGAAAAAAAAGAATAATGGCTTTCGATTTCCGACTTTTAGTGAAACATGTTCAAAGTTAATGATTTTAACGTCTAAGAAGATTAAATATCATTTTATTTTATTCCTTTGTTTAAAAATCTTAAAACATATAATAAAAATTTAGATTTTCGTTTTTCACTTCGATTAAGATTTCCTTTGATATATAAAAGTTTCGCCTTTGGACAATCTTATACTTTGAATTCCATCAAATGTATAAAATAATTGCACATACGTAGAAACATTAAATCATTTTTGGAATGAAAAATATATATTTCTCTCCAATGGTTTAGAAATTCCCAGCTGAATTATGATAAGATTGGACATTATGCTATATTAAATCTGTTAGAAATGATAAAATTGATGATTAAAAAGAGAAATTTTCTCTCAGAACTTCCAAAACCCATTAAAATTTATTTACAAAATTACTAACAATTCTGTAAGATTATTTTATTTCTTCGAATAATATTTCTTTCAGACATTAATTTTGCTTTCTAATTTGTTGCATTCCTTAAATGAAACGATCTTTCTTTATTGTTTTCTGAAAATTATTTTTAAATGCAAAATTCTAATTATTAACATATAAATAAAAATTATTAATTTAACTATCCTTTATGAGATAAAAAAATCATATAATTAATTACCTCTGAGAATTATTCCTTTTTAAAATTCATCACTTGAAATTATATAAAGATTTTAATTACTAAAGTTAATAACCGAATTTATAAATAGCTTCATATTTCTTGGTTTCCACCTTAGTATTTAATTTCAAATTTCAAAGAATCATTATGTTGCTTTTATATTTTGGAATTAAGATATCATCTATTTTAAATTATATTAACTTATAATGTTACCCGAATAATTCAAATATAATTTCCAAGTATTTTAAGCCCTTTGAAGATAATGAAGCTTATATAGGTATAAGGTACTGATAGTTTTGATAAGGGTTATTTTTGTCATCTGTTCAGATTGTATTGATTTGATATTTAATTCCATTACAGCTTATTGGATGTCTTCTTGCTAATAATAACTACCCACGCAGCCTTAATCTTTTATTTCAACATGTGTTCGTTTGTACTATTTTGGTCCTTGTTTTTTATGAGGATTTTCGTAATTGGAGTATTGATTTACCCACTGTGTAGGAGTTTTGGTACGAAAGTGTGGATTTTTTTCGTGATAATGAGACATAATAATGATAATTAAACTGTTTTGCGAGCACTTTGCGCTTCATTAGGAATGTGCTGATACTTATAAAATAGCTCATCCATTTTGTAGAAAACTTGTAATTTGATTGCAATAAAATGAAGATTTGATTGTTTAAATAAAAAAATATGTATTAATTACTGAATGAATATTATTTTGATAAAAACATACATTTGGGCTTTATTTAAAATACATACATAAAGGAAATCAATTGTAAAATGCTATGAAATACTTTCGTGAACTGTATAAACGATTATTAACCACTTCATTGTCCGCAACGTGTTTAGCACGTTCAAATGAAACCTATATTGCGGCCGTATTGTATTTCAAGCGTTCTTTTGTATTTTAAATTGTTTAAACGTTTCCTTATTTGAGTTTTTGTTTTTATTTGTTCTAATGCGGTGAAAAATGATCGTTGGGGGGAGGAATTTTCGCTGACAGGAGGAGATGGCAAATGGGTTAATACCAAATTATTTAATTTCATAATATCATGTGGAAATATTTACATTTAGTTAGATAAAAATTCCAACTTTGTCAAATTTTCAAAATAGTGAATGTAATTGTTTAAGCATATGTTTTAAAAATTTGTCAGGATAGAATATTTCTTATGAAAATACATTTAAAAATAATTTTAAATAGAATCGAATATATACCGAAATTGTATCAGAAATAAGAATATTTGATTATTATAATTTGCATAAAGATGGAGAAGAATCTGTTATACATAGTCGTCTAATCATCAATGTAGTGGATAGATCAAAGAAATGGTATTTGATGATGATTATTTTCAAAATAGTGAATGTAATTGTAATTTCCAAAATAGTGTAAATAATGAATATTATTTTCAAAATAGTGAATGTAACAATAGGAGACTTTCCTTTATCAAAAAATATTTAACTTAGTAGGGATAACTCGTGTGTTTTTACTATTACATTGATATTTCTTAAAGCTCTAGTATTATTCATATATTCAAACAATTCAATAAGTATGGGTTCACAATCTCGATGTTCACCAGATATGCCACCACGCGAATGTTTTCTTATTTTTAACATTGAAACTGTCTCTTCGTGGTTACCATGCCGCTGAATGCCATGAATCCATAGATGAAATAAAATGAATCTCTCAAATAACTCTGGAAGGAGCTGAAAAATAGCTTCCAATCATGTTTTGTTATTTGGAGAGACATGATAAATGTGCGTTTCAATTGGAAGAAATTACTTTGAAAGAAATCCAATAAACATTGACCAATAAATAATAAAGCTTTTGTTTTATGACAGAATTCCGGATACTTTATAAACACATCAATATAATTTAATAATATGGTCTCGTTCATTCTCTTTTCTTGTCGTTAACTACTACCCACATTTAGATTCTCTGCTTTTGGGTATTAATTCAATATAAGCTTTATCATAAAGGTGTTCTAAACCAAATATTGATTTCTCTTTTAAATTGGAGATGTGATAAAGAAAACGTGCTCTGTTTCGTGTTAGATATTTACCAATATTCGAACATATTTTCTGTGCGATTAGAACATAAGTGCGTGAAAAATTTTTGAAGGTTTTTTTCATAAAAAATTAGGCTGCAATTGATTAAAAGATAATATGACATGCGCTTCTGTAATTTTTTTTCAATTGGATGGTTATAAATAAATGCTTTTATTTTCCTTAAATTATGAAAAAGGTAATAATTTCAGAAATATAAAAAATACTGATTTATGATTTTCATTACTATTATTTATTTCGGAGTTACTTTAGTGCTTTTAACTCTTTTTTTTTCTGAAAAATTCCTGGTATGTCCATTCCAGATGAAGAAGGGCATGGGCCAAAAAATAAAATCGCCAAATTAACTGGTTTCTAATTCTTTTTATATGAATCATTAAATTAGAGGTAGTTCGACTTTTCAAATATCTTTGAGAAAACGGAGAAATACGACAGTTGCTATTATTCTGAACTTATGGCAGTTTTAATAAAATCATTAGAACCAATTTAAATGAAAAAATTATCTATTATTATAATTACTTATTTATTGTACCTTTGTTTGAAACATTTTTTCAGTAAATAAATTAAACTATGCTTGAGAAATTAGAACCAATTTGAATTAAAAAAAATCCATATTATTATACCTATTTATTTATTATCATCTGAAAATATGATGTTGTTATGGTTTTAGGATTTTGAAGCCTCGAAACGAGTAAGCAACAAATTATAGATTCATCGTTTTTGAGGCATTCATTTTCTGCTTTTAGGGTTATTAGAAAAAATGCAGCTGGGTTAGTTGACAATTTATCGACTAACTAAGGTTATAGCTTAATTTTCAAAATTTCTTGAAAAATTGGTATCTTTATAAAAATAATTTAAACCAAGATTAAAAAATACTCTGCATTAAATTATTTTTATTTGAAGCAAATGAATTAGTTGATTGTGTATGTGCATTGTCAAACAGATTCGATTAAGAATTTGCATTTCATATCCATTAGTAGCATCTAGATAATAAGAAATTCCATCCAAATCATAGATTCTTTCATCCAAAAGGTTCCCATTTGTGTAAATTTATCCTTTGCCAGACAAATTTCTTCCATTAAAACTAAAAGAAGTTATTATCTAGGCAGCAATGACGCATGTCCGAACATTAACGTGAAATTGTTTTTCTTTCCGTTCATTGTAATGTTTAGGAATCCATTTTTCTATTTTGCCTTGTGATATCATCTGCTTTTTGGGTCTCGTATTCTGCTCTGAAAAAAGTGGTAAAAGATTGAGCATTTTTATTATTTGTTGTTCGTTTATAAACAGTATGAATCAAAATAACGAACATGATTTCTGGTTTTAATAATGAGTTGCATAAAGGCCAAATTTGATGCTTCAATGCATAAATTATTTCTAATATATTAAAATTATGCTTGAAAATCTTTCAACTATCTAGAAGCTTCTTGGCATCTAAATATAACTAACCCTCATAACTTTTTCAAGAAGCTTTTCCTTTTCAACTAATAATGTATAAAAGTATTTTTGGGATTTTGATTTATTTATGAAATAAAATTCATTTCGCTTGTTATATAAATTGAATCTGAAGTGTTAAATCATTTGATTTATTAAGAAAGATCAATTTACAAATCAAGCCACTTCGTTTACAGGCAGAGGAAAAAAATTCAACAATTTCTTGGTTTCTATTTTTTTTTTTAAATCTGTGAGAACTAACTCTGAACTTTTCATGTTTTAGATTTTAGTTCATTACTATCTAATTATAATAATATTTAATTTGCAATGATTTCGAAAAAGCAGCATGTTTGCACAAGAAATTTTAGAAATGTGATTTATAAATGAGATTATAAATAATATTCATTTTTATATCAATTCTGATCCGAAAAGATAATAAGGAAATATTAAAGAGAAAAATATAAATGAAAGTCAGAGTGCCTGGAGGATTATATTTTGATTTTGAATCAATCAATGAATTTAAAATATAACATATTCATATTTTAATATATGTGGAATTAATACAATATCCGCTCTCTAAAAATTAAATACTTTTTAACTATCTAAATTTAAATTTAAAAATTTTCTTGCACTTCAGATTTGCATTGGTTTTCGACATGTCCCTCTTTTTCAAATTATTGCAAAATGAACTGGCCAACTTAAGCTACAATATCACATGAAATCATACAGTTAAAATAAATGCTTGTTCAGCTATCTCTCGGATAAATCATATTTTGATTATATATAAGGTTTTAACGCTTTTACATTGTCCTTTTTATCGTTTTCTATCCTACCTTGCTAAGCTTTTATTGTCTATTTGGTATTGGTCACGATTCCACGAAAATGTATTTAAATTTGTTAAAAAAGTAAACATTTTCTTCGATCCTTTAGAAAAGAATAAATATGTAATTTAAAAGAAACATTTCGCCTGCCCGTTTATCAGAACTTATATCATAGCAATCTTCTTACATTATATCATATTTCGCATTTTAAATTTTATATCTGCACGCGCACACACACACACACACACACACACACACACACACACACACACACACACACACATATATATATATATTATTTGCAGAAATGTTATTTGTATACAAATATTTTTGTATGTAATTTTGGACAAAATCTATTTGGAGGAATTCTGCTTTCCTGGCTGTCCGATTATTAGTGAACGCAATAACTACAAATCAGAAAGAATTAGATAATTAAATGTGAGATTTTTTTCTATTTGTTAAGAATTTAATTTCAATATTTTTTTATTACGATTTAATAAAGTATTAAAAGCTGTTAAAAAATCGAACATTTCTCTTAATCGTGTGGAAAAGAATAAATAAAACCATAACTAAAGGTCAGTTACTTGCAAAAAAGTACTATTAGAAGTGGCTTCTTCAAAATGTTCCCGCTATTTTCTAATATTTTTGTCCAAATTGTAGTTTTGTTCATGTAAGTTTGAACGAAATCTATTAAAAGAAAATCTGTCTTCCTATTTTCTTAGTATAAGTGAAAACAATAACTACAAATCAAAAAGAAATGTATGTATTCGATTTTTTCTATTTTTGTGGGAACTGGATGGCAGCAAAAACAACTAAGAATGAAAATCGCCAAATGTCTCACGCGAGACTCACACCAAAGATCAATATTTCATAATTATCGTTAGCCTCTACCCCTCAATTAATACACGGAACTCAGTTTTTTTTTAGTTTAGGAGATTCTGAAAAGAAAACTCTGAGCGTTCGTGTTATTTACGGCCTCTTTGCCAGAAATACACAATTTTATTCTGAGATAGTGTGGGGAAAAGAGGAATAATATCTTTATTGATAAATACAAGAGAAAATTTTGGTATGATCATTCTCATTGCTTCAGAAGGTTCGAAATGTGAAAACCCTTTGTTAAACTTTATACATGAGAAAATAGGAAACAGTCTGTCGTTTCCTTAATTCTTCATTCTTTATAACACGAGATAAACAGTTACAAATTTACTGGCGATACGACGTCTGAATCAGTACCCCTATGCCCTTGAAGAGATAAAAGAAAGAAATCGTAGGATTAAAAGATGAGGGGAAAAAATTCAAGCCTCGTCTCTGGGTTTTTCATGGCATTAAGCTGGTTGTTAATGAGTAAGCTTATGCTTCATTAAGTGCCGTTAAGTCAGGCATGAAGGGACTCGTTAAAAAAAGTAACAGTTTTACACCACATTTGAAAGAATAAAAAATAACTGCTTGTAGAAGTCTTGAATAGTTCGTTAAAGCAATTGGAGACATTGCCAGCACAAATGAATGAATTTCGCTTCTTTTTATTCTCGTTAGGATTGAAAATTTCTTTACTTCATTCAAGATTTTTTAATTAATCCTTTAATTCTTTCAAGATTTTTCATCCTTTGGTTGTATACCAGCGAAAAGGGAAATAAGAAAAAAATTTCATATTTTAATCCAAGTTCAAGACCGATTGCACTCATTAGTTTAGTTTACATGGATGCTTTAAGTAACTATTTCTTTTTTAAAAAGTTGGAACAATGTTTTAAAATTAAATAATATAACTCATACAAAAAAATAAGCTTTACAAAATTGATATTTTTTAAATAAATATCAAGGAATCATGTTTTTCAAATTCAAGGAAATATTCATCTGTTGAAATTGATGTATTTTCAATTAATCATAATCTTTTTTTCTTGTGTCATGCAATAGAGAATAAAAAATGCGTACGTACCTAAATTCCATTTCTATTTATTAAATGCAGCATTAAAATCTGAAAATAAATCGCTTTTTTTATCTTATCGAGGTTACAAGAAAAAAAAATAATGTAATCGTTAAAAATTTAAATTTGACTAATTTTGACATTTCAAGCTTCCCTGAGTCCGAAATTGAGTTTTTAAAATTATGTTTATATAAACACAATGAATCAGATACCTAAATTAAATTTATGTACAGCATCTAAATGAAATTAGTAAATGTCTATCAAATTTTGAATGAGATCTATTCTCACGAAAATTGTTAAATCTCGGTTTACTGAGAAGTATGTCTGTCAGGTTGCTCGAGTATATGATAGCTATAAAATGTACAGAGCTTAATAAATAATAGGCAATAAAGAATTTTGCCATAGATTTTCATATTCGTTGAAAATCTTCAATCAAATCGATTAGAAAGCTGATCATTTGCCTATCTGCACTTTTGTATGCTTGCTAACTCAAAAAAGCAACGATTTTGTTGGCACCTGCTGTCTAAGTAGAAGAAACTGACGAGTTAACACCAAATTTTATTATTTTCATTAATTTAGGATTGACTTTGGATTAATTAATATTTTTAAATTTTTAAATTTAATATTTGTATTATATAAAGAGTCTTGTATTTTGACTAGTCGAGTTTAAAAGGATGATACTTTGTAAATGTTTATATATTTGAAGTAAATGGCAAAAACTAAAGTCTCCGGGCTTCATCAATTGAATAGAGTTTAAAATTTTGCACATTATGTAGAATTTCCAAAACACTAGATATGTCATCAGTGGTCTACTTTCTTCTTCCTGTCCCCTCCTTAGTTATTCATAGCTTTCGAGAAAAATTCAAATAATCACCTTTTCTTTGGTAGAATCCCCTAATTATTGTCATTCTATTGATTTAAACAATTTTTATTGCATGCAAAAACTATGCATTATCATTAGTTGATTGCCTCCTCGACCTTTTAGATTTTTTGTAGAAATCGTAAGGTCTTAATCAAAGTACCCCAGTCTTTGAACTGTGAATCAGTTCAGCGAACCAATAGGAATGCTTCATGTTTAATGTAGATTGTAATTTAGACTAATGGTTTCTTTTGTTAAGATAGATGCAATCCATAAAGTTAGCTGACAAGAATCAGTTAATTTGATGTAACTCCTTGAGGAATAATTGTTTCGTTTTTGAATCCATCTAGCTCTTGAATTTTTTTCTCAGTCAATATATGCCATTAACATTTGTCACAGGCTTCAAATAAAGCTGCCATCTAACTGCTATGCAAATGTACGAATAAATTTTCTTTTTCCTTTTCTTACTGTGCATTTAATTTAATTTAACTACTTTCTACATTAACTTCAGAAGTTTTATGTTATGTGCTTCAAAAGATTAATGTAATAGGCAAATAGCTGTCCATCGAGATTTGTTATTTGGGTTTAAAAATTACTTGTTTGAATTTGCATGATATATTTCAATAAAAAATAAAATTAAAGAATCCTTTTAATTTTCTACAGATGAAATTAAAGAATTTCCTTTGATTTTTTTACAATCTATATAAACATGTTATTTTTCTAAAATGGATATTAAAATATTCTTCTATTTCATGTAAATTGACGCTATTTGTAAGATGCTAATACAAATGCTAATAAATATGATAATGATGTCATGTTATTATATACTATTATTAGTTAAATTTGAAATAAAAAAATGAATGACTTAATATTATTTATTTCACACTTGGCATCAAATTAAAGAATTTTTTGTATCTTCTGCAGATCATACAAAAAAAAGAAATTTAATGTATTTATGTTTTTGTATTGTTTTTTTACTCTAGAAGAATAAAAAATTTGATCCTCCTATGCAAACTTACTATAAGTTCAAAATACACTCTACTTGCAACACAATTTATGGTAACTCGATTCTTTTTTTCTACAAAGTTGTCTTGCTCCTTTAGGGTCATACTCTTCAGTGCTTTCAGCACTTCCTCTTGTAAGAGGAGCGAACAAGTATTTGCATAACGAGCAACACAACAAGAAATTCGAATACTTTCCCGCGTCGTTTCGAGTGCAAGAACAGCGGATAGAAACATTTTATTCTAGACCCCTTGGGAAGGATTAGGACACGTCTCATCAATACACTTCCCAGGCTCTGCCAACAGCACTGGTTAATGGAGGCTTGCTTTTTTTATTTTTAGTAACTGGTACTTCCCTTTTGTTGTGTACTGTGCTGCTCTCAAACACACCCTTGGGACGGCAGCAACGCCTATTTGTTGAAAGAATTACGGATGTGTAAATAAATATTACACGAGATGTTAATGATAGTGATGATGATGGGTTAATCTGCTGGGAGGTATGGGGTCGTTAAGTGTGCTAATGTGTGTCCGGGTTGAGTTTCGGCTTTTGTAAATTCATCGTGTTATTTGAAGAAATGATCAAATTTGATGCTTCTGAAAATTAAATGTACTTTTGCTTTTTTTGTCGGAAGATAGGTTCGATATTTAGAGGAATCTCCACGACTTTGTGAAGGACATTTTTGCTATGTTTGTCTGCCTGTCTATGAATATGACAGCTCAAAAGTTCTTTGAGCAAAATCAAATTTAAAGAGCATTATCAAATTTTCAAACAAATCTATTCAGAGGAAGTCTGTGCATCTGACTTTTCGAGTAAAACTGAATTCGATAAGTATAAAAGTATAAGTATAAAACACAAAGAGTTAGACATTCAAAAATATTGATACATAGGTTTAATATCTAAAATGTAGATACTTATTAAATTTTGAAACAAATTAAATTAACGGTTGATTGCCTGTCAGTCTTCACTTCCACATACATGTAAGCGCAATGAATTAAATCAATGAAATTTTTTATGTTATCATGTGATTACAATTATAGTTTTGTATCATATTTTAGTGTCATTCTGCCTGCAAAAAGGTGTTATATATTTTGAAAAAATACGAGCTCCATGCTAAAGATATGTATCTAATAAGTATTTTACACTTGTGCCATAGAAAATATTCGTGGTCTTAGCTCAAGGCTAGTGATTTTATGCAGAAGATGGTTATTTAGACCTTTATAACAGAGTAAGCAAAAAATTCTGCAGAAATCACTCCCACAGATTTTATATGATTTTTGAGTGATTCAACACATTAATTGGTTAAGTTTGGTTACTAAATAAATCTTTAAATTTTATAAATGGTAAGCCAATGACATTTAATTCTCCTAAGAAATTCAGTTATGGTGTTATTTCTATTTCTTCTTACAATATATTTACTTCAAGAAACTATTCAACAACCATTTAATAACTATTGAATTTAATTTCATCCTACATTAAGATTATCTTATTACTAAAATAATGGAATTCTGTAGCATTTATATTAATGAATTCATCTGAAACATATTGCTACATTTCAGAAATGGCATAAAAAATTTTGTTTTTAAAAATTTATCGACTCAGTCAGCAGATGAAATTTGTTTCATACGTAATTTATAAGATTTTTAGCAATTGTATAAGTAAATAGATATTTAATTCATTCTTCAAATGTCCTTAAAATTTCTAAAACAAACTAATTAACAATTTCGATTATTATTTGAAACATTAATAATTTTCTTTCTTTTGTTAAATCTGAAAATGGTTTTATACAATACAACTTAAAAAATTACCTGGATTTTCTTTAAAACATTGACTATAATGCATAAATTAATCTGACTAGATATAAAATAAACGGATTTGAACTGCCATCACTCATTAGTTTTATTTAGGATTTAATTCTGATCATCCCGAATTTAAAATTCGTAGCATTTTATAAGTTTAAATCGCAATTTAATATCAGGAAATGTAAATACTATGCACAACATAGTTACATAATGATTCAGAATTTCACTTGTAATGTGCAGTATAATTAAATCAGCATTCGATCATAACATTAAGCTAAATTAAATATAATGCAGTTCCCCTGCTCTATATTCCTTGCAGAAACTTATAAGAGATAGCTGAAAAATTCAATTATTTATTTTTTACGAACAGAAATTTTTTCTGTTATGTATAGTATTTGTTTTTAAGAATATAAAGCGTGTTTTTCAGCTTACTGGAAGGAACAGAGTAAAATATTTATTACTTCATAATGATACTTTAATTCAAAGGTCTTTTTCCTTTTTAATAACGTGGTAAGGAATTCATGATAAGGATAATTAAAAATTTATGATTCCCTTTTCTCAATTCTTCTAACTTTATATACATTAGAATGATATAATTTACTATTTTATTAAAAGTAAAATTAGAATTTTATCCTAAATTTTACTACTTAAACAAGGACTGTAATCGAGGCTCAGTTGACAATTCTTAAACCGTTAGAAGTAGATAATATTTTCAACTGAAAAGACACACTAACGGCAAGATGACGAATTACATTTTATTTTATTTCAGTCAATAAATGTATTGTTGAATAAATTACGATCTCTTAATATTTTTTCAGGCGTATTTTAGTTGTATTTAGTAAGATGGCTTTGTTAAACTGGCATTTTCAACATAAAACATTGTTTTGACAGAGTTATAAAACATTGAATTACAATACTTTATACGAATCTATAGCTTTTTTCGATGAATTTTGAATGATTGGAAGATTTCTCTGAAGCAACAAATGAAAAGATAAACAAATAATATATAAATTCTCATTGTAATGATAAAATATGAGAAGTGTTTAAATAATTAAAGTGACAAAAATATGCTACTTAATATAAATAATAGGGCTTGAATTCTGCACATAATTTTGAAATTATACATATTTTTCAATTCGATTTGTATAGAATATCATATAATTCTGGGTTGTAATGCATTTAATTTTTTGATAATTAAACGAATTTTTTGCAATTGTAAAAAAAAAACTATTTTATTTTTCTATATAAAAATAGTAAAATAAAAATGGGGTCATTCGCCAGAGCTATTCAATGACTCGCTTTTAAAAGCGTCACGTGGAGAAAGGTAAGTGAATGCTTCATTTTAATATGTTTTAGAAGAAAATAATGCTATAATCAGCATAATAAAACAATAATTTTAATTTTAAAGAGAAATTAAAAATTCTATATTTTCTTTAAAAGAGTCATTGTCTTACAGAAACATATTCGTTTTTTGCAGTTCTTACATGATATTAAAAATTTACCCTTCGAATTCTTATCCTGGTTTATAATGGGGCTAGAAAGGTGAAAATTTATTTTAATGATCGATGAGGAATTATTTAATGATGTCTCATCGTTCAATTGAAAATCTTTTTTATAAAGAACTTCCTTAAATAGAAATTTATCGATTAGGTTATAAAAAGCTTATTCATTTTATTGAATTTAACAAACATAAAATAAAACAATATGTTCTTTACGTTCAATATAGATGCCGCATTACGTATTTTTTATAACAATATTCTTTAATTGTAATGATCACCAAATTTTATCCAATGCTGCGGGCATTTCTTATTATGATGCTTTTAAATTTCAAAATTATCCTTTTTATCGCTTAATTTAATATTTTTCGTAAATTTTTTGACACTTTGTATTATGTTATGCTCCATACCGTATTCAGTAATCAGAATATCTTCATTAACGCAGAGAATATCATCACCTTATGCCATCATCTACAGTTCTAATGAATTTCAGCTGCCATTAATTTTCAAGGCAGACGAAGTTTTTTAAAACTTCAATAAACCATCCTTTTTCATTAATGTGAAACATTAAAAAACTAAGGAATATTTTATTAGATAGAATTTATCTTTCTTAATGAAGTGTAAATAATATAAATATCGTTTAAACTTTCATAGAAATTTCATTAAATAGAATAATTTATTAAAGAATTTTCAGTAAATGGAAATTTTACAAGATTTAAACTCATATTTTGTTGATTAGATTGCAATTTTTATATTTTAAATTCTTAAGCAAAATATAAGAGAAATAACGAATCGAATTCTAAGAACAATATTTTCTTTTATCTTTAAACTTTTATAACAATAAATATTCAAATTTAATCTTCATTAGATAATTATGCATGTTCAATTCGAATTTTATCTTGCCTCTTTTAATTCTGAAGTTTAAGCATAGTTATTAAATCGTTAAATATTGTGAGCTTGTTATTTTATCGAATTTATATTCTGAATTAACGAATTTTAAATGATGCTAAAAATAACAGTTTCAAGTTAATTTAAATATTCATTTCGCTTAGAGTTATTATTCTGCCTGGAAAATAGATTCGATTTGAATCACTAATTAAAACATTTTTCCTACTCATTAACCAAATATTATCCTACGCATATAATGGGTTATTATTTGTCCCCATTAGTTTAAAAATCTTTTGAAAGAAGAATTCATACCAAATGGAGTGGCTTGATATTTTAAATTAATAAAGATTATTTCACATTTTTTTCCCCTTTTAAATCACATTTTTATTAGGGTAATTTTTTCAGACACATGATTTTAAACTTTAATCGACAAGACGATACATGATTTTAAACATGAATTAAAATGAGTAAGGCTTAGGTTAATGGATAAATTAATTTTAATTTCTTTTCAGTCATATTAAGAATTTGAATTTAATTATATTCGAGTGTTGAATTATTCTTAATAGATGAATAAAGTATTATAATTAAACTAAGCAGGTTTAAAACCTTCGTTAAGATAAATGATTTTCAATTGGAATTTTATTATATGAATGAACTAAACCAAGGAAATGAATAATATAGTGTGGTAGATATTTAATTCAGAACATAATTGAATTTTATTTGAGAAACAGGTAAGAATGTTTTTGGAGAGTTTTTGTTCGACTTTGTTCGTACTGCATGCACTTTTAAAAATTGTGTTACAAATTAAAAATGTAGTTCTTTTGATAAATTTTTTGCTGTCTTAATTTATTGTTTTAATCAGTAATAAATAAATTTATGCTAATTTGCTGCTATATTATTTCAAAACTTTTATCTATTAATTTTGAATCTTGAATGTAGAATATGTGAATATTATAATAATTGCCACAAAATTCAAATAATCTTGTATTTAATGGATTTTCAAAAGGACTTTCTAAGGACTTTAAAAGGACGTATTAAAAGGACTTTCAAAAATAAAAATACTTTTTGACAGTTTTAAAAGTCAATTCTAATCCTTCCCTTAAATTATATACATTGAGAAAGGATTGTACCTTTTATAATCTGTATTAATTTGCATGTTCTTTCATTTTAAAAATTTTCTAGTTTAAAATTAATTTCTTATTTTAATTTTGTATTTTGTTTTCTCCAATATTTTGTTTTCTCAACTTTAATTTTGTATTCCTGATTTTAAATAAATATTAAACTTTAATACTATGAATACAGCTCAACTTCGTCATAATAAATTAAAAATTTAAGCAGCAAAGTTTGGAAAATTCAGCATTTTAAACCATTTCATCCGTAATTTATATCATGGATTTTGTACCCAATGTTGATTCTAGTTTCTCATTAATACTTTTAAAACTTATTTATATTTATTTTTCATAATAAGTGTAAAAAAATCAATTACCTAAAGTTATAATTTTTTAAGAAATTTAATTTATGTTTCATTTCTGAAATTGCTATATGAAAAATAAAATCTCATAATTCCATTAGAAAAAGAAATAACGATCAAAATTGGCTTAATAATATAAAGGAAATGCTACATTTAAAAGAGGCTTTAATGTAAGCTTCCATTAATGAATAAAAATCATTTAGAGTTTGAAAAATACTTTTCAATGTGTAAAACTCATGAAAAAATTCTGAATTGTATTTATATAATTATCATGGAAACTCTTAAGTGTTCTAATTTTATTAAAGTGATTGTGGGAAATACTACAGTATGATCTGCACAGTCATAATTATGATTAAATGGTGATGTGATAGCCTTGGTACAGATAATTACATTAATTGTTTTTCTTTTTTTAATGTTATATGTTTCTTAATTTTCAACTTTTAGAAGGTTTTGCTGCAACTTGTGAGGTGAAATGTATAGAGATAAAATAACAATTTTCAAAAACATATGGTTTTAACATAAATCTGCTGTAACATAAATACGTCGATTTTTCTTCCCTTTCTCGCATACACATTGATAACGTTGTAGAAGTTGTGAAAGTCCAAAATATAAAACAGGATCATAAATTTCTTTAAAGATATTGATTTTTAAGATATTCCTTGCAAATTCTATCAAAATTCGTGTGTGTCGGGTTATGTGTGACTTTTTGACAAAATGTGACTTTTGAATTATTTGTAAAATACTTTCAAAAATTTATTAAATTCCTTAAAGAAAATCAAAATATTTCAAAATTTTCAATTTAATAAACCAATTTTTAATGAATTTTCTCATTCTAAAAATAAACTTTTTTTAAACTCTTCAGACAATTTTGGAATGTTTATTATGATTTATATTATCTCTTATTTTCTCTTTTACCTGGCAATATTTAATAGATGAAGCTTATTTATTACATATTTATAATTTAAGAAAAAAAATTTCATCTTATTTTATGTTTTTAAGTCTTGCTAGATTAAAATCAATTTTTTATATTTCTTACTTTGTGAAATCATAGATAAATTGAAAATATATAGTTTTGTTCTATCTTTCTGTATTTAGTAAAAATAAGTTAAATTCAATCATAATAAGAATGAATAATATTTCAGATTAAATTTTAAGTATGTGAAATAGATTAGATTTGCAATACTATAAAGCAAATTTATATTGAAATTATATACTAACTCATTTATTATTTATTGCATTATAATTATAATTTACTAAGCAAAAATAGTAATCTTATTTTATAATTCTATGTCTTGCTAGATAAAAGATTAGTATCTATATTTATCATTTTATGAAACCTCATGTAAACTGCAAATTTAATTTTAGATCCTTGTATAAGGTAAAAATAAATATAATTGAATGACTTAAAAAGTCAAAATAATATTTAATTTTAAATTTTAAGCATGTGAAATAGAATAGATTTTCAAAATAAAAATATATATTTGCTATACTTTTAAATTAATAAAGACATTTTAATAATCAAATTAAAATAATCATTAAATTTACTATATATTTCAAAATATTGATAGTTTCCAACAGTTCCTTCACTTCAAAATATAAATTTATTTCAAAACAAAGCTTTATTAAATGGCTCTTATAATATAAAATCCTTATCTTTTGTTTTTTATGATGTAAGTTCCATATCATCTTAGAACATGTGTTGTATTCTCTAAAATATTTCTCTTAATCAGCCTGTTTTTATCTAATCGGAAAAAATATGAAAAGATCAACGTGTGTTAGGTACGAGAAAATACTGACCTCTTTCCTGGTGATTGAATTAGGTTCCTCTTCTACCGAGAAGCTAAAATTAGCCCCCCTCATTAATTAGAGCGGAAGCATTTTCATAATTTATTTCTCGTGCCAGTCCTTTTGTTTGCAAATATTGTATTTGCGGAAATGGAAAAGAAATATCGGCCGGCTGAATTATTATACAATGTTTTCTGAGCCCTCCTGATAATGTCCTATTTATGAAAGGAAGTTTAGATATATTTAATAATTAAATAAATGTTTCAAAATTTATATGATTTAAAATAAATCGGAAAAAGGAAATTTTATAACGTTTTATTTTGATTAAAAATCTAAATAATACTTAGTCATATGAAGCAATAATTTTTATTGAAGCTGGGAAAATGGGAAAATTCCTTTCGTTCCCCATGAAAGTAAGAATAAATTGATATGTTAAAGAATAAACAAAATATAAATATATTTTACAAGAAATAAATAGAAAAAATAAAAATTTGTAAAGTTTTATTTTGCTTGAAATAATATTTATTTATTTTATTTTATAATCATTTTTAATTTTTGTAGAAATTTGAAAATTTCTTTTGTTTTTGTTCATTAAATAATAAAAAATGCCATGTATCAATGAATAAACAAAATATAAATCCATTTTCCAAGAAATAAATTATAAAATAGAAAATTTTAAAGTTTTAGATTGCCTAAAAAACGAAATATTTTTTTTTTATTTTTATAAGGAATAACTTTTTTTGAAACTCAGAATATTTATTTTCATTTTTGTTTTTTAAATGAAATAAAATGAATTGGAAAATGTGTAACGTTTTATCTGGTTTAAAAAGCAAAAATAATACTTATTTATTTTTTAAAAAGAAATCCTTTTTATTAAAGCTGGGTTGTTTAATGGGAAAAATTCTTATTAATTATTAAAATTCTTAGTTCTCAGAATTATAAAATAAACTGCTTATTGTTTTAAGAATAACTTGATATATTAACAATTTAACAAAATTGTTTAAAATAAATTTTATTAAGTTAGTGTAAATCCAAGAATGAAATATGTATCGCTTGTTATTTAAAATCATATACGTTTAAGCGTATTTTAAATTGATATCTTTGGTGGAAAAATTGATTTCATTTTATTATTTAAGTAAAAAAATCATATGTTTAATAAATATTTTGTTTCTACTTGTGGTAAGATTAAAAAACAATCGAAAAAATAGTAGACTTAAATAGTGCTTTAAAATGGGATAAAAACTTTTACTTATTAAAGATTAGAATTTCTGCTTAGTTTTCTTAGCAGTGAAATTTCTTCAATTCCTTTTTCGTTTGTTACACTAAAAATTTAATGAAAGAGGAGAATTTTAATTAGATTTTTAACTGTAAATAAATCAGTAAATTTTTATCTATCATAGATTTTGAATAATTGTCTAATCATATTTAGCAAATTTTTGAAAATTATTTCTGGAAGAATTGATTCAAGATTAAAAATGAAAAAAATAGAAAAGATCCCATTTTGTTTCAGATAATCATATGCTAAAATGAATTGATCAATAATTTCTAATTTATTACATGTTAACTAATTGCTAAAACAATAATTTTCAATCCGCATACTGACTGAAAAGTGTTAAATCTAATAAATTACTTTTTCAATCGCTTTGAAGATGAAAATAAAGAATCTATTAATACTAAGCATTAATTTATTGAAATCAATTTTGCTATGCAGTAGCTGGTAAATGGCGCGTTGATGCCACCGGAAAAGCATAATATTAGGTGTAATCAATAAAAAATTTGGTAATGTTTTATCGAAATAAAATGAAAGGTACGACATTATGCAAAAAATGAACAAATAAATATTCATTTTTATATATGTGTATTCAATTAGAATTGTAAAGATTGGTGTTCTTTCAGAATGGCAATGGAAGAAACTATTTATTGTATCTTGTGATTCGTTTAATATTTGTTCCAAATTGTAAAATGTAGAGATAGATTGAAAAGATAATTTTTGAAAATTAAGATGGTGCAAAATTATTTGCACTACAATATTTATGGTGGTTACTGTGAAAAACGCTAAAATTTAATTACAATTTAAAACCAGCAGGGTTAGTCCCCACAATACTTTCTCGTATAATCTGTAATAAATTTGTTACCTCTGAGAATGACTTGCATGACATTTACGTATTATAGTTACAAAATATTAACCTTTAACTTCGATTTAGCATTTCTACAGAATCTATGGTCTCCTCGGCGAGTTATTTGGAGATTAATCCTTGGTAAATATATGCGATTGAGATCTAAGTTTTTTTTAAAAAAAAATTAGATAATTGTACTATACCTATAACCATCCCGTAGATGTAAACTATAAGCTTTCATCGCAATCGGATGAACGGTTTAGGAAGATAAAAGTGACATACAGACACGCATTCATTTTTATTTATATAGTTTATTTACATTTCTTAGTTAAACTTAAAGCTATTAAAAACAAAAATTCTATGCTAACAGAATGTATTTATATTATTGCTGTTTTGAAAAGATATTAACCAAACGATTTCAAAGATCCAATGAATAATTTATAATAAACGAAGAATATGATTATGTATGTTTCATAAGGTTAAAAATCACCAGTGATAATACATGAAGTTAATACCTTGGAAACAAATAGTTATTTTACCGCACAATAGTATACTTTTTATTAATCTTACAAAAAAGATGTAATAAATCGTGCTTATATTTTCATTCAAAATATCGAAATATTTCATCTTGTTAGAAATATTTTTCTGTACTAAATGCTCAGTTGAAATTAATTTCCTTTCAAATTGTATTTTTGTCGAATTCCATGAGGTCCCTTTTCGTACGTTATAGCCGCCTTGAATCTCAGTGACACTTTTATGATCCTACAAGAATACTGTTACGAGCAACAATTCGAGAACTTTTTGGTCGTTTAAGGCCGTCGAAATGGTAGAACTTTTTTAATACTCCACAGAATGGCTCAAAAAGCGCGTTAGCGAGTAAACTAACTCTCTTTCTGGAATTCCCCAATGCTCAGACCAAATTGCAAAGATAAAAATTTCAACCAGAAAATAGCTATTTCAGAAAATTCGTTAAAAGTGAAGAAAAGAATTTGAATATTTATTTTTAGCTTCTTGCCGGTAAGGAATTCAATGGAACATTTTTATAGGCTTTTCATTTCTGATATGAAGTTAGATGAGATTAACTTGGCATATAATAAAATAAGTGTGAAAAGCTGAAAAATAAATTAAAAATGAATAAATAAATGTGTAGAGAACAAAATATTTTGAAACCTCTGAGGATGAAAACTATTAAGTAGATTCCTTTTATATTCATAATAAATATTATGAAAGGATTTTAATGAAAGTTTTGATACAATTAATTAAAAAATAAATTTTTTAATGAAAATAAATTTACGTGTTAAATACAGATGAAAATATTTAACAAATGATTTCATCAATTTTGTTGCTCTTCTTATAAGTTATAAAAAAGTTACTAAGCATAAATATAATATTATCTATGCATTACAGCATTGCACAAATGACTTTTTTATAAATATTTGAAAAACCATATGAAAATGATTTTTTTCACCTGAATTTTGTATTCAATGTTTGCGCAAATATAGAATTTTCAATTCAAATTCTCCCAAGTTTTTGTTCGTCTCACAGTGCTCGTATTTAAATAAAGGGAAATGTCTTTCCCATGTGGGTGGTAAAATACACCCACGCAAAAAGGCATATATTCCTTAAGGAAATATAAATGTCTTATTTGATAAACATCGAATTTTGTTTACTCTCTTGGAATATTTCCTATTAAATTGCAGATAGATTCCTAAAATTTTCAATCCTTTAAAAGGTTATGCATCTTTTGATTCCTGAAAGAAATCATAGTTTTCAATTTAATAATGCTGGAATTTATATGGAACAAAACAAAAGCCCATATTGGCCTCTTGGTCTTATTGCTTGCTTTTGCCAGATGCATAAGGAATCTATTTTGCATAGATCGAGATTACTATTTGTTCTGCAATAAAAATTCACAACTTCTTCATTTGATTCCAATTTTGTAAGAAATTAAAACAAATTTTTGAAAGGAAGCATTTTTAAAGTTCATTAGTTTATTTTAATGAGTAAAAATCTATAAATATTACTTTACATGCTTTAAATGAAGCTCGATTATATTAACAGTAATGTTACATATTTCTTTTAAAGAGACCACACACATATAATGCCCCAAAAAGATTATTCTGAAAATTTACTTTCTTTAACTGATGTAAATATGTAAATTTAAATTTAGAATGAGCTTAACTGAATTTATGTCACTTTGGGTTAATATAGAACTGCTTAGGTTTAAAACATTTGCCAGTATAACTTCAATCGATGAATGCTTTCTGTTAGTATTGTAATTTTAATATATATGTTTTGAAAATAATGGAACTAATGTAATGCCGGGTTTGCACGCGGCAAATTATGACTATCAGTTGGCGGTCCAAGCGTAGAAAGGCTGAAAAATGCTGTTTAGTCGATGACAAGTAATAGTCCCCACGAAACCACATCATGCCATTGTATTGTACTGTTTTCTTACAATACAATGTGCATACGTTTGTAGAATTTGCAGGGTTTTTTTTGGCTTGAAAAATTTAATTACTTACCATAGATTAATCCAGATATTTTTTTTTTCTTTTTAGATTCTAAGTTGTATTTTTATTTTTATTTGTCATTTCTTTTTTATAGTTTTCCAAATTTAGGTGTGTCAAGCTTCTTTTTATTTTATCACGAATATTTGTGTAAATATCCATAATTTTAATACAATTCGTATTGAAAAGAAAAATTCAAATTCAAAAACCGCAATTTATTGCCAAGTATGAAATACCTGAATCTATCTTATAAAATTGTGGCAAACATAAATCAGTAGCTTTCTATTCATGCGAGGCCAACTGGCCCTAACCAAGTGTAAACTCAGCCTTACATTGGATACGATTTTCACAATAATTTTATAAATAATTGCCAGTTTCTTCTATAAAATGTATCAACCTTTTGTTTTGAAAGCTTTTTCTTTAATTATGCGCTGTCTTTAGGCTGTTTATGTCATTTCGTTATTGCCATAAATCAAATAAAAAAGTCTTATTCTTTACAAACTTTCCCAAAAATTGATATATTTAAATGCATATTTTCCTACGGAAATCAAAATTATCTACATAGATTTATCAAATTTACTAATTCATCTTAATAATTTCCTAGTGCCAGGGCAAGATCCTGTTCTGACAGCTACCTAATACGGCATTGAATCTGTTTTGTTGTGTGGACAGCCCCCATAACTTTTATTTTTATAGGCCTAGTCTTCATGTTAAAGAAAAATACAGTGTAAAAATATTGTGAGCGTCGCCTGTCGTTCAAATTAAAAATGATTATCACCACCGTGTCGAACAGAGTATTGTGTTACCAATGATGAAAAATGACGAGTATTACATCATGCCTGGGATAAATTATGCATTGTCTGGATGTCTTGTTAAGTAGGTGGAAAATCCTAAGAGAGAAAAGACTCAACTAAAAGAATGAAAAATAAAAGTATAAAAATGGTGGTACACGTTTCATGGTCGTGTCATTTTTCCTTCTAGATACCTGACATAATAATGCTGGGCATTGATAGAATGCGCGAAACTCCCATCAATTCCATTTCTTAAGGATAGCATTTTTCAGATGCCTTTAAGCGGACTTACTTTATTTGTGAAATCCTCTCGCATCAATTACAATTACTGCCAAATAATGAATAGCTGAAATGATTATACCTTTTGTATTAGTTTTCTGTTACCGCTTTTTCTCTCCTTTCGTTTTATGAGTTTTGAAAAGAGAAACTGTTGTAACGAGATTAAATTTGCTACCCGCTTAGGGTAATTTAAGCGCTCTTTAATTATCTCCTTCGTTAATTGGTGGGAGGAAAGGATTAAGTTTCTTGTTAAGATTTTTTTTATGGTATGGCGTCACCCAAGTTCTTTTAATTCTAATATTATCAAGGAAGCTAATATGTAACCTCAATTAAGTTTTTAAATATTTATTTTATAAACGTGGATTTAAGGATTTAATGAAATAATACGAAATTCTGCTAGGCTGTAATGTTTTTATGATACTTAAATGCTGATAGATTTTAATTGATTTGATTCCAAATAATAAATTGGCCATGTCTCGCGTGAACTAAAAAAAGGGAGGGGGTGGGAGTTCCTTCCTTAACTAAAATATAAGGGTTGCAAATTGAAAAATGAGAAAGTTGAAAGAAATGAATACTTTTATTGAAAAAGAAAAATGTCATGGATGTTGTAACATAGGTCCAATCGTTTAAGTAACAGATATATGCCTTTACTGTAAAAAAACGCTGGCTTCCTACATAGAGCGTCTTCCTCTTGATCTGGGCGTGCCGGGTTTGAGTCCTGTTTGGAATATGATTCTTCTTCATTTGCATGATATAGGTAGGTGTGTAAACGCGCTCTCCTGTAAAAAGGGTTGTGCAAGCGAATGGGACGCATGTGTTTCTAAGGCGTTTTTTTGTAGCTAGATGGCGCTACAGAAAAACAAAAGACGCTCTCTAGGTTTAAAACTATTGGCATCATAGCCCCCATTCTTTCGACAAGTGCCATAAGAAACAACTGTAGAAAGATCCAATTGCATCTTTAGGAAGTACCGCACAGTTTCCTTCACTTCATCATCTGAATGATGCGTGAAATTTATAATATTTTCTTAATTGGCCCAAAGATATGGAATTCATAGAATGAAAAATATGGACTGTACAGCGGGTATTCCAACACTTCCCAATGGAGTATTTTCAAGATCGTTTGGGTTTCACGGGAAATTGGTGGGTGGTTAAAATCACGAAGAAGGATCATGTTTTAAGTAAGGTCATTTGTTTTTGATTACTTTCTGTAATTTTTTCAGGGAAAGCAGTATTGTATTAAATTGATAGTGGTCCCTTAGAACAAGAAATCATTTAATACTGGTCCACGACAATATAATAAAAACAATTCTTCTGATTTAAATGGATCTTTGTTTAGTACGACTTTACTTTCGATCAATTTCTTCTATTACAAACAGATTTTACTGTTAAATACCATATTCAGTATGCAATTCTTACACCTCTTTATATCCCTATTCCAATGTGCGCTGACGTTAGAATGCTGCAATAACAACAGCCCTTCTAACTCACCATCCCCTTTTCATTTGGGCAATCCTCGTATGTGTCCTAAGTAAATATATATGCGTTCTTAGTAAAATATTGTACAAAAAGAAATTAATCATAAGATAATGAAACTCAGACGTATTGTTCGAAATCTGATTGAATCGATTAATATATATCATAGCATAGACAAAAAGATTAAAAAAAGATAATCAAATAAATAAGTTATATCATATAGATAATATAATTAAATACATTAAATATTTTGGATTTCAGAAAAAAATATTATTTTAAAATCAAAATGTTTCTTAAACTGCAAGATTCATAATTCAACATTCATCTTATGCAGGTTTTTAGAAAAAGACTTCAAACGTAATAATCTTAATTACGGAACTCAATTTGGGGTTATTATGCAAGAGAAATATTTTATGATAAAAAGGAGATAGAATAAAAGAAGACTTAAATCAATATTGTTGTAAATGATAAATTCAGTCTTATTTGATACAAATTTTAAATACTTAATATGTATTATTTACATGCGAGGTTTTAAATACAAATTCAAAAACGTGTTGTCGAAAATAATTACAGATAAAATATAAAGTTGAAATTTTAATTACTTCAAAATAAAAAGTTTTGGTTTTACGTTGAATGTTTGCGCGAATTGAATTCCAAACTTATTTATACAAGTGTTTTTTTATTCTTTCCTAACGATATTTTAAAATCCTGCTTTTTTATAATACGTATACATATTTTCTTCATATTATGAATAAACATGGTTGTGCAAATTGGTATCCTTTTGAATTTCTCCAAATTAGTTGAGTTTTCTTATTATATTATATTCCAATCAATTCAATAGAGGACATTTAAAGACTTACAAATTTCTATCATTGAAATAATAGTTATAAAACTGTTTATATTTATTAAAAGATATCGAAAGTAATTCAGTAAGCAGTAGCAGTCAAAATACAGCTTAAATATCTTTAAAGATACATACATTAATTTAATAAACTATATTTGTAGCTGTGATTCAGCATAATAAGAGTTTAAAAACATACATGTCATAAAAATATTTTATTTGAAAGGTTATTTTACGTAATGATTTATTGTTTAAAAATAGTAAGATCTTGAAAATCAATGTGCTATAAAAGCCAAATGATTTTAATTCTTGAAAAATTTTGATTTTTCTGTTCATTAATTCAATATTTATTAATTTAATTTTTTATTTTAGAGTTTACCTTTTTGTCAATGTAGTCAATTGAAGGACTTTTGAATCATAAAATCAAATAAAACTTGAATTAACAGTTTAAGAGTTAATAATGAATTTTATTTTATCATAATGGGTCATGGCATCGAACAAAAATGTCTACTGGATATGTAAAAAGTATTATTTTAAAAATTAGCTTGAATATTCTTTCTGATTTTATCAGCATTTTTTTAAAATCAGTTTATCCATTTAGAAGGCAAAATTAATGCTAAAATGACCATCAAATATTCAAGATTTGTCAAAAATTAACGTTTATGGTATGATTAATTTGAAGTGGTTTAAATATTCTTATTTGATTTTGACATTTTTGTATAAAAGTTCAAAATTTAGAAACTCTTGGTTTATTTATTTATTCATTATTTTTATTTGTTTTTTCATATCGTCTCTAATGCACTTCGTTTCTAGAATTTTAAACGAAAATTTTAAATTTCATTTAAAATTTTTGATTTAATTTTCAAGTGGTTCTAATAATTTGTATCATTACAATGATATTGGAACAACTATTTATTGTTTTATCCGTTCTGAAAAACAGAGGAAATGGCACCAATGGATTTATACGACCGTATATACGAGCTAGCGCAGTTAAAGAAATATATTTCTTCCATAATGATCAATATCTGTTCTACAGTTTGTTCTCTGTTCTTTAATAGCTTTGGAGTTTGAAAAAGATTGAACGAAATGATGGAATTCCGTGATCAGACTCTTGAATGATTTTTTATGATCTGTAATTGAATGGATGAACAAGAGAGCTGTAACTACACTTATATATCTACAAGTATCAATCAATAGCCACTTTATTTGTTATAAACTTTTCACTTTTAATGCTTAGTTCTTTTAACGGATAAGTTTAAACACTACCAGAATTCAATATCGGGAGACAAAAGTAGCATTTTACATGATTGTTTATAGATATTTTGCATGCATATATTTATTACGTTTAAGTATAAATTTTAGAATTTATAATTCTTTTGCTTTTGGTCAGATTAAATGTGTATTAAGGGCAAAATATCAGGAGTGATATTAAAATGTGGAAAATAATGTCTGTGAGTTTAAAACCTAAGAATTAAAAATTATTTTTATTTTAATTGGTATTAAAATTTGATACAGCCCGAGAAATTCACAGGAATTGAACTACCGCTGTAATATATTAGACATTGTTGTAACAACAATCCTTCTAAAATATTTGTAGCTTTCAGATCCTTTTATTATTTATAAAAATATTTCTCTCGGTAAGCTGGAAGGCAGGATAGATTCCTTTACGTCTAAGCTACTATCTGGCAACATAAATTGTTGATATTAGGAACAGTTTAAATTAAGGCCTGAAAATCACTTTTCGGCCCCTAAACAATTATATTGCTGTTATCGAAAACCGTTTAAATATAAAAATTATTCGTATTAATAAGGCGCTAATTTAGTTAATTCGATTTATTCTGCTATCTTGAACATTAATAATGTTATAGGAAAATGAAAAATTCTATCACTCTCTATTTCCACCCCCTTCCAGCTAGATCACCATTTACGAACTCGTTTGAGATATTTATGTTTCTAATGACATATTCCAAGCCAACCAAAATCCAAACAAAACTACAAAAAATTATTCTGTTAAAAAGATAACATGAGTAAAGCGTTATACGCATTTATATATATGCATAAGCTTTAAAAAAAGGATAGCTTTTGGTTCTGACACTAAGATCTCTAAAGAGCTAAAGAAAAATTTTCCAAGTCTTGTTAGGAGAATCATTGCAAAAGGTTATTTTCCTGCAGGAATCTACATAAAGGAATTAATCACAAGTCGTACAATGTGGACGTGAAATAAGTTTTCTAGAAGTAGGGAACGATAATAATTAAGTTTTTTAAATTTATTTTATGTTTTTGTAAGTGAATTTTAATTAAGTAGCTGCTCTAAACTGAAAAAGTTTCTCATAATTTCACTACATGTCTCTAAGAAGGCAAATAACAAGATAGGAAAAAAAAGGAAATTGCTTAATTTGACATGCACTTTCTTTCAATGTATCTTTCAAATTACTTTATCAAATCAAAAATCACATTTTTTTTATTTGATAAGGCTTTTTTAAAGTTGGGTATTCATGAGGTAAAATGTAACATTGATTTTACAGTACTATCTTTAACATTAAAACAATCTGTATATAGCTCAGCATTAAAATGTGTGATATGAAAATCTGAAATTTTGGATATATTCAGTATTATTTCGAATAAAGGTTATTTTAGATTTGATTATGTTATTATGTTAATTTCCCACTTCGAAATCATTCTCAGCTAAATTAAATTTTCAAATTATTTTCAGTAAAATGTTTCCATAGTACTATTTGAAGTATTGAAAGAATTATTTCAAATAAAATTACTAAAATATCCAAGATTATTTCAAATATTATCTATTTCCGCTTATACTTTGCTATTGTGTTATATTTAAAAATTCCTAAAATAAAAAATAAAAAAACTATCGATTAAGTTAATTTTCTATTTTTTTCCAAAGAATAGTTTCTAGTACAAACGGAAAAGATTGAATGTAGTAGTTTCAATTCATAGCTGTGGATAAATATAAAATTATTCTGTACTAGATTTCTAATTTCTATTTTAAGTATAAATGGCATGTTAGATAAAAGAAATAATACTCTCATATATTTAAAAATAATTTTAAGGAAAAAAAATTAAACCCGTAATTATCCACTCACTTCTTAAAGAACAAGATAAAATATGTTTCTGTCTGTATTTTCACTGTCATCTGATTCGTGATATTTTTTCTGTCTTGAGCAAATAATTCCGTCATTAAAGTGACTATATTGGAATGGTTGGAATGTCTGGAATACCGGTGGAATTTGAAAGGATTTTTGCTACTCTGACGAAAAAGAAAAAAAAAATTAAAAAAAAGTGATTTTTTTGGTCAATTTTTCAAGGCTAAATGATTAGACATTTCGTTTAAAGACTGGTTAAAATGTAGTTGTAACTAACAGCAATTATTAAATTTGAAGAATTCTTACTAGTTTTTGACTACAAATTTCCGCATGAGTTTTACAAGAATGGAAATGCTTGGTAATAAATAAATTGGTAGCTAAATAATTTTTGCTTCTCTTACAGAAAAAAAAATAGGAAAGAAATTTATTTTTAGATGAGCTATTTATTCTTCAAGATTCAATTGTCAGACATCTCAATTTGAAGATTTTTTAAAATTTATAGTTGTAACTAACCGCAACTGTTAAATGTAAAGAATTCTAAGTAATTTTTCAACTGTGAATCGCTGTACTAATTTTATAAGAATAATAATTTAATGAAGTTAAGAATTAATAACAAAAATGAAATCTACTGTCACAAATTTCAAGTTATCACTGGCTAACAAATCAGAGAATGCATAATTTGAGAATCAAGTTGCAACTTTTTTTGGCAATGAATCGCCCAATGTGACAAACTTCTGTATTATTTTCTAATAACGTTATTTAATTGAAATTATACCTGAGCCAACAATCTTTATCGGATAAACGAACAATACTTTAACTTCTTTGATGTATTTTTAAAAAATGTTTCTCTTTTAGGCAATAACCAAGAGAAAAACTACAATAGCAGACGTTAAATAATTCAAAAGCTATACGGTGAAAGTCGACTCCAAAATAAAAAAAGGGATAAATAGCCAATTAGCTTCCTACATATTTTGAGTTTTCAACAATTTGTTGCCTTCAAATCGCTTCAAAAACCTGATACCAAAACAACATAACGTTCTCACATGATAACAAAAGGATTTACTAAGTAATATTACCTCAAAAATATTAGAAATAAATTTGAGGAATCTTTCTAAGGGATATTCGCATTTTATCATGGGATAGATTAAACGATAAATATTCTTAAAAGTAATCAATCTTTGATAGATTTGGCGAAACATTTCATCCATCTTTCAAAAGATTTAAATTAAAGTCATGAACGAAATCCTTTTGATGAATTTTGTATCATAGGTTGCGTGTCGCAAGTTTATAGGATTTTTGTTTATGTTTTGTCAATACGCAGCAACTTGAATGATTCGAAATGAGTTTTGAGCATTCAGAAACTTTTCACTACTTAACAGTCTGAAACTGGAAACTATAAATTAAAACTATAAGGCTGATAATATTAGAAATGTCGGATTTCATTATATCATACAAAGCAATTAAAACATAGATATTTCAGATTCTCTGTTCATTTCTGTTTTAAAATCATTTGCAAATTGCGGGAGAAATACATCTAATTATTTCAAATTAAAAATGCTTGCATATGTTTATATTTCTATCTTTTGTGTAAACGTGATTCATAATCTATTGTTTACTTTTTGATTTAGCACTACACGACTGTAGAAAATATAATAATTTTGAAGTAATATTGATATAACACCCTTCAAGTTAAAAATATTTAAAAATATTTTAAATTACTGAAATATCTAATGCATATATCTAATATATAAAGAGGAAATTTTGTTTGTTTGGATTTTATGCACTATCATACCAATCGATTGTGATAAAACCTTGCCAAATTATTGCTTGCACTTGCACGAAGGTTATAAGCATAACACAATTACATTGTCTAAAAATTAATCTAAAGTCACAAACTATTTTAAATAATATTAAGTCAGAAAATTAGAATACATATTATTTATATTATATATCATTCGACTTTAATGAATATATTCATTATTGATCAAAAATTAACATAATTATTTCAATCATTCCTAATTGTAAATATAAATATTGATCGGAAACAATAGTTTTGTAATGTATTTTATATTGAATGGAATAATATATATATATGTGTTTGTATGCTATTTTGGAATCTAATTTAACGATAATTAATTTTCGAATTTTTCGCTCAATTCAACACATGTTAACTTTATTGTAAAATATTCTCATATTTTCTGATCTCATTCAATTTTTGTATTTAATTAATTCAAGAGAAGCTTTGCAAAAAGGCTTTCATCATCACTTCTCAAGTTCTGAGGGAAGGGACAAAAAAATTGCTGATCGAAACAAATTCTTCTAAAGCACTCCCGTGTGTCCCTTGTCTAAATCTGCGCGTGTAACGAAAGTATTTAAGATAGAGATAAATTGCTTTGCTCTGTGTTATACTTATTTGCTCTTGTGTCCCTCTGTAGACGGACTTGCCTTGTCCGTGATGACTGTGCCTCCTGGGATGGAAATAAAATGAATTTAAAAAAAACTGGGATGGAAATAAACTTTTATTTATTCCGCCATGACTCTGCTGGGAAAATCATGTTGTATAGTAGAATTTCACTACTTTGGCATTGCACCAATCCGATGAATTCTATAGTTCGATGTTTCTAGAAGGACCAATTGTTATTTACAGAACTAGCATTCGATTTCTTTCAACAAATACCATTGCAGTAAATATGCTCCGTTTTAACTACAATTATTTTTATATATAGCCAATTTGTCTGTTGATATTATAATATTTTGTGGGCAAAAAATGCAATTTTTAGATGATATGCGTTTAATAATTCAGAGGTTCTATTTTTCAATTTCGGTGTGATATCATAATATATTATATAAAATCCAATTAATTATTTTTATTTATGCTCATTATATGTCTAATATTTTAAATCCTTTAATTCAAAATGAAAACTCTTCTAATTCAAATTTGACGAGAGATTTATGTTCCATTAATTAAATTGTATTGAACAGCATGAAAAACAGGATCTAAGATTGTACTAATCAATAGGTTGGACCAAAATTAAAAGTCCAATATCTTCTCTAAAATTTCTGCTTCATTCTCTAAATACTTGACGGAAAATTCCCAACGAAATTCTTTGAAGACGTTTGAGATTTTAAATATAAATATTCAGGACAAATTAATCAATTCGTTTGTTCAAAATTAAAAGCTCAATTCCTTCTCTAAATATTCCATTTTACGTACGTGTATATTTTTCATTTAATAAATATTTGATGTAGTGTTTTTAGCTGACATTTGAGATTCCAAGTATAAATATGCATGTGCATATTCTGGCATTCGAAAAACGATGACGAAGTATGTGTGCAGAATGAGCAAATTTTATATATATAAAAAAACAAAATATGTAAACATTTGCACAGCTGATTAACAAGTTGATTCAGCCTCGCTTTCTATTTCCGATACATCTCAGTCTTAGACTATCTTCAGACACTATGAGGATTGTAAAGCTTGGCACCTTTTTTCTATCCAAATAGCTGAATGACTCGAAATTTCCAGCAGGTTTTAAGCAATGCAGGTGAGTGTAAGTTCATTACTCTTTATATGAAGTGTCACTTGACTTATATATTTGGATTAGATTTTAATGTGTATTTTGCATCTTCATAAATACATTACAAAGGTCTTACTTCAGTAAGGGCGATATTTTCTTTAGAATGATGTCTTTAAAAATTCGTAAGCAAGAATACAAAGATCTTGTTTCAGTTCGGTGGGATATTCTTTAGAATGAAATCTCCAAAAAAATTCGTAAGCATCCACAATTATGCTCTTATATGATTTGAAATGCTCTTAGAAAATTGAAATCTTTTGCTTATAGTTTAGATATTTTAGATTCATTTTTGTTATTAGGATGATGTATAAGAAGATTTCGTAAGCATCAATAATGATGCCCTTAAATTATTTGAAACGTTCTTAAAGTATTTAAAACTTTTACTTATATTTTAGATCTTTCAGATTCATTTCTATAATTTAGTTTAGTATTATGTCTTTCGTAATAGAATATTTCGTAAGCATATTTAGTTTATTTTTTAGTATTAGAGTTTAGGGTATTTCGTATATCAATAATGATGTCTTTAAATTATTCGAGATGCTTTTAGTCAACAACGATGTACTTAAATTATTTGAAACTCTCGTAGAGTACTGATACATTTTACTTATATTTTTGATCCTTAAGTTTTATTTCTAGGATATAATTCTGAATAATGTCTTAGAAAATTTCATAGGCATCAACAATGATATCCTTAAATTATTTCAAACGCTCATAGAGTTTTGAAATCTTTTAAAAATATTTCAGATCTTTTAGATTCATTTGTATAATGTTGTTTAGAATGATGTCTTAGAAACTTTCGTAAGCATCAACAATGATGTCCTTAAATTATTTCAAACGCTTTTAGAGTAGGGAAGTCTTATAGGTTAGAACTTACGAATTTATTCCTATAATTAGTTTAGAAGGATTAGTTTAGAAGGCTCAAAAATGATGACCTTAAATTATTTGAAAAGCTCTTTGTCTCTATTGAAGCCTTGTATTTGTAGTGTAGAACCTTTAGATTCATTCTTATGAATAGAATGATGACTTAGATAATTTCATAAGCATCAAAATGATTTCCTTAAATTATTTGAAATGCTCTTCGAATATTAAAAGCTTTCCCATATATTTTAGATTTTTTAAAGTTTCATTTCTATAATTTCAAAGCTTTATTTGAAATAATATTTCTGTAATTCTGCATATTCATATATTATTAAAATCTGATAATAAATTGGGAAATAATAATTGAATATCCCATACATGTATTATTTTTTAATCCATTTTATGTAGATTTTTTAACATTTAGAAAGATGTAAAATACTTAAAGCAATTATGAAATATTTCTTTGTTTTTTAGATATAATAATTGAATCTCGACTTCATAAATGTTATTTAATAAATGCATTATAACATTATAATTAATGCACGTTTTAACCGATTTTGAGGATTAGTTTTTTAAGAAATTAATTTAAAGAAAACAAATTATTAAACAGTTTGTTGATGGTTAAAAAATCTTAAATCTTATGGCTAATTACATGCTATTTAGATGCTTACGATACCTGCTGAAATTTCTAATTTTTAATAGAATAAATAATTGACTCATTTTTTTAAATGACATGAATTAAAAAGCGGCAGGATAATTAGCATGTAAAATTTAGATAAAATTTTCAACATAATCTGTCTTTTTTTTAATTTTTGTATGAGGTAAAAAATATTTTAAAACAAATAGGAACTTTATCTGAAGCGCAATATATTTGAAACGCTGACTTCTATGAATTTCTAAATAATTAGATTCAAACTTTGGATAAATTGATTTTTTAATATACTCAATTAATAAACCAGCATTAATAACTGCAACGTTCTTGTGTTATTTGAAGAGAAAAAAGTTGCATACATTAAAAATGAGGTACATTATATGCAGACCAAAGACATTGAATAATATATAAGGCTCTGTCTGTCTTTTAAGGGAAAAATATTAATTTGGAACTGACTTCTTATTTTTATATCTGAAAAAATATAAAATAAGTTTTCAATATGTATTTTTTTTTAAAAAATTGATTTTGATAATGAATTTATGAAGCGATGTTAATAAAATTTAAATTGCGTGGTATAATATGATCCAATATATTTTTTGTTCCAATTATTTGTTGATTATTACTATAAATTAAGGCCATTGACATACCTCTAGGTTTAACATTATTGAAGATGAATCACAAGTGATTTTGTCAATACCTGATAAATAGTTGTTGTTCTAATGTTTCCTCTTTAATTATTTCTTCTACAACAACTTATTTTCTGACCGAAATTTACTTTTAATCTTCCTACTAGTGAATAGATAATGATCTACTATATTACATCACATTTTTGCAATAACTTGAACGTATCCTTCAAATAACCGTCGGTTTACAATACGTGATTTCTGAAAGTATTCATTATGTATGAGGATCCAGTGAATATTAAATAAATTACAGATAAAAATCTAGTTTATGCTATATATGTATATTGAGCAACTTTGAAGGAATTATATCCAGATATTTTAATCACTTATAATACATTTTTTATTCTGCTTGTTTCATGAAAAATTCAGATATTGTTTATGACAAAAATATTTTGAACTAAGAAATTTCCAGTAACCAGGCTGATATATTGATACTCATACTGTAATGCTAGATTACTGGACAAAATATTGCAAGAGATAGTATGCAGAAATTTCCATTTCTAAATTTACTTATTAATATCCTTTCATATCGCCAATAAATACCAACATGCCAGTGCCAGATCGCTAAGAAGTGGCATGATTGGCTTAAATAATCTTTTGAGTGTTAATACTCGTGGACTTTTCCCCAGTCTAAATATCTAATGGATTTATGGAAATTTTCATTCAAAATTCAGCTGGAATTATCATAATATAGGATTCGCTGTGCATGAGTTGAAAGAGTTTATGCGTGAGTTGAAAGAGATTTGACTAATTTTAAAGTAAAAAAAAACTTCAAACAAAGAACTATTCTCAGACAGTCTCGTATTAGAATATTTTTAGACGCTATTATTTGACAATCGTATGCATATTTTCCTCCTTCGAGGGCATAGAATATTTCACAATGATGATTGACTTAGAAAGAGTCTTTGTTTTCCTGAAGAATTTCTGGTTTCTTGAAGTACTATTTAGCTCTATCAATTTTAAGAAAAATACGTAGAGCTCGTTCACATATTTGTCATCACATATGGCGTATGCTTCATGATATGGAATAATTTATTTTGTAGAGATCAAATTTTATTTGCATGTTACAACTAACCACAGATTTGTACTGAACATGTGAAAATAGATCGTGGGGCTTGCTGGAGTAGTTAGAATTTTTTTCCCTTAAAATTTCTAAGTTGTTGCTGAAAAATGCAATGAAGAGTTCTTATTTAAAATTGACCAGTTTAAAGTTTATAAAAATTTCAAGTTTTGCCAGGAAACTCAATTTTTTCGTGCCTTTGTCGAACTTCTATCTAATGTATTTGCTCTGTTTACTTAAAGGTTATATGTCAAAATAGAGCTTTTTCAGAAAAGTATAATAAAAGAAAAAAAACCACTGTTTCTCATAGATTGATCCTTTTATTATGAGTTTTGATCTTAGCTTACATTAATACATGAAACTCTGAGCACAGACTTTAAGAAATTATCGAAAATAATGAGTGTTTGGAATTTTCAACTTGCAACAATTATCCCATTTCACAATATAATTTTGCAACCAATTTTCAGTATGTGGCATTTTGTACTCCCAATATGAAGGAATCACTGTCTTTAATAATTTAAAAATTGTCTTATATTGTCAAAATTGTCTGTCAAATGTAATGTCTGAAGACTTGCAACTAAGATAAATATATATGAATCATCTAATAAAATTAAAAATTCATTTAAATTTTAATCAGCCAATCTTTAATTATATCATATCTTAGCACTGCTTACCCTAACAACCGTTGCAGGTTCCGATATTGGCGACTTGGCATTCTTTGGTGATGTGAATGGCTACAAGAATTGAGCTCAATGGTACTGAATGTTTTTATTTGATAATTTTGTCCCACTTTATCACTTTTAACTTTTATTTAAGAAGCAATAAAATTATTGAAAGTTAATAATGCAAAACAAATCATATAATAATATTTTTTGTTGTTATTTATGGCACTTTACAAGCCCTCTGAAAATTATTGATCAGATATAATAATATTAAAACAGTCATGAACAAAACCTCTGTTTCTTAATTTTTTTAATACGCTACATTTTTATAAGAGTTGTACTTAAACCACCAGGATTAATCTTTACTTTTACAATGAAAGTTTAAATATTATTAACTTATTTTATATGACTAAGTAATGACACGATGTTTAAAAGCAGCATTTAATTTTTTTAGTATTTTACTTTCAACTCTTCGATTTTTATTGCCTTAAGCTATTAAATAAAGCCTACTTATTATTGCCCATTTATTTTAATGAAAAATGATTGCAAGAAATTTTTTTACGTATTCTTTTAATAATATTACTCATTTTTAGTCCACTTAACATCGGAATGAATTTAATTCTTGCACAATTTAATGACAAAAAATGCATCATCATATTCTAAGTATTTTATTTCACAGGAATTGCTTTAATCTAGTAACTCTCCATTAAGTTCAATCATATTCATGAAAATATGCGCATTTTCAATAAGTAACGAAAGTAGAATGTCATTAATTTTGAAAATTATGCTTGAAATTATGCAGTATTGAATTATTTATTAATGAGGTTTCGTGTTTTAGATTTATCGTTAAGGCAAATCGTTTGATTTTAAAAGCACCTCATTTCGATGTTTCTTACTTGGGCATTTGGAATCGAGAAAAATAGAAATAATAAAGGGAAAAATAGAATAAATAAAAATTTAATTTAATTCTTTAAAAGAACATTGCAATTTCTTATCTTTCTTCAATTAAATTAACGATCTTTTTTTCAGAAAAGAAAACATATAATTCTAATGCATTGTACCGATATTTACTTTGCTACTGTTTATGCGAAATTAAATTCATCTTACATTCAGGTTCGAAAAGGGAATTATATGAGGTTAAAGTTAAGATTATACATACGATAATACGTTAAATGTAAAATAAAATTGGTAAAATTGCTATATCTGTAAAGAAGAAATAATACCAAAAAGACATAGATTCGATATACTATTTGTCAGCTTATGAGAAATGTGAAGTGAATCCAAAAAAACAGTATCTGAATTTTCATTCCAATCATCGTAGCATGGTAATGTTTTGATGATAATCTCAGCATGATAACGAACGCGTTCAATAATGTTAGAAATTATTCAACCTATTTTCTCTTTTAAAACTCTTTTATTTTATTTAAAAAATTCCTCTTAATTATAAAAGTCATAATTATATATACCTAAAAATATTCAAAATAAGTAAACAATGAAAACTATTGCTGTAAAAGCTATATATAAATATTTTTGAAGTTTATGAAAATTGGAAAAAAGTGAAGGAAAATAATATTGGTATCACTGAATTGTTTTTTCATTTTTAACGATATAATAGACGTTTCTGAATAACATGTTCCCATATCATGCAGAAAAAAACGAAAATCTGATTAAACTGTAAAAAACGTATATCAAAAAAATTAAAATCACTTTATATTAAAAATCTATTTGTCACGAGTAACTACGTGACACATTCGATAGTTGTTGTTTAACATTTGGTTCTGAAAAGAATTTTAAATGGCGTGAATAATTTTAAATGGCTTTATAATTATATACGTCAAATTATGATTTTCGTAATTTACAGATAGCATGCCAGCCTGTATGTATTCAGCGTCAAAATGAGTGCACATATATTTTCCTACTTTACATGAGTATCTATATAAAATTATGCATAATTATAGTATTTATATACATTTACTTCATTATTTACTGCAGTTTAAATCTCAAATTACTTTTTGAATTTTGTGTTCTGAATTTTATTTGTGACAGTTTTGCATAGATGTATTTTTCTATTTGTTATATCATTCACTTAAAGTATATTTAAGTTTAATAAGGCTTACTTTTTCTCTGGTTTAAAAAATTTTTTAAGCATAGAGGTTTCTGAAATTGTGAAAAATGTCACTGTTATATTTATGCGAGATGAGGCTAATCTTGTTAAAATTTTTATGAGCGTAAACAATGCTCGATTATGGGTGTTGGTGGCACACTTTTAAGACACTTTCATAAAATGCTCGTGTCATTTATTACCTTATAAATAAACTAGTCTTAAAAGAATAAAAGAAGTTATCCTTTCTGAACTTTTTTGTTTATTATATCTGTCCTTTTTATCCTTTCTAAAAGAATTTAACTTTACTTTATGATGTCGTAAAAAGTGTTCCTCTTTTAGGGCAGTATTTCTTTTAGATTTTGCTATTCAGAAATTTTGTTATTTATTTTTTACTGAAAAAAATAAAAGCAAATAAAAGTATAGAAATAAGAGTACTTTGCTATCTTATGACTGCACTTTACTCTGAATGCATCCTTTTTTAGCGAACACAAACGTACTTTTGTTTATTCCTTTTTATTTTTTCGGGGTTTTTTTGTCAATTTTTATTTTAAAAAATTATGTATGCGGTCTTTTAAAATAGTGGAATCGATGCAAGATCGCCATTTATAATTTTATAGAACAATAATTATCTTATGTATATGTAATGACATATCTTAATGGAATCAAAAGCTTAATTAATTCATATTTAATTTTATTTTATTCACAAATTTTTTCGTATTTCCTGGTTTATTTATTATTTTATTAATTCAACATACGCTGTAAAAAACTGCTGTATTCAGCATGCTCTCACACTGGGAGTGAAGGGATAAAAATTCTAAATGTTTTAAACATTATTTTGAAAATTCACAATTTCCCCTTTCCTAAATCAAAGATTTTAAAGGAATCCCTTTAAAAATCTCATTGCAAAACTGCCAAAAGGAAGAATTTCTATCTTTTCCACTCTTGTGTCACGATATAGACTCACACATATTTTGATTATCACATCATCAATGTTTAAAAATTTCAAAAATTTCTTCTTTTCAACAACGCATCTGCTACAATTTGTTTACGTTTTCACGTATTTATGTTGCACGCTTTTTTTAAATTTCTCGTATACAATAGATAGAAAAATATTGTAGTCGTATATCTACTCGAACTCGAACTCGAGGATTTGGCGAATCTCCACCTTGCACATCTCATTGAATTCAAAAAACACATTTTTGGAAAATGTTCCTTTGTCTGACTATCTATTTGTCACAAAGCGACGTAAAAACATTTGAGCAATACAGATGAAATTTGGCATGTAATATGAAATATCTAGATTTCTATCAAATTTTGAGCAGAATCTATTCAGAAAGAGAAATTCTGTATGCGGTAGAATATATATTAACAGGATAACTATAAAACGGATAGAGCCAAGATAGATCATAATCGATATAAAGATTTAACATCTATAGTTTGCACATCAATCAAATTGTAGCTAGATCCTACAAGGTGGCTGGTCGTCTGTAAATCTATATTTTCAGAAACATGTAAACGATATAACTCAGAAATACAATGACTTAAATATATCAAATACGAAGTATAATTTTGTGACTGCAAATATAAATTAGCGTAATTTTTTTTTCAATCATTGGAGAAAAATACATCTAAAACACAAATTTGATCTTCGGGTACGATTAACTGCATGCTAAAGATTACTCTCCAAAAGTTTCTCAAGAATTAACCATATACTTCATAAAAGTGCTAAATTCACGGAGAAGATTAATATTTCATAACTCTTGTAAGTCAATGTAATGGAAGTGTTTTTTAGCGTCATTAGAGAACATGCGAGAAAGTTTTGGGGAGACTAAGTCCAATAATTATAAATTGGAAAGAGATATTGAAGAAAAATTACAGCTTAAAAGTGTATAATACATAGTTTTTTTACAGACTTATATGTAGAGCTTTAACAAGAAATTTGTTTTTGTTTTTAACGGATGCTGGTGTGGTGCCATATTTTATTAAATCCTTTTTATTTTGGATCAAATTACAGTTTTTACATTGATTATTGTTTGTAATAATTATTCTGAATAATATTACCTACTTTTAATCTAAACTGTACTACTATTACCTATTTTTAATCTTTTAAGGAGCTGCAGAAAAAACTTTTGATATAAAAAGAGAGGAAAAGAAGTTGGATTACAAAAAAGGCCTCTGTTGAAATTAAATCATAATTTGCAACATTCTTTTTAACGACATCTTTATATAAGGAATAAAAAGGAGGATTACCAAACTATTTCTATGTATGTCACAGTTTGGAAACATTCTTTATTTAAACTTTCGTTTCCCTGGCTATTACGAAATTGGTTTCCAAACAAATAACGGAAAAAGATCTCTTTTTTCTACTTCTTATATTCCAAAAAAGTAGTTTCATTTCAAAGTCGCTAACTGGTTGACGCTCGAATATGACGTCATCATCAACCCGTTTAAAATAGTGAATTCATTTTCAAGAAGATCCAAACAGCTGCAAGTGAAAATATAATCTTGAAGTGTCCTAGGGTGAAAATTCTTCCCAAAGAGGAATTTCATTTTCTTTTGCGAAGAGGCTGTTGCTATTTTAAGCACCCATAAACGGTAAATATGGAACGGAAAAGCAAATAAAAAATAGTTTCTTTCTGGGTAAAAAGAAAGGATAAAAAAGAAATAAGAACTTGGAGGAAAAGGCAACAGAAGACCAGATCGATATAAACTTTTCTGTAATATTTAAGAGTTTAATAAAGACATGGGTTCTTTTCTTTTTGTTTTCTGTAGGTAAAATGCATGAATATTGAAAAGAGAGCCCTTTTCTTGTGACAAAACAAGTAGCTCTTCTTTTCTCGTATTTCATATTTATTCTTGACAAGTTTTCTTAAACGAAAACTTGGCAAAAATTGCTTTGTAGTGCAACAATGAATTTAATTAAGTTCTTCGAATTGGGTTGCATATTATTAAAGAATACTCTCGACCATCGATTATCCAAATTATTTTTCCAATACAGTGTTTCAACTGATATAATAATGAATAATGATGATGCGAAATTATGAATAAAATATTGTGAATCTTAATGCCATTTGCTGTACCATTTGATATGATTTATTTGTTTCAGACCTCAGGAACATGTAAAAAAATAAAAAAGGGGGAAGGTGGGTATGAAAAATGCATTTGGAATGATTAAGAAATGAAAAAAAAATGGAAGGGAAAGGTTGGTTTCTGTCATACATTTGACGGTGATGAATTTTATTTGAACCTTAATAATCATAATAATAAATGGACTGGTGTGGTACCTCTCATTTTTCAAATTTATGCAGTTTTTATTCATGTTATTATAAACCAAATTTGCGAAGAGTTTGGAATAATCAAGAATTATTTTAAGATTCATTTTCAAAGAAAATAATAAATAAAATTTATTAATTTGATCCTTAGTGATTGATATCATATCGATTTTATAACATTTCATATAATAAAATATTACTACAAATACTATGAAATTGTAAATATTTGATTAATTGTTTTATTTGAATGTTACGTTTTGTAAGAGTTCAATTTTAGAAGAATGAAAATAGTACTAAGAGTTTCATTGTATATTTTTTATTTTTATATCAATTGCTTGTAACTATAATGATACAGAAAATTGTATTTTGTACTACTTTTATAGTTTAGAAATTGTAAGAATAAACCAATATGGAATATCAATTCCCTCATATGATGAATAGTAATACGAAGTTGAATCATCATATTGTTTCAATGTAAATTTAAAAAATAATCATTTTTGAAATTAAAAATTAACTATTTATTTTTGTTTTATGACCTAAGAAGCTTAGTAAAATTAAGACTTTTTTATTACTTTTATTAAGTTTAAAACAAAGTTTTTAAATTTTTTTTTAAATATAACTTTTATTATTTTAATAATTTAAATAGCTTTCGTTTGCAGCGTTTAGAAAAACAAGGGAACATTAATTCTTGTATCGATAATTTGATCCATATTATATCAATATATTTCCATCAAACAGCTATAATTAAATGTAATTAATATTCCAGTGAAAGCTCTAGAAAAAAGATTTAATAACTAAACAATTTATAGTCCATTCGAAGTTCTAGGAAAAGATTTAATAACTAAATTTACTAAATATTCCAGTGAAAGTTCTAGAAATAATCCCTGCTTCCAATCAACGAAATCATATTTCCGTTTGCTTTTTACCTTGACCTTCAATCGAGTTCGCCAGCATTAATCCGAGACCTCCAAACCGATAAGGGAGAGGAAAAAAAAAGAATAAAGTAATCACCATTAATTCGCCAACAAATCGGCATTTGCATGTATTGACGAGGCGACAGGTGATAAGTTTGTGCGACTACGCTTCTGCGCAATGCATCGCGATTGACAAAAACCTCTGAGCTACTCTTTTACTTCTGGCTACTGTGGAGGACGAAAGAAACTATTCCCAGTGTTTCTTTTGTTTAGAAACAACACCTGCCAGCGGGTAGATAAACAGGTGTTTTCGTCTGATCGAATGGCTGGAAAGCCGTATCTAGCGGTTTGAGTGGCAGAGATAAAAAGCGTTTGCAATTACAGTTAACGCTTCCATCTGCGAAGAGTAGAACTGAAAAAAAGACATAATTTTGTTTCTAGAAAAATGTTCTCGGTATCATTAACCTCTTCGGAAAAAAATTTTTTCGTCTCTAGAATTATGAGACTGTGATGTTTTACATACTCCTTAATGCATACAAACTTTTGCTCTGTTTTTGTTTCACTTCCCAAAATATCTTTTATAATAAAATATTATTACCAAAATATCAGCAGTTTTGTCATACAATTACATAGAAATACAATTTAAAAAGCAATATTTTATCTTAAAATATTAATAATAATATTTATTATTTAATTGAATTCAATTGGTTGAGAAAATTTAGCTACCAAGGAAAAGGATACATACAGTTTCTCAAAATATTGAGAGTACACCTTGGTTTTTAATGATAAATCAGACTTTCAATATAAATAACACATTACTGAGAAGTGCGAACATGTTTTTATTTTTAAACATAACAAATGGCTTAATTTAAAGTAACAAAAAAAGAAAAATCAACAAAAAACTTCCAAACTGAAAATTTTCAGAAAATTTTTAAATAAACATGCGCAGAGTTCTGCCTCAAAAAATTGAGAGTACACCAGTGAAATTTCTGCAGCATCTCGAGTAAAAACAAAGTATCACTATTAATTTGCATGTCACTGGGCTTTTTTAATGGCCTCTAAACGTCATATTACCGATTTGACCTGTTTTTGGTGGTTATGAAGATATTTTACCCCATTTTTCTTGCAACATTTACTTTAAATGGGTTTTTTTGTGTGTTTTTGAGCCACTTTTAAAAGTATGATCCACAAATATTCAATGGCATTGATGTAAAGATACAGTGGTAGTGTGTGTAATTGCTTTTGCAATGAAAAAGCCACCACATTTCGACTTAATGTGCATTCTATTTGGAGGCGTTGTCTTACTGGAAAATCAAATTTCCTTCTAAAATTCGTTGCTTTTTCTTTATTCTTACTTTAAATTAAGCCATTCTTTATGTGTATAAATAAAATGTTTGCATTTCTCGGTAATGTGTTATTTATATTCAAAGTCAGATTTATCAAGAAAATATAAGGTGTTCTCTGAATTTTTTGAGCCACCGTATAAAAAAATCAGAATTTCATAAATACTTTGTAAAGCAAATATTTAATATCTAAAAATGAATTCCAACTACCAGTTATTTCAATATAGCAAAGAAGTTATATTGTATGAATTATCCTTTATCCTTTTGATACAATAATATAAAACTATATATTATAATCTGTGAATATCAGTTCAGATTACGAAATAAAAGCATAGTTTACAGTTAATTGGTTAAAATTTGTAAATATAATGATTTGACAATATTTCTCTTATTAGGAATACTTAATTTATTAATTTTTTTAAAAAATTTATCTAAAAAATTTATTTCTACAAAATATTCGTTGAAGACAAAGTCATGCGTAAATTATATTCTAATTCATTTCCATAAACTTTAAAAGAACGACCTAATCTATTTCTTCTAAGGTGTACTTTAGTTAGATTGAAATTTTGCACATGTGTGAAGGTTTTTTTTCTATTAAAGCTACATCTTTTTTTTTTTTTGCTCAATAACTATCTTACCATGTCAATTTATAAATTGCAAGCTATACCATGCATAAAAAAAAGAAAAAAATCACATCTGGAGGCATTTAATCAAAATGAATTAGAACTCCTTATTATCTTAAAGATGTTACTTATAAGGGAAGGGATGTTTTTTTTCAGTCGACCGACGCGGAAAATAATAATTCAGGATTATACCTAACTGCATTATAGTCCGTATTCGACAGAATCATGTAAGCGGTGCTTCGTAATTACGCATCATATTTCACTTCATTATTAATCCTTATTAACACTCGAGGTTGATGAATAAATGTAGATGATTTGGCAAAAGGTTTCCGTTCATATATTCTCAATCATGCAAAAGCATTCAAACTATACCAGTAATTTGTCCACAGCAAATTTCATTAATAAATTTTAAAAAAAAACAATTTGCATTTAATTCCAATTGTATCTTATTTTCGACGTGTGAAAAAAAAATTTTAAAAGTAAATTTTGAAATTTTTTTCTGGGTTTTTTCTTTTTAATTTATCTGTTATATATTTTCTTTGTGGTAAAATATTTTTTTCGAATGCAAACATGCTTTTAATTGCTTTCATTGCTTTGTGCATTTTGAAATGTATTTTATGATATTACGCAAAGATGGTGAAGTTACAAACAAGTCTATTTTTAAAGATGTTTCTGGGAATTATGTTTATTAATACAAAATCAGTGTCATTACACACACACATAGAAACACATGGTATATGATTTGATTCTGTATGATATATACTATTAATATTGAAAAAACATATACGAAATGAATTGTTTTCAAATTATTTTACTTTTTTAAAGAATTCAAACAAACAGAAACAAGTAAAATAATGAAGAAAGGTGTTGTAGGACAAAGTTCTTCTGTTTTGAAGTTTATAGTATGTGTTTGGAAAAAATGAACATTAAAAGTCGGAATGATCTGGGAACAAAAAATTAATAAAAACTTCTTGAAATGCTCTTGGTAGTAATATACTGCATTCGCTGTCAACGAAGTATATATACAAGGTATACAAAACGAAGCGAATCTCCCACCACCACCATTAAAAATAGCAATGATAAATTTTTAACTAATTACAATGTTTTACCTTTAGAAGAATCAACTTTATTACATTGATTTTTCAATTTCTAATGTCATTAACGTTCATAAAACTTTACTAGGTCATTTTTATTTTTATGTCACTACAGAATACAAAGGCTCATTTTATTTCAAATTTTTAATATTTGATACTTTCATCTATTAAAATTTATTTTTCATACTCCGTGCATCTTAATTCATTCATTATGCTAGCAAATAAATAATTGAACATCTAAATAATAAAAGATGAACTAACCGGTTATTTTAGCATTTAAAACATAACCCAAACCAAAGGATATTTCAGTTTTTGGCAAATTTACTATAGTTGCTATGGCAACATGTATTGAAATCGTCAGTCATTATCTATAAAATGCCATGTAGAATGGATTTACTATCGAATAGTACTGCATTACATCAAGAATATTATAATGTATCCAAAATTATTATGCAGTATCTTGAAGTTGCCTTATAAATATATACAACTGATAGAGGAATTCTATATGTTTTGTCCAAAATGTTTTATTTCCTTACCCAATTAAACAATTACATGCTGTAAAGAATAATTTCTTTCTAAAAATTTTTTTCTTCCCATACAGAAAGTTTCAGATAATAAAAGAAATTTTAGTAGACAGTAACAAATATTTTAAATGGCACATACATACACAAATTGTTTGAAATATTCATTTTGCATTACTTTATGAATAAATATTTGTTAATCAGCATCAGTGAAATTTGCTTAAAAATTTCACTGATGTTACTTTTTTACATTCTCTTTGCAGTTACTTTTTTGTCTTATGCATATTATTATATTAACTTTTTGTAAAATTTTCTTTTTTTACAAAAAAAAAAAACCCTCCTAAAAGAAATATTTATATTATATTTGCATTACTTTCAGAAAGACTTTTATGTTTTAAAGTAATAAAAAAAATCGCCTCTACAAAAATAGCTGAAAGCGCAAATTAAGAAACTGTCTTTAGGATTCATACGCATTATTTTAGTAAACGATAATGACAATGATTTTTTCCCCTGGGTTTCAGCTGCATTCTCTGAATAAACACCGTTAACATGCTTTTATTTATTGCTAACACGCTAAAAGCTTTCATTCCTTGAGATTTTTATTTATTGTTATCGATTAATGCATCCTTTTGCTGTTAGCATTTCAATCTTTAAAATACATAACAATACTTTTTGATACAAAATTTAATACCATTACTCTACAGTTTTCAAATTTTTTGCAACTTTTTGCATATTAGAATGTGAAATTAGATGTGAATGCCCATTTATTTGCTTATAAAACATTAGCAGTCTTCGAAGCTATAAATAAATAAACAAAATGTCATATTGTTTTCGTTTGATCCAGGAAATAAATTTATTTTCAATATAAATTGTACTTTCCATGAACATTCTACAAAATTAAAATGGAAAAATTTCATTAGCAAATTTTTTATTCTAAAATGATGTCCAGAGAATTCAGACGGCTTATAAATTTGAAACGAGAGGTCTGCTGTAAGATTTGCACTGAAAGATCTCGTAGCTTTTTCATATAACGGTAAGCAAAATGAAATATTGCTTTTAAAGATATTGATAAATTTCTTATGAAATGGAATTGTAAATTTCGGAGAGAAAATCTCCTTAAAGTAAATTGCCATTGCTTTTTTTAAACAAAAATATGTATTGTGAAATAAAACAATTTCAGAAAAAAAATCATTTAAAATTTTTTTCACTGTTTGGTGTTATTTAAAATAATGTTTGCTCATAGTATTTACTTTTTATTTCCCTAAAACATATATTACAGTCTTATACACATTATTAATAATTATTACTGTTAAATTAAAGTTAAAATTTTTAAATACAAAATTCGAAATTTTTCCACAAAAAAGTATGGCAATAATTTATAATGGGACGTGGCAATAATTTATATGTTCCCAATTCATATTGTTTGTATATAACATGTTTACCCTCTACCAGTAATAAGACGGAAAGCAAGAAGTGCATGCGTAGAAAGAAATGATATTTGCCCCAATTTCATAAGATAGATTCAGGCATTCTATGTTTTGCTATAAATTGCCGTTTTAGGGTTCCTGGTTTTTTTTCTTTTTCTCTACTTGTTATATAAAATGATGTATATTTATACAAATACTCATTGTAAAAAAAAAAGTTCGATGTACTTAAATTTGAAAAACAATAGAAAATAAATGGTGATTAAAATGGAATAAGATGGAATGCAATGGATTAAAATGCACTAATAATGGAATAACCTCGCTTCAGAAAGAACGAAAAATGACAGAAATTATCTATGATAAGCAACTATTCTTTTCGCGCCAGCAAAAATCACCAAATTATACAAATGCATGGCAGTAAGAAAACAATATAAGACAGAGGCATGTTGTTTCTTCAGAACAATTACTTGCCATCAACCGGATTGCATTTGTCAACCTTTCTACACATGCGCTATCTGTTTGCCATCGTATTAATGGCCAAGTGTAAGCCCAACATTACATTAATTTAAGAAATTTATATTGAACTAATTCTTAAGTGCCTTTAAACCTTAAAGATTTTTGAATATAAGATCAGTTAATTTTCAAAAAAATTTAAAGTAATAAAAATAATTTGAATTCCTTTTGATAAGCAATTTTAATCACTAATCAGCAATTTAATCAATAACTAACAATTTAATCAATAATCACCATGTGATTCTAATTAATAATTAATTAATCAATAATAACCATATACTTTTAACAATAATTTCATTTTTTTAAAAAAAAATTATATGTATTTTTTTTCTCATTGTGACAAATTTTAGTAGAAAACAGCAAACACAGCTACAAAAACAGATTTCTTTCTTTTTTTTCTCTCTGAAATAATTTGTTCGTTGAAAATCGATACCGATATCCTGTTTGAGCGCATCGATCTGGGCTGGGCTCTGTTTGATGAAGAAAATGAATGATGCATCTCCAACCAGTTGGAATTTCTTATCAATGGAAATCTTTTGAGACGGAACTTCAATTTCCTCACCTCGCCCGCCAGTGGAAATAAAAGCGAGATGTCAAAGGAAGAAGACATCTTAGCATACTTTCTTAACCTTGCAGAAATTAGATAAAAAGATTTTATTAAAAAAGCAGAAAGGCTGAAATCTTTGAACAGTAGGATTATTTGTTTGTGTATTTGAAAAGGCAGCAAGATATATTTTTATTTTTACTTACTAAAGATTTTTCTGTTGATTTTTTTTTTATTTCAATACATGTCTTTTGAAATAAATATCAAAGAAAAGAAGAAAAAAAATAAGGTTTTTGGGATAACTTTTTTTTTTCCTTCTTTAGTTCTACTTGAAAGACCTTCATTTAATTTAAACAAATATGTATGGAGCAACATTTTTTAATCATGAATAGCAATTTAAAACTTTTTTAATAAACAATCTTTTATTTATCTGAAATTAATTTTGAAAATCTGTCAGACAATAAGGTTGAGGTTTATTTGGTAAGTCCCGGCAAAAAGATTTTTTGCCAGTCTGACCTTTTATTTTTGTCCCTTTTAATTTTTTGTAAGCATATAAAATGGATAATATAAAAAACATCCATTAAAAGATTCATAAAATGTGAAAGAATTTTTTTTTTTGCATATACAAATAGACCTCCCAGAAAGCCTTAAAAAATTCGACTAATTTTAAATTGCTACTTTTTAATCTCTTTTTATCGTATGAAAATAATTTCTTTAAAAGTACATTTAAACTTATAATTTTTTGCAGTAACGTTAACCTAATTTTTTTTTTTCAGTTTTTTCCCTTCAAATTTAAAATGGTTGTATATCAGTGTTTTTAAAAAGGAAGGGAGAAAATCGTTTTTATCCATAGAAGATGTGTGACTTCACACTTCAAGATCATTCTCCCTTTAATTCTTAAGATCATTCAAATATCTTAGAAAACTGAAAACTCTAAATGATTTTTATATATGTATGAAATGTCCAACTTCGTTATAAATTTAAAAAAAAATTGCTCATGATCTTCAGGGATCGATATAAGAAAGAAAACGTCACTTAGATAATGGCTATTATACAAATACATGTTTAGACATCTTTTCAGAAAGCTCTTTGAAAACCTGCCTCAAATCGTAGGGGTGAACGTCTCTTTTGAACAAAGTCTGCGCTTCTGGTGTTTAATTAATCACAATAAAGGGAGAAGAAATTCTGTCTCAGTAATCATGCTTCTCAAAGATTTTGCCATAACTCAGTTAAGCAAGTGCTTGGAGACTTTGTTGATTGAGTGAATTATGAGCCCTAATTCATATTCTTTTCTTAACATTTTGGATAAATATAATTGAACAATCATAAAATATATATTAATTTAATATATTCATTCGAAACAAGTTTTTAAATCAATTTCATTGGTGATAAAGCTGAATAAGTGATCAAATTCCTTTTCATGTATAACAAATTACTTTATTTATTCTAATTGAATGCATTTTAAAACTCCTAAAAATACGCAACAATTTCTTAGTTAAGTAAAGCTACAAAATTATCCTTTATTTAATTATCCTGATTATATAGCTATTGTCCATTCTAAAAAGGTTATTAAGAGATATTAAATTTTTTTCATGAAATTTAAACACCTTTTTTTCGGAGACAGAAGGAAAAGTTAATAAACGTTTTACTGAAATATTTATTCAAGAAAAACAACAACAAAAAAAACACATAAAATTCGGAAAGTTGAATTCCAATTTTACAATTAGAAATAAAGGAAATAAAATCATCATTAAAATAGACCATAATGCATTCCGTTTTTTAAAGGCTGTCAAATATAGAAAAATTTCAAATTATTTTCATTTGCAATTGATAATAGTTAATCTTATTAATATTATATTTCAAATTTATGCATTTGGTTTGAGCAGTTAATAAAAATAAGAAGATGCAATTCATTCAAAATAGTTATTATTTTATAAATTCTACAAAGAGAAAGGATGTAATAAGATGTTCAATCTTTTATCGTTAGTTTAGCTCGAGTATGTAAAACTGAATTGCATTCTATTCGTTTTGAAGAGTTATTGCTTTAAAATAAATTTGCAAGAATGGTTATTAAAATGTCTGTTTGATACCTCCCTTGAAAAATGGAATTTAATTTTTAAGAAAGCTTTTAGAATATTCAGAAATATATTTCTATGAAAACATATTTGTATTTCGCTTTGTTTTATTATGTAAATTATTAAGAAAGTGGCTTAGACGAAATTATTAGTTCATTTATTTTAATTAGATCTTTATTTTTCAATTAATTTATATCTTTTTATTGAAATAAAACGAATGCAATTTGTATGTTTAAAAATTTTGTATTCTCTTATAAATATGGTTTTAGCAATTTATTAATTTTGAAGAAAACCATTATAGTGTATTGATTTCAATAGCATCGAAATGAGAGACATTTTACTTAAACTTTCCATTGAATATTTATGAAAATGGGGGAAATGCAGATAGTATTGTCATTTCTTAATATTCGTTAGTTTGATCACTTTTAATTGGTATTTTATTTCATTACTGTTAAAAATGTATAATCGAGTTATTGAAATAAGAAATAAGGTGTATGCCCATTCAAATTTAAATACTGACATGCATTTGAAAAAAAAAAATCAATTTTTTTTCACTTTGTGAAGTTATAAAACATTTTTAAATTCTATATGAGTTTGGGAATTCCGAATAATATTTAGAAACAATTCTATAAATTTTAAATTAATAAATTTATTAGTTTTTCAATGAAGATGTTAATACAATCTAAAATTTCATTTAAAGATATCAGATAACATCAAAACATGACTAGTGTAAGCCCTTATGAGTTCATAAAGAATAAGTTTAGAAACAGAATCCGAACGGGTTTATAAAGAAAAATATTCAAAAATTAAAAATATTGAATAAAATATCCTTCTGAATGAAAATGTTTTTTTATTCCGACGTCGAAAATTTCAAATCTTATTTACTAATTATTGTATCAAATTTAAATTTTTTAAATTTATGAGTTTATTAAACACTCATAAATTAATATTTATTCATAATTTAAATGCTCATAAATTATTAATTGTAATTTATTTATTATAAAATTATAAGAAAATCAAAATGTAATTAAAAAATAGCTCTGAAAGTTGTAAAATAATATTAAAGCGAGACTTGCTCAAATCACTGTGCGTTCTCAAAAAAGGAGTTAAGAAGAATAATTCAAACGATTTTTCAAGAAAACTATTTGAAAAAAAAATAACGAATAAAAAAAATTATGACCAAAAATCTATTTTTTAATATAAACGTCTATTTTATAACTGTATTCATTACTGTTTAATACGGTCATTTATAATAATAAAACTTAATTTATATTAATGATTATTCTATAGGAATTGAAATATTCCAAATTTTCAGTATTCTTTATGATGAATAGGCAGATAATTACTTAATATAAACCGAGCAAAAAATATATTTCATATATTTTCTTAAGAAATGATAAATATTAGTTTTCAATTGCAAATATATATATTTCTAGATACGTAACGTCTTTAATATATGTTGTAAATTCCAGTTGTTGATTATTATTCTTAGGTACAATATTCTTACTCATTCTGATGAATAAAACGTTTCATAGAATAACTTTATTGATATATTTTTTATCCATTTTTTTTCAGGCTTCTTCAAAAAAAGATAAGATAAAAGAATTGAAAAAAGAATTTCTTAAACATAGCGTATAAAAAGTTATTCACTTATATTTTTAGAAAAACTTTTTGTTACGCTTCTTGGTATTTTACAGTTTCGCTATAAAGCACTAAAACATATATATTGAACTCGTTTCTATGCAAAATATCACTTATATAGTTTGATAAAAAATGCGAAGAAAGAGGTTAAAAATATTTTTTGTGCGTTAAAATGTGGTACATTTATCATTCCTGACGTATATAATTATTACTTTACGTTATGAAAGAATGTAAATTTCTTACACTGCGGTATATACATGCATTACCAAACAAAAGTAACTAACAAAATGAAAAAAAAAAAACCCTGCATGTTTGATCCATTTTGTTTCCTTTTAAAATTCGTTGAATTTGGATTTTTTTTTGTTCCAAAAATGGAAATTTAAATTCAGTTCTTAGAGAATGAGCAGCTACTTTCAATACATTATGTAAAATTTGAGATTTCTTATTTTAAAATATCTGAAATATTCCTTGAATGTATAAATTAACTATGATTGATGATACAACGTTTTAGAGAAGTATTTTAAAAAGTTGTGCCAACCAATTGAAATATTTTAACAGAAGTAAAACGTCTGGAATAACTCTAATAACAGCTTTGAAATCCAAATGTTAGTTAGAAAGTTTTATACCATATGAAAGAAATGTAGATCTCTATTCAAAATAAAGGAGCATATTCTTGGGAGTGTCTTTGAGTTATTGGCTCTCTACAGGACAGGAGTCACCAAATTTTCTGCATATATATTTTAAAGGTTGCAAATGTAATATTCTAAGACATTTTTGAAATTTTAATTTCAATTAATTGACTATTAGGCTAAAATTATCGAAAAATATTTTTACGTGATATCTACAGAAAATAATTGCACAAAATTGATTTTTAGACCACTTTAATTCTCAAAAATAAAAGGTTTTTTTCATTCTATTTTTTAAGAACCCTTAAAATGTTTATGATGGGTTTTTTTCCTTTCCAAATTAAAAAAAAAGACTATAAATCAGAAAAATAGATTTCATTATTGCATTGACTTAGTAACAACTATTAATGATTAAAATATTTAATATTTTGATTTTTGTCATCGTTGGAACCTAAAGAAAAATTATTCTATTCATGTTGTTACTCAAAAGCCCACAGTTAGAAAGCTGCTAGCGATTTAAGCCTAAATTAGCGTCCCTTGTTTTTTTTAGTAGCTCCAACTAGGGCCAAGAGTACGATTACTTCTAACTTCAATTTCGCTGGCACAACCCCTCTTTACAGGTGGGTGGCACACTACTCACAGACAGAACACAGAATAACAATCTTGCCCGACCTGGGACTTGAACTAGGGTCGCCCAAATTACGGGGAAGGCAAGCTATCCCTATGACTGGAGGCCTGATTTGTGCTCATTATTTCTGTATGTAATAAAAAAATGAATTAAATTAATAAAAAAAAGAAAAAAATGAAATATATTTTTCGGGCATTCAAGTTTTTTATGAAATTATATAGTAAAATGATTTTCTTTTCTTATGTTATTGGAGAAACTTTTCTTGATCTTTTATTATTTGGCTAAATTTTATTTTAATAGTTAATATTAATTAATTTAAAAAAAGAGATAATGAAAAAATGCTCTCTTGTCCCGGTATTGTGTTAAGATTTTAATTTTATAAAAGTGAATATATTTTTATTTTTAGAATTCAGCATACTAATTAATCAAACACTATATAACACGTTTGGAATATAATTCACTATGTGTTTTCAAAATCAGAAATTAGATACTTATTTGCTTCTAAAGTTCACATGCGCCGTCCCAACCATGTATGGATTTTGAAACATTCTATTCTATTTTTTTTGCTGAAAACTGAAAATAAATTTTACACCATCCAGATACTGCGTGTATTTCCCAAGAAAGTTTCAAATTGTCATGGATGTCAAGAATCAAACTTTTGTTTCTTTATAAAAGCTAACTTTTAAATTCCTGACAATGTTTTTTTCTTATTGTTTAAATGCTCTTGATATATGCTTCCTTTGTGACTGACATTTCAGTCAAAGGTGAGATTTCTAAATTATTGTATGTAATTTTATACTGTTTATAATTGAGTTTGAAAAATTTGTGGGGGGAGTTGAAACAGAAAAAACCACTAAATGCACATAAAAGCAAAATAGAAAACTATAAGTATCACTTGAGGCAAGATGACAAGATCGTCAACTCATCCGATTATCTTTCCCATCTAAAATGTTTAAGCCTTTTGATTATTTTGTTATTATTAATAATAATGAAATATAAAAAAGAATGATTCTGAAATGTTTTTAAGGTGCTATTTATAAAGCAAAAACACATTTATTTCTCGGTGATGAATGAGAGATATTAAAAATTACAGCATACAAATCAAAATAAGTGAACATCATCTAACAAAAACTGAAATGCAGTAAGTACATTTTTTGTGTCTTGCAATCTGGAGTGATTTAAGTATCAATAATAAGATAGTTTGAATAGAATGAACATAAACTGAATAATTAATCTTGACTTATTCATATTCAGTTAGATACAATGGATTTAAATTCATTTGTTAAATGCTTTTGAACTATATATATATATCTTTTTAAAGAACTAATGAGACTTACAATTACAGTGATTTAAATAGTAAATGTCTATCTATGAATTTACTTTTAAAATTTACTTATAAAAAATGAATTTCCAAAACTAAAGTGAAATTATTAAATTTATTTCTAATATACCTCATGATTGCTTTGTTATCCTAGTAAAAATAATATCCTTTAAATCAGTTTATTGTATTTTTAATTCTAATTAAGATAATAATCACATTATCGGTTTATTGTATAAGCTCTTATAAAAGTACTCTATGTTACCCGTAATAACAATTATACATTTATGGCTTATGTTTATAAATTATTTTTATTGTGTATATTCAGTTTCCATTGTTCCAAATTTTCCTTTTAAGCAAAAACTTTCAAATTTAAAGTGAAATTTTCAGTAATGTTTCAAAGATATTTGTGACCTCTAAAGACAAAGAGATAAAGATATTACAATGTGAAGAGAAAAAAAACTTGTTTTAAATGTAAATTTGCAGTTTGAATTGATGATGATTATATAGAAACATTCATCTACAAATTAATAATTTACTTTAAGCAGACGGATGTAAAAATCTAAAAGGAAGCACGTTGTTTCTAAAATTAATTGCGACGCCACTATGTCTAATTTTGAAGATAAGCTGCCAAGAGAAAATATGGGCAAAATCTCACTAATTCTGAAACTAAATAACTGAAAACGATTTTTTTGAAAATTACTTTTGTATAATTATTTTAACAGCATTAGAAGTTATTGAAAATGAAATGGATTAATTTTTTTTAAAAAATGGAACATTAGGATACAGATTTTAATAATAGTAATTTAGTAATAGTAAACATTTTCAAAATGCTGACTTTTTTTACTTGTATGACATCAAATTAAAAATATTTTCCTAGTATTGCATTCAGTCTTATGTGTCTTTGATACAAATTGATTATGTTAATATTATAAAAACATATTTATTGAATTATGTATGGATTATCCATGAAAAAGATTTAGTTTTCAGTAATTGAATAAATATATCTAATAATTAATGCGATCATGTAAACAAATGTAACAAAAAAAATAAACAAATGTTTTGTTCGTGCTCATGTATTTCAATCCTTAAAACAATTATTATTTATAGTTTTTAAAAGAAATTTGCAAACAAAAAAGTAAAATTAAATTAAAATAATAGGAAATATGATAGATAAGATCTGTATATTTCATTAAATAATATAACATATTAAGATAAATGATTTCCTAGCAACTGGAAGACACATATGGTGCTTACTTTACGCCAAATGTAACAAAAGTACATTAAATATATAGTTTTCAAAAGCTAGTTAAACTAGGAAGTGTTTCGTTATTATCACTGAGTATTGGAATAATGGAAGTATGAATTCAATAACATTTGTGCTTTTTGTTTGCAGCTGTATAAATGTAGGATTAGCAGGAAAAAATCGGTGTCCGTTTGTCGTGGTTTTTGCCTTTATCCGATTTCATGTACATTAAACTTTGATCAACGTCTACATATGCTTTGCCCGCAGGTGTTTGATGCCTTTTCAAAACTAGTGGTTAATATGTAAATAATAAAAATAATTTTTTTTTAAAACTCAAAGAAATTGTTAAATGATCGAGCAAAGGATAATCCTTTTCAAGCCTTCATTTCTGTATTCTGACACTTATTAATATCATAGAAAGCTGAATTCTTTTAATTCCTTTCTAAGTTTCAAAATTTAGTAGTGAGAAACCGGAGAGGTAGAACAGAGTTTTCAGGATTCATATGATGAAACTTAGTTAAATTTTTTATTTGTGACATTTCAGTGTGATTAAGTAGTCTCTACATTACATTTAGTTAGATAAAAACTCAGTAAATTTATAATTATAATGAAAATGAATTGCAGGTGACACTGTTTTGTAACGCTAGACTTGGTAACCTTACTAAATGTTTATTCTGTAATGTTGCGGTTTCAGAGACTTGTTTCTGAGGAAGAGCCGTTTAATTGGAAATTCTCCATTCATATATGCCTGAAGTAATCTAAATACACCAAATAATGGGTAATGAAGTTCTGTTATTTACCTGGGTTGGATGTCTTGGGAATGGTCTATTTAAACAAGATGCTTAAATGGTAGATGTGGTGAAATCTCAAAACATAATTTACCAAATTTAATCTATTGTCTTTGGATCAATAATTTTTGAAGTATGCTAAAGTAATAAAAATAGGTTGCATATTTGATGATAGTTATTTGTTGGTTTGAACTACAGTTAGTTTTGAATCCAGATTTTATCTTTGGCATTTAATTTCAGATCAAAATTATAAATAATTCAATTTTTACGTATCTTCCAAAACCGGTTTGTTAATTATTATAAATATCATCAGTTCATCTTTTTTTATTGCAAGCGTTATTCTAAAGCAGCAAAATAAATCGCAATTTTCAATTGCAAGGCAAACAATGTAATTTCATGGATAAACTTGGTTTTTAAATTCAATCACATTTTATTTTCAGTTAGTTATCTAAATGTTTAATTATAAATATTTGTATTGTATAATATTTGTTATGTGTAAATATTTGTTATGTGTAAATATTTGTATTGTATAATATTTGTTATCTGTAAATATTTGTATTGTATAATATTTACTATTTATAAATATTTGTATTGTATAATATTTGCTATTTATAAATACTTGTATAATATTTGAATCAAAAGAAAAAAGGAAATCTGATTCATTTCTTAAGCATTTTGGCTTGATGGCAGTAAGATTATTGAAGAAATATACTTTTTTGTGTATTGTAAAGGAAAACATTACAAAAACTACTTTAAATTTATTGAGTTGGTCTAATGCCACTTGGTCATACCAAGCGAATGAGATTTAGCTCTTTCGAATGCGCTTTTTTTTGTTAGCGAGTTCCGTTAAGGTGAAAGTTTAAATTTATATTTGTTACGAAAAATTCGTAATTTCGTAACTTATTAAACTAATGCAAATGCCTTAGCAATAATGAGGCGAAATATCTATCAGCTTATAAGGAAAGTCAATCAAAGCATCTTTTTTCAAGTTATAAAGATGTGATCTTTTTGCTCTTATTGCTCTTATCTAACAGTATGTGATTAAAATTTCGAAGTTTATATATTTTTATGATGATTTTAAATAAAATATAATTCCATTACCTTGATTTTTTCCTTCATGAAATTCCTGCTTGCGCAGGTGGATAATATCCCACCAGATTATAAGAAAGCTGATTACAATTGAGAAAAAAAAATATTTTTCATCATAAAAGAGTTTAAAAAATTATCACGAAGTCATTCTCCTTGGAAATTTTTTCTAAAGAGATAGTTCAAGTGCTGAGATTTGGTTTTTTTATTCCCATATGATAAGTAATAGAATCCGCCAATTGTTTCTCATGCTTTAAATTCAAGATGCTTTATATAGATTTAGAAAGAGAAAAAAAAAGTAAATTCTGAACAAAATAATTTTTTTTAATGATAATGGTTAATTAATTTAAATTTTGGTCAAATTTAAATTAATTAACCAAACTTATTTAAATGAATGTTATTTTAAAGTACAGTTTCATCTTCCATAATTCCTTAATTTATTTCTAAATGGATTTAAAGTATTCTAAAGACTCCATAATTTCTTCATGAATATCTGAATAAATATTATCCTAAAGTATTCTTGAATCTTCTATAATCCATTAATGAATTCCTGAATAAATTTTTCTTTAATGTATTCTTTCATTCTCCATAATCCTTTAAAAAAGTCTTGAATAAAGCTTATTTTATAGGATTTATTCATCTTCCATAATTACTTAAAGAATTCTTGAGTTGATATTTTAATGAAAATCATACGGAACGTCAAAACTTCGTAAATTTGAAATAGTGTAATTAAATTGTTTAAAGAATAGTTCCTTTTCATTTAGGAGTCTCTTAGTTAAATTCATAGCAAGAATGGGTGAAAAAAATTTATTAGTTTATGTGAGACTATTATGGTTTATATAAAAACTGGTTATTGAATTTCGTATTTCCAATAATCCAGTTTTAGAAGGTTTTCGTATTTTTGTAAAAAAAACAGAATAGGGAAAAATATTTTCTCTTAATTACTAAAATAACTCACACACACACATACATACAAACATATTATATATAAATATATTAAAGATTATTTATACAAAATAAAGAAAACTTGCTTAAACAAAATATAATTGCTTAAACAAAATAAAAAAAACTAAAGAATTTTGAATTCTGTTTTTTTTCTCTAATTTTAATTTCTTCTTTTAAAAATCATAATATGTCGACTGCACAGTGGTTAAGTCTTGTTCTTATTTCGGACACAATATTTCCTGAAATTGAAAATACCCGTTCATTAACTTCTGAGCTTGGTTTTATAGTTTCTATGTCAAGAAATAACACATCTAAGATGGTGTCCTTTTATCCATTGTCTCAATAAAAATGAAACCAAGTAATATGATTTTTTCCATTGCTATAATTAATTTTTGTATCATTATTAAACCAATCAAATATAGCATATGATACACATTGTTTTTTTTGCATTATATTGCGTAAGGATTAAGATATTTGTACATTTGTATGCCCGCAATTAATCGCAACAGAAATTATCTCACCAACTGTCTTGGCGACTTTTGGATATCATACGTATAATAAAACTTAAGTATGTTTGAATAGTTTGAAAATTGCCAAATAAACATATCTTGAAATAATCGTAAAATTGACATTTAATGTAACCATTTTGGTATTTTATATTCGTTAAGACATCAAAAATTAGTGTCATATTTGTAAGAAATAAAACTTAACATCGTGTGTTTAATGCAGCTTGATGATTTTGTCTTAATATGAAAATCTTTAAGTAAACCGTAAAATAAACAAATACCATATTAATAAAAATAACCAATTAAAAATAACAATTAAACAAATACCATATTGTAAAAATAAACAAATACCATATTAATATTAAAATTTAAACTCATTAATCACAAAGATGATCTCAACACTCGGTGAAACTACATTGATACAATAACATTCATTTATTTATTAAATTATCATTGTGTTTAATATGGTATGCATATTTTTTTCTGAGAAATAGTATATTTTTTTCCGAATTTAAAAATTATTTTGATTGTAAAATGTACAGTGTTTATTTCTTCAAAATTAAAAATAAAGCCTAAATTAATCAATCATACTTTACAACAAATCATTTAAGTCTAAAATTGCTCTTCATTTTGGAAAGATGGCTCATTAAATAAAGATGAAAGAAATCATGCTAGTTATTATGGTTTTGTTACAATTTATGGAATCAATTGTAAATTGATTTATTCATTGTGCATATTGCAGAATGCACTTATAGTTATTTAATTATTATTTTAATAGATTTCGTTTGCGAATTCCACCCCATTCAACATTCTGTTTAAAGGGTGTATTTAAAATATATTTAACTTCTCCTTTTTTAAATTTAATCCATTGAATTCTACTTAATTTTGACTTAAATGATTTGTTGATAAAGTTGATTAAATTTATATTTTAAAGAAATATGACAAAAAAACCATGTCAGCTATTACCGACAGACTACATTTATTACCAATACATTTTATATCATGCAAAAAAAAACAGAAATTTGATTTATCCATTGTGTTTGACATTGGCAGAATGCGATTATATTTATTGAATTATTATAATAGATTTCGTTGGCGAATTACAACCTACAACATGAAAAACATTTTAATGGGTCCAAATTATACTTAATTTCTCATTTATTCTATTCAGTTCATTTCCTTTTTAAATTATCACTTATTCTGTTTAATTCATTTAAATTCAATTCAATTATCATTTATTCTGTTTAATTCATTTAAAGTCAACTAAATTTTTATTTATTCTGTTTCATTCATTTAAATTCAACTAAATTATCATTTATTCTTTTTAATTCTATTCAATTTTACATTAATTTTATTTATTTCATTCAAATTCTATTTAAATTGGTCAATTTAAAAAAGAAAATAGTAAAAGCACTTGGCTGTTATTCCTTGTTATAATTTTTTACCAATGCATTTTATTTCAGGGAAAAAACTTTAAATTGAGTCATCTATAGTGTTGTACATTGGAAAAATGCGATTTTACTTATTGAATAATTCTTATAGCTTTCGTTTGCCTGTTCAGATCCACAACATGAATATTCTATCTAAGTGGTTTGATTTAATTTACATTTAATTTCTCATTTATTCTATTTAATTAAATTCCGTTTAAATAGGTTCAATTAAAAAGAAAATAGGAAAAAAGGGCACACAAATCATAGCAGTTATTACCAGCTTGTTACAATTATTATAAATATATTTCATTTTATAGAATTATTTATCATTAGAAATTAATTTATTCATTGTATTTTTACATTGGATGAATACGATTATATTAAATAATCGTTTGATGACGGATTTGATTTCGTTTACGAATTTCGGCTCATAAGATGAACATTCTTTTTCTAAAACAATGCACAGAAACGGGGAAGTTCCCTATTTCGAGGAAGTAAATGACAAAATTCCAGTAAATCCATCTCCAATCACTTCCCTGATCATATGAATCGGAAATGACAAAATATCCAGTAATTAGTGCATCAATCTGATTCTCGAAATAGGAAGTGAACTCGAGAAGCAGAATTGTTCCACTGGAAACAGCGCTGACGTGATGAGGGGCACTGACGTGAACGTGCCGATTCATCTGGACTGCGGATGAGAGTGGAATCTCTGAATCGGCAATAATTGAACTCGATTTTCCCTCGTTTAAAATCTCAAGTGCCCATGCCCTCGGCGTAGAAGAGCTACTGATTTTCCATTCCTGGATGGAGTTTCGATCGACTAAATTGTATTAGGATTCGAAATTGTGGAATCAGAGATTTTGATTAGGTGCCATGCTGTGTAAGGAATGGGAGTTGGTGTTATTGTAATTTATATCATATTTGTCGTCCTGGGGTTCATGAGATTACTTTATAGATTTGTGCAGATGATAAAATACCTATATTCAGTCAATAAATTTATATTTTGTTTGATATGTAAATTGGAATTAATAGTAGAATTGAGTGATAAAGAACGGTTTTCGAATTCTTTTTGAAAGAATGGGCATGACTGATTAGTATCATATTAACCGTATTTAAAATTTAAGACTTATCAACATTAGATTCTTCAATTTAGAATTCTTCAAATTCAATCTAAAATTATGGTTTTCTGTCATAGGTTTTGCTCAGAAAACTCTTTTACATCCAGTTAAAACAACGGCAAAATATCATTTAATTAGATATTTCTTAGTGAAAAAAAGGAAGTAAAAACAAATAATGTCGAAATGAATAAATATTTCATATTAGTTTACATCTTATAATGAAACAACGATGGAAATATCTTTAATTTCCATACAAATTAGTTATATTTTTTTATTCATCAATTGCAGGATATCAATATTCTTTTATCATCATACTTCAATTCATCATTCTAACTTTTTTTTAAATTACCTTTTTTTCTAACTTTTACTAAATAATAAAAATTTATTATTCATTTCTATTACATACTAGTTTTTAATGATCAGCCAGCTGATTCATCGGAATTATAAGATGTAGAAACGTAGATTGAATTCCGTTGTCGTTACTGGCTTTTTCCACAAAATACTTTTAAATTTAATTTTCTAATAATTTGCATTATTTCAGAAGACTTTGCCAATTACTTTTCTTGTGTTCTAAGCCTTTCAAATTTCTGTTAATTAACGTTTAAAGTTTCATTTTGATAGAGGAATAATTAAAGTTCAACTCATCTTGTTTGCTGAATCAAAATATATTTGAAAAAAGTTCAAGAATAGAAAGGAGAATAAATCAGATTTGCATGTATTACAGAATATTTTTCATAATTTACATAGTATATCGGATGATTATAACAATAAATAGTTCTGCGATTCATTGATAAAATCAGCGTATTTTAGTCAGAAAGTAAAGCGTCGTGTTTAAAGAGCAAAATTATGAAAGTGTTTAAAAATGGGCGGATTAGAAAAATCGCCATTGATTTTTTCTATGTTAAACGTTACCTACAATTACCATAGTATTGAAAAATATTATTAAACACGAGCTATAATGTGAAACATTCAACGTAGAGAATTCTATCAAACTGTTAAAATTAGGATTGGATAAAAAATGGATTTTGATAGTTTGATCGAAAGAAAAAGAAGAAAAAAAAATATGATAACGAAAGCTTAGTAGTATCATTGACAAAAATATATGTTTCAATCACCATAATGAATGTATTGTGAAGTATGCTTAAGAACATATTCAAAGTGTTACTAAATTCGGAATCTAAGCTTAAAAATGTATTCAAAGTGTAACTAAATAATTACGTTGTAGTTAAATTGGTATCATAACAAAAATATTTTTAAAACTCCAAAGGGTATAAAATCCTTTTTATCGCAAACTATTATTCATAGTTGTCGTGAGAAAACACTAAAATATAGTTTAATTTTAAATTAATTAAAATTAAAAAAAATCCAAATGCATATTTCCAATCTCCAAAATACACATGTTTTAAATTTGGTATCTGTTTGTAGAACAATCTGACGAATTAAACAACAACACATACATTTTCTTTTGATATTAATGGAAATATTAATCAGTCAGTTTCAAACCTTGCAAGTTAAAAGTAAAAATAATTTGGTAAAATATCATTTGCATAACGCTTATAACTTCATGGCCAATTCAGAAATCTAAAATGCTTGTATTTCATAATCTATCTAAATGGCAATTGAAATATATTAAGGAGCTGTTGTATCTTAAAAAGAACTGTTATATTGTCTCATCATGTCTGATATAAAAAGAATCTGTTTTTTGAATTCCCTCTCTCTCATCATTTTAGTATAATAAAGCTTACTCTAAGAAAATTGATAAAATATTTTAAAAAGTTAAACGAAAATGCTAAATATTAAATACAATTATCTTATCTGAAAACGATTGACAAACAATCAGAGAGTAATCATTATTCATCATTGCATAAAAATAAAAATGGAGAAAACAGAATGATTTAGAAAACAAAGAAAAATATATATCATAAGGAACAAGTTTTCTTGACTTTATATACTATATACAAATGAAAGATTTCCCTATTTTTTCTGTAGAATATATGTTCACAGAATTTGTAGAACGTATAATCATCATTCATAAAAATAAAATTCTAAATTTAAAAAAAAGTGTAGGCATTAAATTTAATTATATTATAAATAATGTAATTTACAGTTTTATATAGTGATTATTTTACCTCGTTTCGTATGAATATTAATTTTTACGTAATTGAAGCTTTTTTAATTACATGAACTTAATAAACATCTACAAGGATCAACATTCGTGAAATAAAAATAAAATATGCCCTATTTCCATCTTGAGATATTTTTATTGTGGTATGGCATTTTTCATTGCAATTAAAGTACTCAATTGAAGACAAAAACATAAAAATCATTCATTAGAAAAGTTTCAAAAAGGGAAAAAAATCCTGCATGTATTAAAGTTTAAAACCGTTGTCTGAATAATTTTATTTTACACTATATTTGCCGATAAAACCTTGAAAAATGGGTTTAATTTTTTATGTATTTGAATGAAATAAATATCTGAGCTGATATTAAATCATGCGAAAAAGAAGATTTATTAGAGACACCGTAATTGTTTTATTCAGAAAAAAATCAAAACATCTGCATTTATTTATCTTATTTAAATGTCTGAACCGAACTTAACTTTAACTCCATAAAAAATACAGAAAAAAAAATCGTTTGTGATTGGAGGTATTCAATTGTTCAGTGCTTTCTTTTTAAGAGAAAACAAAAATAATGAAACAAATTTAAAAATAAATGCACCGTATTATTCTGCTCTGAAGGATTCTAAATTTTTTCTGAGCTTTTTTTATCTCCAGTAACTTAATTACTGCTTGTTTGAGATCCAAATCAGACAAATGGAATTAAAATACAGCCAGAATATATATAAAAACAAGTTTTCGCTTGAACAGTCAATATGCTTTGAAAATAAGAAAAAAAAATTCCTGTGTAAAGCAATTCATAAATTAAATAAAAACAATTTCCTAAAAGTTTTTAGTATTTTTTTAAAAAAAAGTAACTTGATTCCCGTGATTATTTATTATTTCATTTCGTACTTTTTTAGTTATTTTTCATGAATATTTCAATTTTTTAATTATTCTTCTTCACATACATATGAAAAAAAAAAACATTTTTAATTTTATATTCAAATTCAGTTATAGAACAGGTCTGGTTAAAATGAATTGATTTGCTTTATTTCTGTTAGAAATTGAAAATTCTTAAAATTTCTTTTCTCTTTTTAATAGATAATTAGCTATTGTGAGATAAAATAAAATTCCTAAAAGCAAAATTTCTCTTTTAGTCAAAATTTTCTGAATTCTTATAAACCTTTTTGTCTATGAAAGTATTTCCCAAATTTTTAACAAAAATAATACAAAAAGTTTGAAATCCAAATTTTTCTGGAATACAATGATAATTGAACAGTTTTTTCTACTTAATATTATTCGATGTAAAATTCTGTATAAAAGAGTTCAAAAAAGAATTTCTGAAAGTCGTTGTAAAACTGGAATTGTAAAAAAATGATAAATAAAAAAATCTGTAAAATTTATTAATGAATTCCAGACCCTCATATGAATAAAAAAGTTAAAAAATCTTGGTAAAAAGCTTGCAATTTATGAATTTTGAAGAAATATGAATTTATTTTTTGAATTTTTTAAATATTTTTTATTTATTATTAGCCCCCTTTGCAATCACCTGACATCGGCGAGAATACAGAATGGTTTTAATTTCAGTCAATGATTTTATTTACTATCTGATGTTCATGATTTTTTCAATAAATTATTTTTTGCATTAAATTCTGACAGGTATTAAAATAGTGTTATTTTACACTATTATACAAATGTTCTCTTTGCCGTGTCTATGAACTGCAATCATAGTGGCAAATCTCATGACATAGCATTATTAAAACCGTAACTATCCGAGGGATCTGTCTTCTGATATTCGGCAGCAACGATATTGTAACATGCCATCTTTATTCTTCGTGTAAATTAAGCATAAATGGAACAAAATTATTCTTCCTAAGATTTCAAAAATGGGAAAAAATGCTTTTATACATTCGATAAGCCATTTAAAAGTTTTGAAAAAAATTTGTGTGCTACAATAAAAACTATAGTTGAAAATTACGCAAAAAGGAAAAAAATTCAAAGTTACTTAGGCTTAAGAAAAAAAATCACATTATCGCTAGTATGCATCATTAAACTGATTGATGGCAAAGAATTTTTCAAAAGTTTTGCAGTACAAACTATTTTTGTAAACATCGTTTCAGTTCTAAACTTTGAAAAACACCTAAAATTGGCTTTTAAAAATTAATTAGCAAACAAACATCTCTTTGAGTAGCACATTCGCACTATTTAAATTATATCTGAGACAAATTTGATATTATGGGTCAAACATTCTATTTTATAAGCGGCATCATTGCAGCATTTTCCTTCATTAATTGTATAACATTATAGAAATCTAAAAAAAAAAAGTGCGAATTAGCTAATGGTGACTATTTTAAAAAATTGTGAGCATTCAAGGAAATGAAGGTATTGTACTCCATTATAGAAATATTAAAAAAATTATGTGTCTTAGCTAACAATGAATATTTTTAAAAAATTGAGAACATTCAGGAATAGGAAGATATTGTGCAGTGTTCTGGAAAACTAAATAAAAAGAAAGAAAGAAAAAGAGTGTGAATGAATGTTTTAAAACACTGCTAACAAGCAGTAAAAGGAAGAAAATTAATAGTTTTTTTTAAAAAAAGCCAACTAGCTAATGAAATTTTTAAAAAAAAATTCGAACGTTCAGGAAAAGAAGGAATTGTACAAGATTGTAGTAATTTATAAAACTACAAATTGGATAATGATGAATGTTTTTAAAAAATTGTGAATATTTAAGAAAATAATGCATGAATGATACTTAGAGTGAGGTTTTTAAACAGATAATATTTGGCATTTTAAGATGATATAAAATGTATTTATGTAATGTAATATTTTCTAAAATTTTCGTGGAAATATATCAAAATTCAGCTTAAATTTTATATCATGAAAAATTTCGTGGTGCTCTTCTAAATTAAATTTATACCAGATATAAAATTCTATGACATAATGTGCAAGCATACACACGCACGCATGCTTGCACATTAATTATTCTTTACTATTAAGGAGACTGAAATTTGAAAGAAACAAAAATGGACAGAAACATAAAATTTTATATTTGTTGTTTCCTCACCAAAACATATGCTTATATTCAACTACAATAGTGTTATAAAATATATTGTTTAATAAAATAAATATTTCAAAGGCCTAAAAAAAGCACATTTTAACTACACTCCTCAAAATGTTATTGTAATTAGATTTGAATATCTTTAAAATGTTTAAGGTGTCTTAATTTTTTACGAAATTAAATAGAATTGAAATAAAGATTTCGGTAAAACGTTAAAAAAATAGGATATGCACTGAATATTTCGAATTTTTTAAGTAGTAAAAAGTCAATTTCAGTTCCAAAATCATAAAACTTATGAAAATTCTTTAAGTGTGCATATAAATATTTCTAAAAAAATAGCATTTAATTGAAATTATAAAATAAAACATATTTTTATACCAAACAAAATTATATTGCGTGATGAGAAAAAAAAATAAAAGAAATCGCCTAGAATATTTTGACATTTAAAAAAATAATACATTTTGTTTTAAAGAGTACTTTAAATAAATTTGACCTATTTATATCATAATGCATATGCATACAAATTTTATAACTCTGAGTGAATATTTCTCAAAAGTGCCTTAATAGAGCCAACTGAACCCTTAATGAAGTCGATGATCTTTAAATATTCTAAAGTTTTGGTCACATAAACTAGTTATTAATTTCATGAAATGGAAAGAAATTGTCCTTTATTTCTGATAGATTCACTTTTTTTATAAACATTTTATCCCACTCAGATACTTTTACTTTTGAAGGAAAATTCTGTAAATATTTTCTGCGTGAGTTTAGATAATTTTGCACTGCAAACTGTTTTGGAAATTTTGAAGGGTATATTTCAATTGACTACATCAAACATTTTTTAAATTGAAAAAAAGTTAGAACCTTTTTTTCATGAGATCACAAATTTATTTATCCAAAGTATAAAAAAAATATGCTAAATCTGTAAATTCTGTAAACCTGTTCACTGATTTATTTTCTTTACTGTGAAATTAGATGAAGTCTTCAATTTTTGAATGTTTTGTGGTTTCGATTCATTTAAAGAGTTCATATAGAGCACTTAAGATTTTTATTTATTCTATGTAACATTCGTATAGCATTATAAAAATTATTTATAACTTTATTGCTGTTTGAAAGAAAAAAAATAATGCTAAATCAATGCAGCACGGTATGTGCATAAGCCGGTTATCACAGAAAAATAGTCTATAAAAGTCTGCAAGCAGTTTTTAATACTATTTTACACATTTTATTCAATTCCTACTATTAGTTCACATTTTCCCTATATATATTTATTTATATATCTTGTTCAAATTTTCAATCATTAATAAAATACTTTTTATTCAATCACTCAGGTTCAAATACATTTTTCTAAACTTATAGTGGATGACACTTGATGTTAATACAGTTTTTTTTCCAAATGTTAATTCATTAATTAAATTTAATTAATTTTGAGTACTTTAAATATAATTTTAATCGTTTGTCATGAAAATTGAAATCAAAAGGCCTTAGCTCAACTGATAAAATACAAGGATTTCAGTAATTTTTACCTGAATATGAAGAATGCGAGTTTTAATTCTTGGGAAAATCAATATTTTTTTTTGTTATTTAAAAAAATGAACTAAAATAAAATTTACCTTTGTTGATAGAATCCAATTCATTTTTTTATATTTCTTGTACATGACTGATGTCGTATCCTTTTTGAAAAATGATGGTCAAATAAGCTGAAATATTAAAAAATTTCTTACGACGGAAATGAAAATATTTCATTCAGGTATTGCAGTCACGGCATACGGACAAACCGGTTATTATATTCTTTAAAAGTCTGCTTGCAGTTTCTAACACATATATATGCTTTTTATATGAATCATTTCTTATACTTTTTGGGATCTCAGAAGAAAATGACGGTTTGATAAACTAATATGTTTAACTATTTTTTATGACAGAAATGAATATATTTAACTCACATATTGCATTTACACCGTGAGAGCAAACTGATTATCGCAAAAGTCTGCAAGCAGTTTCTAATTCAAATTTGTATACTTTTTATCTGAATAATTTCGAATACTTTCTGATATCATTATAGAAAATGATGGTCTAATAAACTACCATATTTAACAGTTTTCTACGACAGATGTGAATATATTTCACTATTTTTTCAACTTTTATTTAGATTTCAAATGCAAAAAAAAATTCTTATATTTATTAATTCCGCAGTTTATATGCTGATTTTAATAAATGACGAGGAATTAGTATATAGAGAGACACAGCTGAAGTAGAACAATGCTTTCACAGCATTTCCTTCCCTGCGCGTTCGAAAGTTCTTCCTCCCAGAGATTATGCTCCTCCCCTCCGAAAGTTTCCATCGATTCCTGCTAAGTTGCCTAACTACAGGGACTTCGCTCAATAAAGATGATATTTTGGGAAGCGCCCGGTGCCTCATGCTCCCTGCAATTAGGTCTCCCTCCGTTGCTCAACGTGGCCCGGGCACAAGTTGCGCATTTGGGCCCTCTCAGGTCCCGGAATCCTCCTAAACAGCTACAGATATTGGCTACAAGGAAAACTTTTGGTCTTCCTGGGGACTTTTGAATTCCCTTTACTTTGGGGAAAGATTGAATCTTGATGCGTTGCTATGTATGAATCCAGATTGAATTAATATTTTGGGATACAATGGAATGGCATGCATGTTAATGAGTAGTTGCATTTAAGTGAAACTTAAATTCTTATGGATTTAAGTGTTTTTTAAGAAATACAATTTATTTTTTAGTTTAATTTTGATATCATTCCAGTAAAAAAATGCTGTCTTCGAAGTTAACTTGTTTGCTTCTTAATATATCATTGTATTTCAAAACATATAATTAATCTTTTGGAATACGATGAAATGGCATGCATGTTAATGTGTAGTTGTATTTAAATGAAGCTTAGATTCTTATGGATATAAGCGTTCTGTAAGAAACACAACTTATTTTCGAGATTGAAATTTAATATCATTCCATAAAAATGCAGTATTTGAAGATGACTTGTTTCCCTTATTTTTTCAGTAGCTCCGACTAGGGCCAAGAGTGCGACTTAGCTACTTCCTGCTTCACATTTGCCAACATAACCCTTTTTAAAGGGGGGGGGGTAATCACAAACTCACAGATAGAACACAGAATAACAACCCTGGAAACGGGACTCGAACATCACAGAGAAGACACACTACCCCTATACCAAAATGCCTGCTAGTTTTAGAATATGCTTCCTGAAATAGCAATTTATTAATTAAAATTTGCAATACTTTTCTCTTCTCGGAAGGATGATCCTGAAATGAGAGCTCTCTTTCATAATCATCCTTCCTTGAAATAATTAAAATTAAAGTATGTTTAGGTTAATAGAATGTCGCATATAATTAGAAATCCGAATTATCCTTGAAATGAATCGAGAAGAGTACTGCTGTTGATTTTTTTTAATATGTTCTTTTATTAAAATTAAAATATACCTGAAAACATTGGATTTTCAAATAAATTCTTAGAGGAGTAATGTTATTGGTTAGATCATTTTGTAACCGGAAGTACTGTGTACTTTCTGAACAGTTGGGATTGGCTCTTATATTTGTGTTTTTAAATAAAAAGAACTGACACCGACTAGATGTGAGCTATATATTCTGCAAGATTAGAATATTTTAATTCATCAAATATTTTATTTTAAAAAGTCCTTCTCGACGTTTACACTCTGCTTTTAATGTTGTGACTTACGACAACAGAAGAATTTAATTTAAAACAATATGTTCTAATAATTTCCAAAAGGAAAATAAAACAACTATAGAATGTATTAGATGTAATAAGTAATGTTCTTTAGAAGTTATTTGAAGTTGTTGATTATCATCTAAGTATATTTATCTATATCTAAAAGATGTCCCAAAATTGTTGTAAGATTTGAATGTGCTACTATTCATGAAACAAAATTTTGGCAACTTTATTAAAAATATTTGCCTGCTGATAGTTTAAGGATATTAAAAATGGAACTTTACTTGCTAGAAACATCTGCTAATAAAAAAATGAATTCAATAAAAAACAAAGTTTTTTTTTCCTTTAAAATTTTATATTTTTATTGAAACAGAAAGTCAAGTAGATGAGGTTATTTATGGAATAACACATAACGCAAATGACTTCCACGGCTTTACACATGCGCAATCTTTTGTCAACATTTTCCACGGTCATTTTACATAAAAGAATTTCGTTAATGTAGCGTTGAATTTCCTCCTTCAAGGCACGCTTGCTTGTGAGCTAGTTGACGCATACTTTTGACTTCAAATAATCCCATGACTACTTATTGATCACACTCGCCTGACACTTAGATTTTTACTTTTTTCCGAGCATCCCCCAATATGTGATAATTGTGGAGTTATTTTAACAGTTCGTCACATTTTAATAGAATGTACACGCTTTATTGACCTTCGATATAATTATTTTAAATCCAACAATTTTCACTTGGACTTTTTATTAGGTGAGACGCATCATCAAAACATTTTCTTATACATTAAAAATGCGGGGACTTTACATGAAGGTTAAAATATAGCTTTAATAACTTTCTCCCTCTGCTACATTTGACAAGTTTAAACAGTCAGTTACATATTTTACAATATTAAACTATTATCTTAATGGAGAAATTTTACGCTGTTTTGGCGCAGCATATTCTATATAATGATCTTGCGCCAGAAATTCAAATTCAAAGTGAAATAATCCCTTTAAAAGAAATCCAATGCTTTTAAATCACACGATTCATTTCTCAAATATCCGAACATTGACCGCCAAACTTTCATTATTTTTGAAATATTGTTCAACAATGAAAGCCCGTAGCTTTAACGTGTGACGCTACATTTTTACTAACCCTAAACCATCTTCTGTCAATATTTTTAACATGATTACTAATACTTTAGTGCACGGTTGGTGGCAAATTTTCAAACCTTGGACTAATTTTGAGCCATACTCTATAGTCAGAAATCGAAAATTATTTTTAAATATATATGTGTGTGTGTGTTTGCAGTATTGATGAAAATTCAGTAACGAAAAACAAAAAATGCAATTTTGATGGAATCAGTATATTTTATATAATAAGAAGGATTTCAAAGAAATAAAGAATTAGTCTTTTTTTTTTTTTATAAAAAGCCTTTTGTTCTTTAAATTTTCTTTACAGCTTCTACATTTATCATAATATTTTTTTCCTTTGAATTCCAACCACATTTTTATTTCTGGTTGAATTCTTTTTTAAGAGAAAAGCTTTAAGAAGAAATGCTTTCTTGAAAAGAAATGTCTCTCATAAGCATTAAAAAATCTTTTTTTGTTTAAATGGCAGAAAATTGGAACATGCAAAAAATTTACAAAGTAATTAAGGCGAAACGTTAAGAATACGAATAAGTTGTTGAGTAGAATAATACATTAACATTCGTTTCTTGCATTTTTGAATGCATTTTGTTTCTCTTCTGTTCTTTTAATTAGTAAGGCATTGCATTCTTTTAAATTCCTTATGTCGTTATGGTTTAAGGAAGTTACAAAGAATTGGTAACCTAAGTAAAATTAAATTATTAAAGAACATTGGATTTTAGTCTTAGAATTTAAAAATACTTCGTGATCTAATAAAATTATTAAAACTTAAAAATGATCCTTTCTGCATATACAACAGACAATAATAATAATTTACGAAAATGTGGTTGAAATTACAACTTTCAAGTAAAAAATAACTAAATAAATGAGAAATATATGCAATTGATGAAAATAAAGTTGATGTATTTGCTTCTATATGATTTCTTTAAAAAGGCACAATCAATGAAATTAAATTATTGTCCTTTATTTACATCAATTTTTAGCGAATATATAAGTTTTGCTTTTGATATAACAAAAATATGAAATAAATGAGGACAGATTTGTTGGAAAAATTGCGCAATATGACGCATTTTTTGGACAAACAATTCAAGAATACAAAAATTATTTGTATGTTAAATAGTGTTTTCAAATATTTTAGTGCAAAATGCACATGTAACCAATATATTATAATAACTAGATGCTAAAATAAAAACTTTTCTAAAATGTATTTATTATTTTCTCTATATTCGGCATTTTGTAAGTATTGAATAAATTCACTTGCGGATCATAATTTAATTTATTTCTTACCTTATGAAATTGCGTATTTTTAAATAATATTTTACTATAAAAATTATTTCAGTTTTATATCTTTCTCAGTCTATATTTCCAAATAAATTGCAACTAAACTTATATATAAATTCATTTAATGCGTATATAGAGATTATTGCTACATTATCTTTTTTAATTTTCGATTATACTTCACTTATATTGATAGAATGAATGTAAATGTTACTTATTTCTTTGAATATAATTGAATTAAGCCTAGCTGACTGACTATGGATGAAATTAAATATTGATCTTTAAATTAATTGTATGAAGTGAGATTCAAGGCACGTAGATAAGACCTACATCTCTCGTAGATAGTTAACATCAAAATAATCAAATTAAATGCCCTCTATTCTATAATTTAATTACTCCTCTTCATCTAATCCATCTTAGTCCAAAGAATTTTTTTTACTGATCTAAAAATTATTATATTAATGCAGGATTAAATCTCGTTATACGTAATATAAACAACTAAGAAAGCAGTAAAAAGTGAAGAATGTGCCGTAACGTATCAAAATTTGCAACCATGAATTCATTTCATTATCTTTTATGTGAATAAAAAAAATTCGTTTCAGCACCCAAAAACCGTATGTTAAGGAACTAAATAAACTCTTCATTACTCTTGTGTTCTGATTGTGAAAACATATCTTGATTAATCAATATAAATCTGGAGGGATGGTTATAATTTGTATTATTATCCTTTGAGGACATGGTGCTGTTTTGGTTTGACGTTTCTGAAGTCTCAGAATGCATGGACAGAAAATAAAGAGTTGGATCGTTAGAAGTTTTAGCCTAAAGAAGTAGAAAAACGAAAATAGGAAATAAAGCGAACGAAAATAAGTAATCTGATTGACACGTGATTGTTTCAAAACTGCTTAAACTGGTTCACAAGAAAAAAAAATCTGGCCTGAAGAAAAATATTTGTCGGTGGATGCAAAATTTGAGACATGTGTGAACATAGTGTTTTTCTATCAGATTGATACCACATGACTTTAAAAAAGAAAAATGCTCACATGATAATATGAAATGTGCAGTAGCAAGTTACATTTTTTTTTTGAATTTGCATGTACTCTTATTGTTATCTGATAAAAACAGAAAGCGACGAGGATTGAAATAGCTAATTGATTGCTAAAGTCGTACTTGATTGGTAGAGATTTCCCTCTCTGCGAAAGGTAGATGTCAGATCTTTCATGAGAAGTACTTCAGGAAAGCAATTTAATTTTCATTCCTAAAAAAAGGCGAAATTTCCAACTCAAGTTTTACCTCGGCGTCTGGTTGAAAGGAAATTCAGTGTTTATAATTTATCACGGGTTTTAGGGTCATGGGCTTTTCTAAACATATTAGAACAGATGAGATTAGAGCCATTACCACACATTATTTTCTTTTATAATATATTTTGAATATGAATTTCAAAATTTTGCTCTGAAATGCGTTTTTCATGTGTTAATAAGAGTTTTTTTTTTACAGTTTAGTGAGAGTAAATCATGTTAAAAACGTTCACATTGCGTATCAAAAAACAAAAAGTCATAGAAGTTTCCAAATTTTTTGACATCTATCAGTGAAAAAATATCTGTCACTAAGCTCAAATAAACTATCCCGATATATGAAACAACTGCCGTAGCGGTTTCACAGGGACGGGGGAAAAATTGGTCCAGGTTTTTTGATTTTTTTTTCAAAAATAATATGAAAAACTACAATTAAGACTCAAGATTTAGGGTTACAGTGACTAATTTTCAAAAGGCAATTCCAACTAGACTTTTATTAGAAGTTGCTCTCTATAGCAAAAAACAATTAATAGCGTCAAAACTGTATCTGTAGTGCTCAAATTTCTTGTTAGATTAACAAGAAAAGAAAACAATTTGGGTGTACACAATAGAAACATGAAATTCAACAAATTTCTTTTAGCATAACATGGGCTTTGGTTCCAGGCACCATATACCGCATTCAAATGATCATCGTTGTTGAAGAAGGCAAAGTGAAAAATTTGTTAAACACAATAAATATATACAATAAAATATGTTTTTTCTGTTGTTTCTCTGCTGTTATTGGTAATTTCCTCTTTCCCTTTTAATCTGTCTGTGCTACATGTACCAACATTAATTATTGTTTTTTGCAATTGAGAACAAATTTTAATTTTCTAAAAAGTTGATATTGTCTTTTGAAAATTTGGAAAATTTGTCATTGTAACCATAAATACTAGAGCTTTTTTTGTTGTAGGATTCGGGAAACCATACTTTAAAATACTTTTAAGTTTTCACATTAATTATAATATTATTATGTTTCAAAGTTATTCAAAAGTGCATGAAAAACTAATGTACCGTCTAATATCTTCGGCAAGTATAAAGAGTAAAATTTCAGGCATAAACAAGAGTAAAGTAGAAGAATAAATGGACCTTTCTTTTGCTTCCACAAAATCATCAGTTTATGTTAGGAATTGGGAAGAGATAGTTCCCATAGCAACCGACAACCTGGTATTCTCCAATGAAAAAAAAGACAACTTTTGCAATGATAAAAATTTCAAATGGCAACTGCTTTTTAATAACTTCCTCGTAACGTATTCGCGAAGTTCTGTATCTGTTGCCACAAAAGTTTGGTAATTTAATCTCATTCAGAAACGAGAACTTCTGTCATTCGTTAGAATCTAGAATTTTCTTAAAAGCCAATAGAAAATAAGAAACCTTTAGAATAAATAATAATAAAGTAACAAAAAGTGAAAATTCAGAATAAAAGACTTGTTTATTTATTTTTGCTCTTTAAAAAATAACCCATGTTTTGCAAATCAGATATTAGTTTGTCATTTTCACTTTCTGGTATACGTATAGGAAAGTGTAGAGGTCGTAAAAAAATAAAACTCAAGATTTTGAAGCATCTCTAAGTTTTAGATCTCCCTGAGTTCGAAAAAAACATTTTTAGAAAATGATTGTCTGTCTATGACAAAGATATGACAAAAACATTTTTTCAATTTTTGAAATTCTATATACTGTCTCTACACCGAATTTGCAAATTTCTATCAAATTTTGAGTAAATTCCTGTCAGGAGAATTGCGTCTGTTCTGCTGTCTGGATGTATTTCATCACCATAATTTCAAAAGGAGTAGCGATTGATTGTGAAAAATTTGATAAACATATTATTATTTGTAGAATACACAGAGATTATATTTTGAGCAAAATTCCTCCATGGGTGGATTGTTTGTAGATCTGTACTTATAGAAAAATATAGATGATATAATTCAAAAACACAATGATTTAAATACATCAAATTTGATATGAGTTTTGTGAGTACAAGCTCGGTATTGAATTAAATCTTTGTTCTGGTTGGCTGAGAAAAACGTTTCTAAAACAAAAATTCAATGTTTGGGCATTATAATCTCATGTCAGATTTAATCGACAGATGATTAAAAAAAGATGGCCCAATGAATCTTGAAAAAAAAAAACATATGATAGGGAAAATTGAAGAAAGTTTAGAAAAATTATTAGGAATATTGCTCTTTAGGAGTGGAAAAATGAGCATTTTTCTCTTTAATAGCAATTGAAATAATTCTTAAAAAGGAAATCATTATTTCCACCAAATAACATTGCCATAAGAAATACGATAAGTCTAAATTCTTTCAAAATTAGATTAAAATTTGTACATAAAATACGTATTTCAAAGTCACTTCAAGAAAATATAAACTAAATAACAATTAGTTTATATTTTAATAGCAATGCTATGATATATAGCAATGCTATGATATATAGCAATGCTATATATCATAGCATTGCTGCTGAACTTTGTCATTACCAAAACTCGCAAAGAAAAATTACTATAACAAAAACTAGAACTCTAAATAATCTAGAATTAAAATCTGATGATTACCATTTATTTATATATATATATTAATGCTATATAAATTTAAAAGGCGAGGTTTTCTTTGCATGTTCATATATTTGCGAAATGTTTTATCTGTGTGAAACCTATCAAGACTAATCTCCTTTATTAGTGTTTGATATCGAACGTAAGAGATCAAGACAGATAAAGCTGGCTGATAATGTAGCAATGAAAGTGATGCATTTCACTGACACTATAAGATGGACTTAATCTTCATTTACGAAAGGCAGCAGCAGTACTTTGTTGAAATGCCTCCAGAGCGATAACTTGCATTAGATGTGCATTAGTTCACTTTTACTTTAGTGCTGTTTCAAGTAAGTTGTCAGATCAGTGTCAATCTTTATTTGCTTGATTTTGGCGTTGATGCTTCGGATGTCTTGCTCGGGGATAATGCTGAAGCTTACTTTTCAGTTGAAGATTACATAAGTTAATTCTCAAGCATTTATTTTCAAGGCTTCTCGTGATTCGAGCCATTTTGAAGATTGCATAATATTGGTTTGTTTCTAATCAGGTTTTAGTACCTGCTGTAAACCTAGAATATTGTCTGTAATGGATTGTAAATAATTCTTTCATGCATAAATTAATAGTTATAATTCCTTCATCTAAAAAATTGCCATTGAAATATTTTATGTGACAGAAATTCAAATAATGTTTTAATAATCTTACTTCTATTCTGTTCTTCAAGTGCATGAATCATCTTAATGGAATAGAAAAAGACGTCAAAATCGCTTAAAAATTTCAACTATCTCCTTTTCCAGTATCTTGTTTGCTTGTTGTCTTATGCTGCTTTTAAATTTATTTATTTCTCATCTGCTGTTATTTCTAATATTTGAACAGGTACAGTACACTATCCTCAACAGTATGTTCAACAGTATATTAAAATTTGGTGAAAAAATTAAAGATCCAAAATTGAATAATTCGAGATTCCGTGAATTTTTCATGGCATATTTAATATCTCACTAAACCATGGAAGTGGAATTTGTGACAAATGTTTGAATTAAAGAAAGAAAAAATAAAAAATTTTAAGAAAGAAAAACTATTAACAGAAACCTCATTTGTTGCGTTTTAATGATGCAATAAAACCGTGTATTTAAATCTTTGAGGAAATAATAAAAAGAATCTGGATTTCATTGCAAAAATGAAAAGCATTGCTGCTAAGTTTTCAAAAGTTTTAATTAAATAATTTATTCTGGAATATATAAGAAATATAAACTTAAGTAAAAATGATGATTTATTGCTCATTTAGTCACAAACGAATTAGTATTATATGTCTAGACATTCAGATGAGATTCACCCTACCCGAGAAACAAACATTGTGGAAGTTTTCTTTATCACATTTATCTCTAGTCTCTTTAACTTGTCTTTACTAGTACTGAGAAGCGAGATATTCAAAATGGAAAGAATATCTTCCCAAAAATTGATTTTCCCGCAATCCTCAGAATAATCGATATTAAATCAACTGCCAGTTGATAGATTATGCAGATCTACGCTAAATGCGTATAACAGGCTCTTAAGAATCCAAGCAGAAACACTTATTGGACCGAAAAACTAGAAATTCAAAATATCGGGAAAATTCCAAAAATTTGCATTTTGTTCCAACAGTCAGGGAATCAATTACCAATTGATAGATTTTGAAGATTTAAACTGAAAACGTGTATCAAACCTTCAAGAATGCAAACAGAAATAACTCTTAGATTGAAAAGCAAGAGTTCCAAAACATAAAAACATAGCTCAAAAATTTGCATTTTGCTACAACGCTCCAAAGAACCGCCATTAGATCTGCAGCCAGTTAAAAATTGTACAGATATATGCTGAAACTGTGTATCCTAAGCTATAAGAATGCAACACAAATATCACTTGAATTAAAAAGCGAAAAATTCAAGACAAAGAAAATCTGAAAAATATGCATTTTGCTGAACTCTCAAAGGAATGGCCAAAGGATAAACTGCCAATTGATAGATTTTGCATATCATCAATGAAAGTATCTAATCAATGGCAGTAAATATTATCGTTTTATATCCAAATATATTATATATGATCCAAATTCAAAAATATATTATATATGATCAGGAATGTAATGATTTGAATCAGTTTATGTTTTAGTGATCAATAGTATTGACTTAACATTATATATATAAATTCGATGAAAATTTTCTGATACATTCTGTTTGATATTAATGTTTTGACAATTTATTTTTCATCTACTTCAAAAATTTAGGATAAAAATTCTGAAAAGGGTTTCTGTAACCAGGACTTCAATCACAAACATTTTCTAGAAATACATAAAGTATTTTTCTAATGGAACTTCTTGCTTAATTTTATGATTTAAATGAAATGGTTGCAACTACATTTTTTCTTTTAAAATTTTAAAGTTTTCAAACTCTTGTTCGATAAAAATTAGATATTAAATTTCTATATGCATTTGTTTGAACTCATTCCGCCATTCAACTCATATGGGTTTATGTGATTATTTATTCAGAATTTCAGGGTCAAAATAAATCCCACTCCAATCAGAATTGAGATTCAAATGGAATGGTGATAAAATGAGTAGGCAGATTATCTATAAAATCAGTTAGATACCATTGATAAGATGATTATGCTGATATTCATGGAGAAATTTGAATTAATAATTCGCATCTATAGCAGTTTCTGTATCTGCCATCGTAGATTTTAAATTCCTTTTAATTACAAAAAATATATATTACTATGGATCCAAATTTATTTCATTTAATAATGAATGCAAATTAATTGTTTATAAAATTTTCTGAGTAATTTGTAAAGTTTCTAGAAAACTGTAGATTTTAAAAATGTTTCCTCTATCATAATTTTGTTTAAATAGAATCTGTTTCCCACAAATGGAATCTAGTCGGTTCGGAAATTTAAGTTATTGAAATTATTTGAAGCTTAGTAAAGCCAGATAGATTTTTCTATTATTACTTAACAGAATCACTGATAATTTTTTTCACATCATACTTAATAATTACAATTTTAACGAGCATTAAAATTGGCTAGCCGGCTGATCTTCAAAGCCGTTTAGCATTCAATAAATCGTGTTGAATAGTTTTATTTTCAATACAGTAGTAGTACTAACAATTAATTTATTATGTTATAAAAACGTTGAGTGCTTTTCATGTAATGTGTATTTTTTATAGAATTGCTTAATTATCATTATTTAAACATTAACTGAATGTCAATTTACTTCAATGAAAAAATTACTTTACTCTTGCTTTATAAAAATGCTTTCTTAAGGAGTTTTTGAGTAACTCCATACTTTGACTTTGGCTGCAAAAAATAAATCAAATGACTTTTAAAGAGTTTTAATTATATCGGAAAATCAATTATTTATTTATTTATTTTTTTATTATTTTTTTTTTTTGCAGCGGAATTATTAGCCTTTTTTTTCTACGTTATTCTGACAGAAAACATAATTTAAAAAATAATTATTGCTTATAGTTAAATATATGTTATACTTAAATATATTAGGAAAATGTATTAAATTTATAAAAAAACAATATGTTTCAAAATTAAATATAGTTTAATTTGCAATAGATTTTTTATTACAATATATTTTTATTACAATTACAATTTACAACAATTTAAATAGATTAAGAAATTGTCGGAATGATTGATAATTTGTTACATTTCTTTTATTCTAAAATTATAACTTGCAATTTGCAATTCTCCAGTTCAAAGTCAAGCTTTGTGTTAAATATTTCTATAATTGTTGAATTATGATGCCTTTAAATTCTACATAGCATTTTATTCTGCATATGCTGCAGTTTATACATTTTCCTTTAGGCTCATGAGATAGCCTTCTACAATTTTTCATTGATGCTTCATACATCATCTTCTATTATACATGAAATGTATCAAAAATGTATATCTCATATATATGAAAGCTTATTTATAATTTCTAAGAGAAATTTTGAAGCAGATTCATATTTTATTTACTGATTTAAAATACAAACTTTAAAAACATCCCTTTTCGTGTTTTGTTAATAAAAACTATTATGTGATGATTTCCATTTTAAACTTAAGAAATAGTAGATTATATATTTTATAGAAATGAAGAAATATTTGATAAGCAGAGCAAATATTTTAAAATATAATGAAAATTCTTAGATAATTTAATTTATATATGCTTTTCATAAAAAAGGCATTACATTTGAATTAAAATAAAAAGATTAAATTATATTTATTTCTGGTATTTGTAGTGTATCTTTCTTTTTAAAAGACGTCAATCCACTTTATTATTTTATATTTTAGCAATCAGTATGAAAGTATTATTTCTTATCATCAATTTTTTTCACCAATTTATTTCAAATTTTATTTTGTAGCAACAAATATTAGGATTTTATCTTTTTAATTAGGTTATAAAATTGTTAAAATTACCTTTAAACAATCTCATTTCATTCCTTTTATAATAAGTTTAAAACTGAAAAATTCAAACAAAAAACTTATGTTAGCCACAATTTCATTGGTAATTCAAATGTTCGTTATGCATGAAACAAAAAATTAAAAGAAAGTCATGTTTAAATTAATTTTTTTTTGTTTACAATCAAATTAGCTTTGTTTAAGTCTTTAATTGCTAGAGCTTTAAAATTAGTGTTTTTATAAAAATAATTTGATTTTATTGCTAAGACTCATTTTTAGTAATATATATCTAATTTTGTTACCTCTTGTTATCCTAATTTACATTAATCTATATTTTACGTTTAAAATTGATGAAATTTGAAAAACTATAAAGTTTTGAAATTGCTTTTATGCAGAAGAATAATCAATATTACTTAAATTCATCTATATGGAGTAAAAAGAAAAATTAATGCATATTGATTTCCTAATTTGTTTGCTGGTTTGGTTTTTATTTAAATAGAAATGAACGTCTCTAAATAGTCTCAAAAACAAAATAAATCAGTAAAAACAACAATATTTCCTTATGAATAATGATAGTAATAAGACCAAGAAGCAAACACAGTTGGGCAGAAATGGGCTTTGAGTTTCGAAAAAATGAAATAAGATTTAAAAAAATACCTTCTTCAAACATTTTAAAGTGCATTATCAATTAATGTGTCATTCTGGAAATAGTAAAAAAAAATATGAAAGATTTAAGAATTTTTATTCAACTTGACATGCTACGTGTTTGAAAATATGGACTATTACTATTCAGATTTCTTTCAATTTCATAATTACGATAATTTTGAAAGTATCTGCACTAATATTTTCGGTATCAAAACAATATATCAAAGTTTTCAGAAATTATCCATTTTGTTGTTCGAATAATTTAAATAAGGTTTGATCCCATAAGACGGGGCTACCAGGAAATAAATATTAAAAATTGATTTTAAATTTTCAAAATTTATAATATTGAATTATTATATGAAGTAATAACTTTTTTGTTGGAAGATTTACGCTCCCTTTTGCTTCAAACTCCAATAAGCCTATTTCAAAAAAATTGCAAAAGATAAATATCATCTTCTAATAATACATTAGAAATTGTATCATTTTTTATTGCAGTCATATGATAAATTATATTGGAAATAAAAATAAATATTATTGTATTCACATCATTGATATCAAAACAATTATGTTAATCTCGATAGTATTACTTATTGTTTTGATCGTAAAAATGATAAATTATTAATTTTATTATGAAACAAATTATTGATAATTAATTGTTTTAATAGTAATAGTAAAAACATTATTTTAATTTCGTATTGGTTTGTTCAATAATGGGGAAAATATTTTATACAAAGTAATTTATTGTTTTAGTATCTTTTGACATTAAATAAAATAAACATACTATTCTTCCTATTGAAATTTTAAAAATCTCATTTGAAATATGAATGTATAAAATGATATCCTTATTTAATCAAATATTATTTTATGAAACCGTTGATATTCACCTCATTAAAACCTATTGTGCTCGCATTCTCATTTATAAAATAAAAAATCGCTTCAGAAAAGCTCATATTTTCGAGAAAGATTTGTTTTTAAATAAATAAACAATGACATTTAAAAATAAATCCCAGACTCTCGGTAAATGATTGCTGAAGCATTGCAGATACAAAAATGACATTTTATTGAATTTTACTTGGCAAAATATCCAAGATAATATAATTTGTCTAAGGTATTTTTTTAAATCAAATATGGCGCCCTTTCATTGATTTTGTCTTAAAGTTTATAAATATTATTTTGTTTTATTTTTGATGGAATTTGTTTTTTAACAGTAGTATTAGAATATTTCTGCATATGCTGATAAAAAAATTGTATAGGTGAAAATGTGTTCTGTTAATTTTAAATAAATTTTAATTGGAAATTTTTGTTTGATGATAACACAAAATTATAAAACTTTATATTCATTTAAGATGTTACATTAATACAGTATTTCATTAAAATTTAATTTATGTTGAAAATTTAATAATAAAAGCATAATTTTAATTTTTCACATTTCTACCATGCAATAAACATACTTACCAATACATACTTTATGCTTATTATTTGATAAAAGAAAGGATAATTGTCTAACTATGTTTATTAGATTTTATTGCTTTTATTATTTTATTTTACACTTTTTAATTATAATTTATGCAAATGTATTAATATTTTTCTTCGAGAATTATTTATTGTAATTGACTAGATTAGAAAAATAAATGCTTAATGGCAAACTATGTACAGTACCTATTTCGAAATTTAGTAAGACATCTTATTTTTCATGTCTGAGGCAAGATTAGTAATATATATATATATATATATATATATATATATATATATATATATATAAAATTATTTCGGTATTTTTTTACTAGGCATAGGGAGAAAGCGTCTTGTCCATGATCTACGTATGTGTCCAGAGTTCAAGTCCTGATTCGAACATGGTTATTCTTCACCATGTGTTCTGTATGTAAAGTGTGTGAAAGGACACACGCTGTTAGAATTCTAACCTATTTGTGAATACTATAACTCAAACATGAAAACTAACTGATTAAGTAACTGTTTGACCAACTCATATTTTATGAATTAGTTAAACGAAATATTGCATATAGTCTTTAAGGAAATTTGTAGATAACTGTCTAATTTCGGATGGAATATATTTTGAGGAATAATGTCTATATGTCCATGTATATGTAAAAGAATAAAGGTGGGTAGCATTAAATGCACAGTTTTATCATCAACATTTGGATCTGATTCAAATATGATATAAATACGTCAACACGTCTCATAAATATGAACATTAAAAAATTACCTGTCCTGATCTCTAATTTTTTCGTTAAATATCAGAAAACCGATAAGAGAACTATTCCAATAACTTATTTCGTTTAGATTTTATTTTTGAAATAAAACACGTTTTAAAATGAATGATTCGTCTTATTGTATAAGAATAAATCTTATTGATATAATAATACTTTAATTTTTTCTTTTGATTTACTGTGGTTCCAAGACTTGTTAGCAGATAGGATGTACTGGTTTAAGGTCTGTCCTCTACTGTATCAAGTACATATAACTTAAATAATTAATTATTTTTCCAAATGTAAAATATCGTATCTTACATATTTTATTTAAATGCAAAGATTGCATATTAGAAAAATAGTTTTTTAAAAGGGATTTCTCTACCACTTATAACATGGTGCAGCAAAATGTTGTAGATTTGTATCCTTGCTGCGACAGAACATTTTAACTTTTCTATGAAATTAATTAATTATTTATATCATGTCCTTAATTATATTTTAGCTTAATATAAAAGTAACTTGATAGAGGTATTCTAAATATTATGTTTATAATAATGAACCAATAATAAAAATGCAGAAAATAATAAAAATATTAAAAACCTGCATTTTATGTATTGAAAATACTATACTATTAAAAACCTTTTTTTATGAAATACTCTTTAGATGACAAATTTCAGAGACGTTTCAAATATAAAGACTTATCTATAAATCCTTATATATTAAAATTCTTTATGTCATATACCAGTATTTTCAATTCTTAATACTAAAGTTCTTTCCCTTTTCAATGATAATCTATAAAGCAAGGAATTTGAGAAAATATAGATAGATTTGATTATTAATTTATTACGTTCTAGAACATCATCAAAATGAAAATGCTTCGATTTAAAGGTATCTAATCAAACTTATCTCTTCGAATATCGGATTAGAAACTTTTCAAGAAGTATTCCCCATCATTTGACTCCAGAGTTTATAACTCTATTAACCTTTATCTTCGCCCATCAGTACATTTAACACCGAGACGGTATTTTCATTCTAAGTTTAACAATGTAATCCCTGACGGTTCACTTCTATTTTGTGGCATTAATTTCCGGTTTAAAAGTTCATGGTGACCGTATCTCATGAATATTAATTTCCTGTGGTTTGCTTCGTTATCAGCTCTCTGGTTTCGTAAAATCGTTGAATAGTTTTTGGATGATGCCATTTTGATGTTTGCTTCTTCTTCATGTTTTCGGTGGAAAGTTGATGACTTTGCTATAAAGTTTTAGAATGCATTCCATCGAGTGAATTACTATTCTTTGCTATGAAATTTCTTTCTGGTAAATATTAATGACTGTTAAGTTACTGAAGTGTGGAGTCAAAATGTTGTCTAAAAATTATTGTGAACTTTATGGCTGCCTTCATGAAATAAATGTACTTAAAACACTGTTATTACTTTTGAGTACGCCTCTTCCGACCTTTTTGATACTTCTGCGTTTCAATTTTTCTCCAGAACTATTTGAGCATCCATTCCATGCATTCCACTTTTTATAGCTACATATTAAATAAAAGCAGTACTTAATTTGCCCATCAAACTAATCTGATTTACATATATAGTTCTACTAGATATACTCTTCGAAATGGAATGAAATATAGTCTGCCTTGAACTTGTATGATATTTTTCTCAAACTGTTCCATTAGAGGGAATTTCAACATTTCACTGTTTGCAACCGTTTCAATATTTTCCTTCGTCATAATCATATAAAATGTTACTGCTATGCCATTATCTATTATTTTCTATTTGAATTCAAATTATTTTCGTCTTCATTACACAAATAATTTTCATAATCACTACTGAAAGAATCACTTAACTCTTCTTCATTTTCGTATGAAGTGTTTTCATCAAGTTTTCAGCATCCTTCACAAATCTTTTCATGAATAAAACACAGTAAAAAAAAAAATATTGTCTTTTAACAACTCTTGATAGAAGCAATATTTAAGCTTTTCTTGAGTTTGCAGAACAGTTTTGAATAAATTTCAGCTGTTTTAAACACGAGAATGCGCAGTTAATAATGTTTCTTATTTTGAACAATTAAAATAAGATATCTATCAAAATAAGAGAAAATGTGTATTTGATGAAATATCTTTCATTAAATATACATTTTCCCTTCGCTAAATTAATATATAGCAAAGAAAATACCAAATTTGAATAATATATCAAACCTTTTCATGTTTAATATAGTGCATTCTCATTACTTATTGAAATAAATCTTTCTATTAGAATTTTAAGTTATGAATACATCTGAATAAAATTTTAGTTGTATTGTTAATGTAGAGCAATGCAAATTGCGTTTGAAGTTCGTTACTGATGTTAAACTTTAATATTAATTTAATAAATTATTACTGAATAGTGTAAGAAAAATATATACCAGAAAATACCTAGGTACAGATCCCTGAAAAAATACAGTTATATTTTCTAACATTTATTGTAAAAAATAAGAATACTTGTTTGATTCATAAAATTGTTTGATATTTTTTCGGTAGAGTATTACTTAGATATATTTGATTTCATCTCAGTAATCAAAATATTGCAAGTGCACTGAAGATCAACTGGAATTCACTAAAGATTCATCCAAGTATTTTGTCAAAATTTACTCCAGTTAAAATGTTACAGTTTAAAATCAAATATAACCTAAACATATATCCTCATCCTCTTGATTTTAAATAGAAAATCAAATTTTTCCTCGTTTAACTTCCAAAACATCTTGAAATAACTTAATTCAAACAACTTCTACCTGGCTCTTTAATTCCCTTTCTTTTCACAAGGGAACAGCTCTAGGGCTTTACAAGGATCCTTTTCTCACTATGTTTGGATGCTAATTGTGAAGACTTCTCTCACACAACTGCAAACAGCAGCATTGTCCCCAGGCGCCCTTCTGTGCAAGACAGCAGAGGACTGTTTGACGTTATTGGGAAGCCGAGGGAGCCTTGTGGCTAGCATTTCCAGTTTCAAGGAGGAGAGGGAGTTGATTTGATTGAATAAAGACCAGATTTCAAATCCTCTTGGTTGTAAAGGGAATATATTGTTGGCGGCTATTAAGGATAGTCAGATGTTAAGAATAGCATCCTAAGAATGCCTAATTAACAATTATGAAGAATCTAAGTTCCATTAAAGGATAATAAACAACAGTACTAATTACACCTTTTATGGTTTATATCAGATTATTATGTTTAATTTAATTAGAACAAGGGAGCTTTTTATTGAAGGAATCACAAGTCGTTTTGTTATCAAAGAATATCAGAAAATTTTAGTTTAGTTTAATTTAATTTTTATTTCGTCGATTTCTCAATATCTGGCTTAGTAGCTGTTGAGAAATTGAAAAATTTAATATATACATATTTTTTTCAAATTTACATTTTTTTTCTGAAATTATTATTTAATGATATTTAAGAATAGCATTTTTTATGTTAATGTTTGAGTCATTTTAAAATATTATCCATGCAAGAGAAATTTCACAAAATGCGTATCTGTGAGTAATAACTGTTTAGTTATTCAATGGAACTACCAAAAAGATTGTTATTATTATAGTCAGGGCCAGATTAACCGAAACATTTTTTCCCGGAAGTCATTGCAACAATGTATATGTGTGTAATCAGTCATCGTATTTATAAGCAGTCACTGTATAAGCAGTCATTATCAAATCAACCGAAAAAATATTTCGGTTAGTTTGGCCCTGCTATAATAATTTTTATTATTGAAGAAAAACTACTATAAGTAGTATAATTTAAATATTAAAAACTTTCAACAGAATACTAATATCGCGTAAATCAATAAATATACAGTTTTATTTGTATAATCTAAGCAATTAATATTTTCCAGAATTATTTTCATCACTAAAATAAAATATAACTAAAAAAACTTTTTGTTTCATTTTTGTATCAACTTAAAATATTATCTGAGCAAGAAAAAATTCTTCAAATGGGCCTAATGAGAATGAGATTAATGGTTGCTTATATACATTTACATTAAGTTATAATGATTTTCGAGAAAAAATGCTTCAGTTAATCTGACCCTGGGTGTAAATTTTTTTTTTGTAGAAAATGCTGGATCCAGTAGAATAATAATTTTAACTTTAAAAGCCTTCAAAGTAACAGTGCATAAATATTGAGTAAATCAATATACAATTTTATTTGTATATTCTTACAAATACTATTTTCCGTAATATTTAATAATAGTTTTCATCGCTGAAATTAAACAAAATTTAATCGTGCAATTCATAGGATTTAACCAACTTTATCAAAATATATTTAATTTAAAAAATGTATTACAAATTCCTGCACCAAAATGCATAATTTTATTATTTTGAATTAAATTCATGCAATGAGGAATTTCAAATTTTCCATGAAAATTTCAATAATATTTTTCATGAAATGCCTGTTATGTTAAATAGATCTGATTTCTTGAGTTTTCCTTCTGAGTTATTTCCGCCATTTTATTTCCTGTTTTCTGTTTGTTTATTTGAGAAGGTTGGGAAAACACTTTCAAAACTAACTTTTTATTGGATATATTATATGTAAACGTATAAATAATTCCTAAAATTTGAAACTATTTACTTCATAGAATCCGATTAATTAGTTCAGAAATAATAGAAATTCTGCAAAATATCTGCTAAATTAAGATCAGTTGTTTCTAACAATATCAAGAATTCTATTAAATAATTGAATCATGCATTTTAATAATAACATAGATATATATTAATATTAAAAATGTAAACTTATGGAATTTTAAAAAAATGAAACATTGATAATTTTAGATATAACTGTTATGCGATAAATTTAGACAGCAGGACTTCCATGTTCACTATTAAGCTTTTCAGCTAACTTCATCACATTTGTATTGACATAAAAATAGTAAATTTTATTGTTGTATTCATTCATCATAATGCATTTATCAAGAAAATACAAAACTAATTATTAATATTATGTTAAATGTTTCTTTTCATCGTACCTTATTGGGATAGAAATTCATTTAATATATTGGGGCAAATCTGTTTCATGGAATAACTATAATAATCTATATGAGAAAATGTTCTCTAACTTTATATTGAAGGTCTTTAATTTTGAAGAAAGTAAATACAAGAAGCCTGTATGTTTCTAAAAATAACTTTCAACGTTTCTGTCTTTAGGCTAAAGCAAATAAATACAAACTCTATTGTCTTCAGTTTCTGTTATTGGAGAAAAGAAAGACATATGACAGTCCAAAATCAATCAAAACTTCGCTTTTTTATCCAAATGGAAGTTTTTTTCATTCTGTGTTGAAAACCACTTGATTGAGCAATTAAATTTGGTACATTCTTTAATTGGTACATTCTTTAACATATTTATAAAAAGTTTTTTATGATTAAAATTTAATTTGAAGTTAATTTTAGCTGAAATTATTTGTTTAAAAATGAAGCAATACAAGCAGAGAAACAATCTCAGTTCTAATTTTAAATTATAACTATGAGAAAGCTCATCGATAATAAGGAAAATAAGAATAAATATGAATTCATCAGAATTTTTTGGATAATCATCTTAATTTCTAACATGAAAGCGAAGAAATATCTTTATGATATGAAAGGTTTTTACATTTTGTTTTCATATAAATTAATGATGCTAATACTGAAAGAATTTTTATAACTTCAAGCTTTTTGTATGAAATAATGCGAAAAATATGTTAGATGTTGACAATCATTTAGACTAGCATTAGTTTATAATTAAATAGAACGATCTAATATTTCTTGAAATTAAGAGTGAATCAATTATTTACTCTTATTTGTAGAATAAGAGTAAAAATAAAAAAAAATAAACAAAGGAGGGAATTTCATTTTTATTAATATGAAATAAAAAATAATAGTTCTTTCCATTAGATTCAATGGATAGTTTTTATTCTATTATTTTGAATTTATTGAATCTGTTAATCTATCAAATGCATAATTAGCTTTTATTCTTAAAACATTGCTTGGCTAGAAAAGTTAACTTTTAACAATTACTTAAGCCAGCTAATATTCTCCTCTTCAAGTCTGAAAGTACATAATTATGATTTGAAAATAGGACAGAAATATCCAAGAATTTTCGAAGTTCAGGCTCTAAAAAGTTTGAATGATTAAGTATTAACTTAAAAATATTTTAGTATTTCAGATACCATCTGTTTTAAAACATCCGTTATACATGGTTTCGTACAAACATCTAACAAATGAACTTTGTTATACGCAAAATGATTGTAAATTATGTAAACAGAATGCAAACTGTTAATGACAAATATGAGGACATTTATTGTCCATAAAGTATATGCAATTTTAAATGGAAAGAACAATTATATTTATTAAATGCATTTTGTAATCGTTCTTGTAACACTAACTTTAACTGACAATGATGACATTAGAGACATAACCCTCTGATGCCTTGATGCGACTCGGTTCAGGTTAAACGATGACATATGTTACATGCCTTGATCTGATCTCGTACATGCATATCTTAAAATTATTCTAAATTTATGCTTGTAAATTGTCTGTGTACAATGTAACATATAAATAAATAATTGTTACACAAATTCGAAACGTTTTATTGAGCACTTTAAAGACCACAAAATCATACATTAAATAAGTAATTAACCCTAATGTGACTGGATAGTCAGCACTTAGCTTCGATTTTTATTTTTATTATTTTTTGCATATATGTAAGACAGTTAGTGAAGCATAATGGCTTTCTGACATCGTATTTCAAACAAATTAATTTTACCAGAATATTTTATATTATTCCAAAACATAATCTAAATCACCAGAACATCTAAAAGAATTGCAAGTATTTAAAAAAAGTGCACTTTGCTGTAAAAATTCGGTCTTACTGAGAAATAATAGAAGACTACAGATAATAATAAGCATAACATGTAGAAGAATATCACAAAAGGGGATAGCTCTACAGCATTGAAAGCTATAGAGAAATTCGAATGCCGTCCCGAAAAAGGAATATCACCCAATAATCTGCTGGAATGTCGGTCCTTTTACGTGAAATGTTAGACAAGGCGGTGTTATTGGAAATAGTTGCTAAGCTTCACTGCATTCCCTTCTCGTCGAAACATGATTTATCTGTCTCTCTGTGGGGTTGTCGACGGCCAAATTAGACCCTTTCGGGTGCTATTTGCTGCAAAGATTGTCCTCTTCTATGGATGGAATGAACTCGGCTTTCAGATGATAATGTATGTTGTATCGATCCGAGTATCGTTTCGGAGTGATACTTGCTTCTTTTTCTTTGTGGTGCTTTAGGCCTACTATTTTTTATCATTCTAGAACCACCAATTAATTTTTATATAATTGTGATAAATGTATCAAAATATACTGGAATATTTTAGATACATTTGGAAAAATTTTATATGTTTCCCTAAATCCCTTCATTCAGTGAGAAAGTTAGGATAATCCATAACAAACTTTTGGACACACGTTTTAGTAAATAGTGCAATTAAATGTAATACATTTCTTTATATAATGTTAAATTCCAAATGCATTTCCTGTAAATGGAAGAAAATATTAAAAGAAATTATTGTTTCATCTTCTCTTTCCTGTGGTTATTCGAGTTCAGGTAAGCAGTATTACTGATTCTCCTCCTGACTGGAAAAAAATCTTGCGCTGTAAACTGGAACGGCTGTATTCTTCTAAAAAGAATTCCTTACCTTCAGTCATTCTTATACGTTGGATACAAAAAAATAAAGATTTTATCTTTATTTTTGGTATCCAATCCATAAGAATGACTCCCTTTACAGAATTCTTAGCATACATTCGAACCCTTCAGAGGTAATGAAGAAAATTTAATTAACAAAGAACATACCTCTACTGCTCAATCAATCACAAAATTTTGCAGTAATAATCTCGGGTATCCAACTTTAGATTTGTTGATCAAGTGTTTGGAGTAGATTTCATGTACAGCTAAAATTTTATTTTGCATCTAAAAATTATCTTTATTTTTGGTATCCAATCAATAAGAATGACTGCCATTACAGAATTCTTAGCATACATTCGAACCCTTCAGAGGTAATGAAGAAAATTTAATTAACAAAGAACATACCTCTACTGCTCAATCAATCACAAAATTTTGCAGTAATAATATCGGGTATCCAACTTTAGATTTGTTGATCAAGTGTTTGGAGTAGATTTCATGTGCAGCTAAAATTTTATTTTGCATCTAAAAATTATCTTTATTTTTGGTATCCAATCAATAAGAATGACTGCCATTACAGAATTCTTTGTATATCTTCGAACCCTTCAGAGGTAATGAAGAAAATTTAATTAAGAAAGAACATACCTCCACTGCTCAATCAATCACAGAATTTCGCAATGATAATCTCGGGTATCCAACTTTAGATTTGCTGATCAAGTGTTTGGAGTAGATTTCAGGTACATCTAAAAATTGGAATGTCTGCATTTCTCCAAAACGAATGCATTCCTCTCCTCAAAATGTATAATGACTGTCTTTTTTCTTAAGGGGTGCATTTAAAAAAGAGAATGCTTGTCATGTTTTGAATTTACTTTTTAGTAAAATGATATTTCATTTACAATGCCTTAGGGGTAGCATGTCTGCCCCTTGATCTGGGCCTTCCGGGTTAGGGATTGGTTGTTCTTCCTTTGTGTTCTATCTGTGAGACGTGACTGAGCTACCCTGTAAAAAGGAGTTGCCCAAGCGAAAATGTAAGTGTGTATCATCTTCATTTGAGCTAGAAGTCAGACTTCTACCTTTAGCTGCTTAGGAGTCTTTACCCTCAGACGCCACTGCATACCCGTTCCGTGTTAACACGGACATGAAATCATCATCATGTCATTTACAATATTATTTTTAATATGAGCCTTTATCAATGTGATGACAATTCTTTGATAAAAGTGGATTTTATCCCATTCACTCGCAACTTTCTGGTGCAGTCAAATTTTATTTTTATTGCGTGCCAGCTAAATTACTAATAAATATAATCGAATTATTTTTTAAAAAAATAATTAAAAATAAAATTTAATTTGTTGGTTTAAACATTAGTATCACTAAAAAGAACATTTTTTGATCTTCAATATTATATTTACGTTTGTAATTAAACATTTTAAGTGAATGACAACGATTTTATAATTTTTTTTTAGTTTAGGGAAAATGGCAACACTGTTGTAATATTTCTTAAGTAAAAAGTTGAAGATTTAAAAAAAAGTTTATTAGCTTTTTGCTTTTCATAAGAATATCTATCTTATTGTATAGATATTAGGATTGAAATAAATTGAGTAACATTAGCAAACAGATAATATAGCACATAAACTTTATTTTGAGGTAGATAACGTATGAGTTTTTGTGACTGTTTAGTAAAAGGCCATTTTCGATTGTACTTTTAAATACTGCTGAGAGAATTTTTAGAATTCTAAGATCCATAGAAGGTAAAGAAGAAAGTGCATGTCTCTATTATTTAATCATCAATCACATTTAAAGAAAAAGGGAGAAAATTTCGCTGTAATACCCAGTTATTGATGGTGATCAGCATTGTTTCGTTGAAAAGGTGCTTGAGGTTTCTCAATAATCATATATTTAACATCACTCACAGGTGATACCTGAACAAAGGCGGTTCATTTTCCAGATTAATTTTTACTCTAAAATATAGGCCATTTTATATGTCCAATAATTATTGCATAAGTGATAAAACCTCATGAAAATGTAGATCTGTTACTTAGGATTATCTGGAATGATAGAAGGAACATATGACATTATCTTACAAATGAAAATCGAAACATTTCGGCATTAGATCTCTTCATTGTAGAGACTATATGTTCAAGTATTTTTTTATTCAATATCATATGTCAAAGTCTCAAAGAAATTAAATATGGATTATTCTTTACTTTATTAAATATGCAACTATAACGATTCTTTAAGAAAACTAGCATCGTTATTACAATAACAATCAGCTATATTTCCCTGAGTGCAGCTAATTTCCATGTTAATAAGGATGCATATTTTGCTTAGGACAATACCAATTCCTAAAACCTATTAATGTTGATGCAACCTGCATGTTAATGCTAAATAAATGAATGATTCAGTAATTTGATTCATTAGATGAGTTAGTTGATACTGTGGAAGCCAACAGATTATAATGCGGAACAATATTTCCAATGTCAATTTATTTTTAGTATATCCCACGGAAAATAAAAGGAAAAAAAACCTTTAACATCATTGCACAAGATTTTTATTTTATTTTCCTTATATAAAAATATATTGTAGATGAGTCAATGGATTATTGTCCACTAGCCATCAACAATTGAGGAATTAGATTTAGTCCAGCTTAACATAACAGAATGTATCGAACTCAGCAAAATTAGAGGAAGAGCCTTCATGAATAATAATTAAAATAATATTACAATACCCTCGAAATTTAAAAATATCAAAAGAAGTGACAGCAAAGATTTCTAGCTTTTTACCAACCATCTAAATATTATTTGCTGGGTGTGGCTTTTTTATGAAGACATTTGAATAGTTAATGATCATAACAACCAGTCACAACAATCCCTGTTTATACTACTTATTCTGTGGTAATGAAGTGTCTGCTTGCCATTAGAAAAGGCCACCAATAATTATTTTATTACTAATTACATTTAAATCTATCTTTTCCCATTCAAAACCATTTTTCAACTGCATAAGGAAATATTTAACAATCTCAAGCCTGATTTTTACATGCATTAACCGCATTTATTTTTATTAACAGTATTTATTTTCAACATTTTACTAACCCAAATCTTAACTGTGATTAGATAATATAACTCGAAATTGAAGCTTGATATAGCGAATGAAGCTCGAAATTGAAATTACTTGAAAAGGAAGGAAAGAACTCTGATTAGATCAATTGCATTACAAGTGTTGTATTGGAACTGATTCCATGTACTTGGTAAAAGCGGACCTTGTTACAGAAACCAAAAACTTTCGTTTCTCCCTTTTTATTGCTACTTATCTCCGGCTTCGTGATTCTATAGCTAGATTAAAGAAACTTGAAAGGGTAGTTGTTAAGAAAAGCAACTAGGTTTAAAAGAAATTGAATCCCTAGAGATTACTTTTTGTTTCGTGGAAACAAGTAAATGTTAAAAATGCTTAGATTTATCTTGGAAAGTCAGAAGTTGATTCTGGTGATTATAGTACGATTGATAAAAGCCTCAATTTCGAAACTAATGCGTTTATAATTTTTCATTTCAGTTTTTGAAAATTATATTTACATTTTTCCAAAAAACTAAACTATCTATTAATGTTTTTTGTCTCTATTTTGTAATCATTTTATTTTTTTCTGGAATGTAATTTATTATTTAACTAGCACTACCAGCAGGTCATTGCCTGTAGCATGACATCTAACGAAAAATTAGCTTTAAAGTCTAGCCTCCACCCGGCATGGCATGTTATGCAGCTTCAAACAAACATAAAAATATATTTAGAAATTATCAAAAATAGCTGCAAAACATTTTTATAGTACATATTCAGAAATATTTAGACTGTCAAAAAGGTAAAAATATTATATGTCTGTAGACAGAACAATGCTTTTAAAATACACTGTAGAAAAGCTGTTTTAAATTAGTGTTTTTTTTTTTTACTTCTTCTCCTCTGTCTCAAATTTAAATGTCTTTCACTGTCAGCAGGCAGCCGATCATTTCGCTCTTCAGGAGATTCATTCAGACTCCCTAATTCAGTTGCAGAGCGATATAAAGAAAGGTGGTTATTTCGCTTATTAAAACTCTCTTTCCTTAAGAATGAGCATTCTTTCTCTTATATTCGCTAACCAAGCATTTACTTCCTCTACGTTTTCCTTATCACACAACAAACGAAGCTTTTTGGTATTTAATGTCTTTCAGCAAAAGCGGATTTCCTTCCTTTGGACATGATGAGATTTGAATCGCTTTTTAAAATGAGACCTAAGCAAAGAAATATTTGGCATATGCATACCGCAGTTGATGCTATTTACACATGTGCAGTTTGAGGTTTTTGCAAATGCACCGAATAATTAAAATCACAATTATAAACCATTCTTTTTATTTTGATATGGCTTTAGTATACTAGACTCTTCCCCAATAAATGCTCTACAAGATGATGTACATATCTTCAATATTTGTTAACTATTTCTAAATTTTTGTAGTTCCAACATACAGACGCTTTCAGAAGATTTCATTTTATAGTATGTATAGATTTTATATAAGTGATGTCTTTTTATGGTGTGAAATAGTTAAAATATATTAATTTAAAATTCAATTTAAAGTGTTGGAAAACTTTAAATAAAAATGCAACGATAAATTCTATAGTTCTAAACTAGGACAATTTTGGCATGTAGACCAACTTCAGTAATTTTGAAACAGATCATCGGGACCTCTTTCTTTAAACTTTCTCACAAATTTTTAAAATGTTTTTATCCTCCAGCCTTCAGGAAAAATTTTGTACTACGGATAAGGCAGAAAACATCATGGATGACATTCGCATACAAAAGTTATTATCTTTTGTTACTAATTTAGCTTTTTTTATTAAATCTATCGAATGATCTATCGATAGAGTGTTTGTGATTTACCCCTTTTATAAAGTTAATAACATCCCAAAATCAATTTTATGTTTTACTTATCAAACTAATTGAAAAAAATTGACCCAGAATTCTAATTGTAATCACAAAATCACATACAAAATTTGATATATTTAAATCATTACAATGTTTTTATTGTCACATTTAATTCATCTGAAAGTATAAACCGACAGACGGTAAATCCATTCTGAGATTTAGCTCAACATTGGTAGTTGTTTGCAAAATAAATAAATATTCGTGTCAAATATTATACACCTTCTCACTTAGATTTCGCTCCTTGTGATTTGTAGTCATCTTGCTAACGTATATTCGAGTAGACAGGCAGATAAACTTCCTCCATAATCAAATTTCATCCATTCCAATTCAAAGCGCTTTTCAGTTGTCATTATCACATGTAGACAGACCTAATAAAAATTGAATTTATAAATTCAGAAAGATCTAAAACATGGAAATTTGGATTCGAATTTTTGACTTTTGCAATACTTTTTCCATACTTCGTAAAAAAGAAATTCTAAATTCTATGTAATAAATTCTTAAATAAAGCAGTAGCAGTGCCATCACTTTCATTATTGAACAGATATATAAATATAACAAGTTTAACAATTATAAGATGTTTTCAAATTTAATCATCGTTTTTGTTTCCAATTTATTGAAAAAGAAATCTAAAATAATTCAAATAAACCCTTCCTTCAGATCCAAGTAAAGTTTAATTTAAGGCATTAAAGCATATTTGAAAACCACAGTAATCAAAAGTGAGATTGTTACAATTGGCTGCCTTTAAAAAGAAAATAGCCAACAAAGAAAAGTTGGAAGTTAAAAGAACTCTCAAAGAACCCTTACGTATAAAAGTCAAATGTTTCCATTCGGAAATGCCAGACTTTATTAAAGGGACTCAGTACCTTGAAAATTTTGGAAACTCGTTGAAAGTATTGATTGTCTGATTTTTAATGGATAATGATCCTTAAACCTTTGACTTATTAATCTGAAAATTTCAAAACAATTCGAGCAGTATTTATCGAGATATGGAGTTATTTTGTCTAACGCGATATCAGGTGCAGTGATGACGAAGATGAGATCATCTAAAAATTTTATTTGTAGAGAGTGGGGAATGTTTCTTGAATCCTGAATGAAATGTTCTTTGGGAAGATAGATTCCATAATTTTAGCTTCCAAGTACTTCTACAGCCGATCCAACTCGAGGGTGGGGGAAAACAGCAGAAATGAATCTGACTGCCCATTTTTTAAAAAGGGACGCCGTTGTCTTTGTACCGTTCTGCAAATTTAAAGTATTGAAAACATATTTTGGTAAAGTGAATAGTAGAAAATTTTGTCAAATGTTTTAATGATAAATTCATTCAGTTGTATGGAATTTAGTAATAAGAGATCCCATGCCTCTGCATGAAAGATGAAAATAAGGTATTTTACTTTCCAAACTAGCATGATGAATGAAGAATACACAAAATAGCATGCGTTTAATCAACCCCTCTTGCAATGAAACCTGTTGCAAATTTAGATTTTATGATCAAAGTGGAAACAATTTTGTGAATTCACACATTCACATTTTTTGTTGAGTTTTAAACAGTAATCTGCTAAAAGCAGTTAAACAATAAGATAAATTTATATTTGCTGAAATACTTAAATAAAACTACCATCTATAGAGTTTTGTTATATATTTCTTTTAAAATCCTAAGCTTTTATAAAAGTTTCAAAGTAATAATAAACTTAATATATGATTAAAAAATGAATTTTCAATGACAATTTATGGGTTTAAGATATTTTATATCATGCGTTTTATTGAAAATATATATCTAAAATGATAGAAAACAAGTTTTATAATTTATAGAAGATTAAATAAAAAAACTTTTTTGAATATTGAAATAATAATAATAATAATAATTTCGTTTCCCTCGTGCTTGGATTTAAGATCGTTGGAAAGGCTTACTTTTAAATTTTCATCTGTTTCTAATTCCTTAAAGAATTAAAAAAAAACATTGCTTTGGGATGATAATAAAATAAATATGAAGAAAAAATAATTAATCACTTTTTAGGATATCGATATCATTATTAGATTGGATTTATTTTTCTTTAAATAAAGTTTTTTGTAGAGAAAATTTATTAAAATCAAATAAAAAACCATTCAGACAAATTGGTTTTTTAAGATTTTTTGAATATTTGAAAATGAAAATAAAAACTAATCGGTTGTTTTTAATTAATAAACATTTCTACTGCCAAAAATTATTAAAGGGGACGAGAAATACTATTTCATTTTGCTATTTCAATTCAGAACAATCTTTGGTTATATAATTTTCTTCTTTTTCATCCAAAATTTTTAACTTTGGGGGGGGCAACGTAGCAGCACCTGGTGGTTTGATTATTATTTAAGACTTTTACTCTTTGAAAAATAAGTTTTGAAAAGCTTTAACTATGTTTTTTTCTTCAGTACAAATGAAAGTTATTGTAACGAATAATGTAATTAAAAATTCTGTTAACTTTTGTATTAATCATGAAAATGCAACCCTTATAATAACATATATTTGAAGGAAACTATATCTTAGATATTTCCTTTAAGTGAAAGAACACTACTATTCGATCTAAAATCGCGTGGATGTTCTTTTCAAATCTCTATAGATTTAAAACAATTTTTTAAAGGAATTTCTTTTAAGTAAAAGAAATCTACCATTCAATTTAAAGTCGCTTAGATGTTCTTTTCAAATCATTCGTCTCACGCAGGAATCTGTTGAGTGACAGCTGAAATTGACTGCTTTCACCAACTTTGCTGACAGCTGTTTTGAGCCTCCTTTTTCGAAGGAAAGAGATAAATTAAATAAACCCCCAGAAGCTAGGCAGCGCGTGGAAATGCCTGGAAAACATTTCAAGACATGATATTTGAGGAAAAAATATTGAGACTAGTTGTGAAATATTGCTAGATTTTTACAGCCCAAGTAAAATGTAGGCAAACATCATATCTGCTTGAAATGATGTGGAAAATAACATACTTTAAAAATACTAGCCCAGCAGAAGAAAATGTTTTTAGTACATTTAAAGACGAAACTGCTAAAAATTAAAAATTTGTATTTTTTTAACTTATGATATTAGTTTATTAGAAAATAAAAGAGACATTTTTAATCGGTCTAACATTGCATTTTCTATAAGAATATTTTCTTTGTTCTAAATAAGTTTGTTATTAAACAAATTGTTTTACAGGTCTATGAAGTAGTATAGTAGTAATAGTTTGAGTGATTTATATGTTTTTTTGATAATCTTCTTAAATGGCGGTTTGATATTTGTTCTCTTTTGCACTTATAGCATTCCTTTTAATAAATATTTAAAAAAATTTAGAGGCCAACAAATTACCGGATGATTGTGTTCCTTCAATCTTCGTGATACGACAGTAGTTATCGTTAGCTGTATTCTCTATACAACATAACATTCGTGATAAGATAAAATAAGTAATATAATTTTTAATGCAATTTCTATTTAGATCAAGAAAGAATTTTTTATTTTAATTACGTTTTATTAAATAATTCTGAAAAAAAAATTTCAAAATTTTTTGATTTCAACAAGAACTGAACTCGTAATTGTCACCTTCAAGTGAAAAATACTGAAATCCTTGCATTTTACCGATTGTACTACTGCTGTTGATTTCAACTTTCATTAATTAAATTTTTCATTAATTAATTAAATTAAATTCGCATGATTATTTCAGTTCAGATTTTTCATGGAACTGCAACTTTAAGGAATGAAATTTTTTATAACATATCTGGAATCAAACTGATAAAATCCGATGAAATGGAAGATCCAGATCTAAAAAATACTTTATAAAATATGGGCAATCAGTGAGATCATCTAACAGCGTTGCGAAACAACAAGTTTGATAGATAATTCTCATTTTCTTGTACACGTGGTATAGAGAAAGTTTAGTAATCACCGAATAATTCGTACTCGGGAGTTTAACAAATCTTCAAGTTTTCGATCAACCCGAATTCAGAAAACCAATTTTTGGAAATTTTGCATCTGTCCGTCATCTATAAAGATAATCCAAAATCGCTGTGAGATAGAGACCCTTGAATTTGATATTTGCTTACTCCAAATTTTTAGACTTTTGTCGAATTTTGAGTAAAATTTTTTCAGAGGAAATCCAGTTGTTCGATGATAAGTTAGTACGGTACTTACTAAACGAGGAAAGCTAGATAAATAAAATTCTATCCACACATTCAGAATTTATACGGTAGAAATCTGTCAAATTTTGAAGCAAATTCAAAGCTGAGTTGACTGTATATTGTTATATACTTTTAGAAACAAGTAAATGTAATAATTCAAAAATGCAATGACTTACATGTATCAAATCTAGTAAGGAATTTGAGACTACAAGTGTACTTTTGTGTCAAGTTTTTGTTTGAATCGATCGATAAAGATGCATTTTAAACACAAGACTGATTTCTAGATGTTATTAATCACATATCAGTAATTAATCACCAAATAGCTAGAGTAACAAGATTAATTATTTTACAATGCTAAATTCCTATCAAAAATTAATAATTTATAATTATTATACAATATGTAAGACAATCTAGCTTGGTAAGTTTATTAGAAAGCATGGAGGAAGTTTTGGTAGAACCATTTCAACTGGGTTTCTTAAAGCTTGGTATCCATGCTCTTATAATCGCTTAGATAAAACCCTCGGCATTATTCTATTAAATGACAGAAGAATATTTATCCGAAGATTAGTTCGTGGTGTTTCACAAAACTAATAACAAAGGTTACAAATGCGGTACATTTCTTGATCAACTGAGCAATAAAATTTTGCACGCACTAAATGATCTCAAGATAACCACTTTCCTTCAATATAGTATGCTATTTTTAGCGACCGAAAATTCCTTTCAAAGTTCTTAAGGAAAACACAGAAGTTTATTTCAATAACCTCTCTTCAACTGTTAAATCAGGGCCAAAATTAGCGCTTTAATCTCTCAACCACGCAATAACTTCGATTACTGAGGGATTTTTAGCAAGAAAGTCTTTTCAAAAGTTTTGATTCCTAATTTTAGAATGTTGAATAGGGGAACTGGAGAAAATCCTTTTCCTGAAAGGGCATACTTGATCAGAAATTAATATGAAATTCCTGCGTGAAAATATTATGATTACCCCTGACATTTGTATACGTGAATGGACCGAACTGTGGCCTTTTATGGAACCCTTTTCCACTCAGAAGATAATAGATTGTTTTGCGGCCGACTTAATTAATTTTCCTGGTTCTTGTGTGGTATCGTTCAGTTCTTATTTCTTATAATACCCACATGTTTTTAAGACTTTTAATGCCGAATTGGGAGGTATTTATCAACATAATTTAGATGTGCTAATTATTACAACCGTTGCGAATAATTTTATTGAAAAAGAAACTTATATATAAAGTACTGAATTAATCGTATTTTGGAAATTAATATATACTTCCACAAATAGTTCATATCAAAACTTATTGGATTGAAAGAATATTTATGAGCAAACTGTGAATTCTCTAATAAATAATTGTGGTTAAATAGAAAATCCAGAGACCTTAAAAAGACACCTTCACTTTTAAATTTATGGAAAAAACAAAAGCAGTAGGGATTTCCCCTAAGGTCCCTGGCATGATCTCTAATCAATTTGTTATGCCAGAGAACGTCTTATATGATTCTGACATAGAATATTGAGAAATATCAACTTTTGGCGTGAACTTATCATTTTTATTAAATCTATTGTATCAGCGCAGGTAATATTTTAGTGTTTGATCCCTGACTAACGGTGGCCTGCTGGTAAGGCTTCGGAACCGGAGGATTTCAGGTTCGAGACTCGATTCCACCGAAGAACCATCGTGTGAGGGGATCTCTTGCATCTGTCAGGCCAAACGTCTTCTCGGTGGTGTGATGTGGTGTGGAGAGGGGGGTGCCAGTTCAGGTGTTGTCCTCGTCATCTGATCTTGGTTCAAAATTACGGGGGCCGTCCCAAAATAGCCATCGTGTTGCTTTAAACGAGGCGTCAATATAACTAAACTAAACTAAAACCCCGACTAACGTATAATAGTAACCCAAAATTTAATTTATACTTTTGACACGTTTTTTCCAATCGATTTAAACAAATATTTGACAAAAATTGTCACAAAATCCCATATAATTAATATATTAAACCGTTGTGTTTTTGAATGTTCATAGTAATATTTTTTTTTAAGTAGAGACTGACTGACAGTCAACCCATCGCTGGTTTTCTCTCGAACTTTATCAAATGTGTGCACTGTATATGCTAAATCTGTATACCAAATCTTACCTCTTTTCGTTTTGCAATTGCTATATAATTTTAAATTCGAACAGCCAGGCAGAACAGATTTTACCCACATAGAAATCTGCACATGTAATGACCGTATGCCAAATTTCAATCACCTGCATCAGAGAGTTTTTGAGTAATCTTTTTCACAGACAGACAGACGGATATTTTCCAAGAATGAATTTTTCGAACTCAGGAAGCTATAAAATGCGAAAATTCGTCATTGACGATTACTCTACTTCTTCTATTCTACTTTTACCAGAAAGTAAAAACTAATGCTTTAATTCACCAAAAAAATGCCCTTATTTTATTGAATCTGTTGGCATTCAGCCTATTTGCATTTAATTAGTGTTCATGCTTGTTAGATCGTGTCCGCAAAATCCTATTTTGTCTTACCTATGGGACCTGCTAAGCTTTAGCACTAATGAACCTCCTTATAAAAATAAATTTTCTTTTTATCAACTTTTCTTACTTTTCCACTTGGAAACTTTGATGTTTATGGCGAATTTTGTGGATTTCAGATTATAATGATTTGCGAAAATTGAATATAGCTTTAAGAACTTAATACTGAGGCAAATAATGAACTAAAAAAGCAAAAGAAAGAAATTTGAAGAAAAAGTCATCATCATTGGAAGTAAGAGGTGCTGCAATCTATGTTGGAACGCTGATAATTTTTCTTTTCTTTTCTCTCTCATCCAAAGTTCAACCATAATTGTCTCAGATATTTTCTCTTCTTACTGTTTTTGTGAGTTTTGGTATGGGGACGTTATTTTGGCATAAAAACAACTGTTTTATTGAATATTTATTTTTTGATAGATGTGGCTTATAGAAAAAAGAACGCTTACTGGATAAATATCTAAAACGCTATTCGACAATTTTTATGAGAAATCAATAATTATTTTTGTAATAAAAATGATTAATGTCGTAGAACATCATTTCATATCTTATCTTAATAAAGTAAAAGTTCAGAGGAGTCAGCTTATATAAAGATTATATAAATAATTTTCAGGAAAATTAAGATGAAAAAAAAATGATGAAAGGAGTGCACTATGAATGACTTAATTCCAAAATGATGTTTTTCTCCATTTTACTTACGACTTATACAGATATTATTATAAGGAAGAGAAGTAATTATATATTTATGGACAAATATTTGTGTAAAATATATAATATTTTTTCCTAGAAATATTTCAACCTTGAGTGAAAGTTTCAAGTCTTCCTCTACCCTAATTTTAGCCATTTAAATTGTTTTGCTTTCTTTCCTATCTAATAATATATTATCGGAATATTTTCTCATTTTGATTCAAACTGAAATCTGTTGAATACTTGACTTATCTATGTATTCGAAATAATTTTACTATTGAATTAAAATCGTCAGGGATGGTTTATTTATCGTTTACAACTCTCAAAATTTGATAAATAAATGCATGTATGGCATACGGGCAAATCCGTGAAGTGTTTAATGGCCCAATACATTTAAGTAATCAATTCTATTTATATTTCGTCTATTATTTTAAGTAAGCACTTCAAGAGTACCTAAACTATATAAATAATATTTTTTATCGTAAATACTGCTAAAATTAATTAATTAAATTTGAATTAACAAAATATGATTTTAAAAAACATTTGAAATTATGCTTAAACAAATTTTTACTTCTATTGATCGGGGCAATTAATAATTAATTATCATTTTATTAAATATGGTACTTTATGTGGGATTCTAAAGGTAAATCTATTTTAACTATATAATTATCTTATGGTAGGAAAAATTTGGGAATGTTCTTGAAATATTTAAATGTTCTTGGGACACCTTTAGTCAATGATCAGAGAATGCTCGTTGAAAATGCACTGTTCTAAATTTTATCGTATTTCACACACGAGGCAGTCAGAATTTCTTAAATGCTGATGTAATAGCAAAAAATGATGCAATTAAATATTTTTATCAAAAGTGTTTAAAAAGTTATGTGTCCAAAGAACCAAATAATGCCGAATTCCTGTTTGAAAGCATGCATGTTACGTATTCCTTGACTATTCTCTATATATTATATTAGCAGAAAAATAGACTAGGAAATATGCAATTTGAGCGAATATGTAAAAAGTTATTACATTTATTTTAATTAAAGGAAATGAAGGAAAAAATTAGGTTTAAGATTTAATGTGCAAAGAAAATGTGAGTAATATGATTTTTTTTATATAACAAACCTATGAGTAATGAGGAATGTATTTACGAATTAAAAAGTTTTTAATAATGAATTACAATAAAAAATAAATATTTTAGAGAAAAAATATCTTTAATTGCTATTCCGACATTAATTAATGGGACAACATTAAAGCACTTGTAATACAGTTTTGCTGATTTTCCACGAAAACCTAAGAAATTTGCTACCCCAACAATTAAGAAAATTATGATTTATGAGGTAGAGAGTTTAAGACACTTTTCTCCCAGAGGATTAAAAAAAACTCGGTTAACAGAATTATATAGTTAGTAAAAATGTTAGGGAAAAATAACCATTTATATTTTGTTAATAGTATAAAGTGTTCTAGCTTATTGAAAAAAATAATTACTTACTATCAAATAGTCGCAAGTTCATTTAAGTTATAAAATAATATCTGAAACTTTCAGAAGCATATTAGCCCTAAGGACGTGGAAAAATCAGCTAATTAATAATCTAACATTTTAATGAAAAAATGACATTTAAATAACTTTTTATGCAAATTTTTAAATATATTTACTATAAAAATAAAATAGTTGGACAATATTAAAAAAAAACACATGTTCACGTTTGTGTTTGAATTTTATTCTCTAAAACTTAAATATTATTAATATCTTTATAATTTTTTTAATTTTTAATCTAAAATTTAAAGATGTTTCAAAAGTTTGAAATACCCAGAAGAATTTTTATGTAGTGATAGTATTTTCAGGATGAAATTCATGTTACTCACTAATACATTTTGAATTTACATTAAGTTACTCACCAAAACATTTTAATGTAAATTTAAACAAATTTAAATTTTAAAATATTAAGTTGCTTACGAATACATTTTAATGTAAATTTAAACAAATTAAAATTTTAAAACATTAAGTTGCTCTCGAATACATTTTAACATACATTATGTTTCTCATCAATACATTTTAGCATACATTATGTTGCTCACCAATACATTTTAACATATATTAAGCTGCTCTACAGTATATTTTAACATACATAATTTGCTCACTAATACATTTTAACATAAATTAAGTTGCTTACCAATAAATTTTATCATAAGTTGCTCATCAATACATTTTATCATATATTAAATTGTTTACTAATACACTTTATTATAAATTGCTCATCAATACATTTTAACTTACATTAAGTTGTTCACCAATACTGTTCACCAATTAAAAAATGTTCACCAATTAAATGGTCTCTGTGATTCTTGAATTGCTTAAAGTCTTCAATAAATTAAGAATCCCTTACTAACATTAATAATTAAAATAAAATAAATAATATTCAAATGAACATTTTGATACAATGATCCATACACTTTAATAATTGAATATTTATCGAATATAATTTAAATGCCTTTTTAGTTTTTCATTAAATATATGATATTATTTTATTTGCATTAGAGAACTAATTTAACTATTTTTCAAAAAATTAAATATATTATTTTCAGTCAAAGAATATTTTGCCATAACCAAGGGCAACTAATTCAATTACAGCACGAAGTGCGAACGTGAATCGTGTTTCTTTACTATTATTTTTTATTTCATGTTGAGAAAGAAAGTTGAAGCATTATATACATGTTATAACTTTAAAAGCGCTTTAAAGTTAAGGATTTTTTTTCAAAAAAAGATTTTTTTTATTATCAAAACATTTCCTGTCAAAAAAATTGTTCCTTAGTGTTACATTTCAAAAAGTAGTTTGAAATTCTATTTTCTGATCAAAAGTAAATATTTTTATTTTTTATATGAAATAATGTCTGATGTAAATTATGTTGAAAGTGTCAATATCGTATAAATTAAAGAACATTAAAATATGTTGAATTTAATCAAATAGTTTCAAAATTGAATTTTCTACCATTTTTCCATGATGAAAAAACAATCGAATCTCATTATATCACAAATTTTTACGTCAAAGAAGAGTCAGTAGCATATTTTTCTGACTATAATTCCTGCTATAAATTTTGTTGAAAGCTGGACTGTTATATTAATTAAATAATGTTTAATCAAAAGTTTTCGAAAGCAGATTTCCTACTATTTTGTCATGATCAAAAAACAATAAAAAATATTGTTCCTCAACATTTCCTGTTTAAAAAATTTAAATTTTTGTTAAACAAATTTTTCTTAATAGAGTTTTTTTTTTGTGTTTATATATTTGCTCTTTGAAATTTATCTTAATAGAATTTCGTTGTGTTTTATATATTTGTTCTTTGAAATAATCCCTAGTTTAAATTATGTTGAAAGTTGCAATATTATATAAATAAACCGATGATAAAAACACTCTGAGTTCAGCCAATTATTTTTAAAAGCAAATTTTCTTTCATTTCATCACTATAAAAAACAGAAAGCGCATTATTCCACAACATTTCATGTCAAAGAATATTTTGTAACATATTTTTCTGACTAGTTTTTCCTGCCTTATATATTTGTTGTTAGAAATGATCCCTTATCGAAATTATGTTTTATGTTGCTATGTCGTAGAAATTAAATAATGCTATAAACTCTTTGAATTTTATCAAATATTTTGTACCATTTTGCCACTGCCTCAAAACAATCAAAATGCCTTATTCTTCAAAATCACATATCAAAAAATAGCTTGTAACATATTTTTCTGACTAGAGATTTTCGTGCTTTATGTATTTGTTATTTGAAATAATCCCTGGTTAAAAATTATGTTAAAAGCTCCAATAATATATAAATTAACCAATGCCCAAAACTCGTATTTAATCAAATGTTTTCAAAAGCAAATTTTCTTTAATTTTGTTACTATCAAAAATATTAAAAATACATGATTTCTTAACATTTCATGTCGAAGAATAGACTGTAATTTACTTTTCTGATTAGTGTTTTTAATGCTTTATACATTTGTTACTTTAAATAATGTCTATTGTAAATAATGTTGAAAGCTACAATATCATATTAATTGAATGATTGAATTTAATCACAAGGAAACTGTTGAATTTAATCAAATTTTTTAAGATAACTTTCTACCATTTTATTACTACGGAAAAAAGCAATAAAAACGAATTATTCTTCAAAATCAAATATCAAAAAATAATCCATAAATGTTTTTCTGACTAGATTTTTCGTGTGTTATTATTTTTGTGATTTGAAATAATCCTTAGAGCCCTATGTGATGTAATCGCTACGTACATGTTACTTTTCACTTCGCTTTTTTTTCTATCCAGAGGGAGAAGCTTAGAAGTGATATTTTCCAAAGATTACCGATTCGGAGTTAAGCCCAAAGATTCTCTCTCCCTGTAATAAAGGCAATTACTATCTTTTACAGATTTCAACATTCCTTTTAATCCCTTGGGAATTAATCTTCCTCCGATGTGAGATTTCCTCCAGAAGAATTTTCTCCCTCCCTAGGGAATTTAGAACTCCTGTTTTATGTTTCCCTTATCATTTAGATGTTTCGAAGATATTTCAGGAGAGTATATGTTTTCCAATCTTTTCTCTTATTCTTTTTTTTTCCTTTTCTTTTTAAGATTTTAGTGAAATCTGAAAGATATTTTTGTAAACCGAAACTTTAATCTGTTTTGGAGAAGTTATTTGCTTCCCCAATTTAAGATCTGACTGATTACTTTTGGATGAAGGAAACTTTCATTTTTGGTTGGTGTCATATTCCTAGAAATGGATCAAGCAATTTTGCTTTAAAGATAGGTTCAATTTTGCAAGAAACAATTTGCGCGTAGTATTATTTTCGGTTTTTGTTTTTAAGGAAAGGTATGCTTATTTTTTATGCAACAAGGATTTCAAAGGTAGTACAGATTCCTAGATGTATGAAATAGGCCAAATTCTGAGGATTCTCACCTTTTACGAAAAAATATGTTTTATGAAAATGATTAGTCAATAAGACAAAGAACTTTTATACTTTATCATATTTGGCATGCAAATTTTTAAAAGTTCCTACAGCTCTAAATAGATTCTCAACTCCTCAATCAATTTTGATGTCGAATATCGGTACAATTATTTTGTATGAAATTGAAACTAAAATGCCAGCTAAAATTATAGTTGTCTACAAGATGTGATACAGCCCTGTATGATATTATAATTTTCTTGATTTGTTTATCTTACAGTTGTACCATAAATAATCTTATTTTCTAGTCATGTCGTCTGTTGCAAAGTATAACTGTTCGTTTAAATTTTATAACTCCTTAATGTTATATCAACATTAAATCTTAAAATTAAATATAAAATCAATTGAAAAAATTGTAAACAAAAAGAAAAAAATTAAATTGGTCAAAGACAGTGCTTTTGACATTATCTTTATTATTAAATAATAATCAAATCTAAAACTTAAACATCTAATAGGCAAATCAAATAAAAACATACATATATAAAAAGGAAGAAAATCGTCAAAAAAATTAAAAAGAAGATATTAGTCAAAACTTTTTTTTCCGTACATGATCTTGACTATTATGTTGAAATAAAATCTGAAGATTAAATATGGAATCAAATAAAAAATTTTGCAAATAAGAGAATGTTTTTTTTTTAATTATGGCAAAAATGTATGTTAAAGCTGTATATTGAACAATTATGTGAATATTCTATGAATCTACTTTAAGAGAAATTTCAGAGATGTGATTATCAAAATAAGACACTATTAGGGAAATAGGATTTCATTTATTTTAATTTATAATGCAACCATAAAGAAGATTACAACATGGTATAACAATTTACTAGGAATCGATTGAAACATATACGTATTTAAAAAATTCTAAAAAAATAATAAAAATATTACTTTGAAAAGGTTTAAAAAATTAAACTTTTGCATCCTATTGTCTAAGTTATTTTCTTGTTAGTATCTTTTAATTTAAAAATATAACAGGAATATATGGAAGCCTATTTTCTAATTTTTCTTTAACAAGAAATTTTAAACTCGCTCAAAGCTTTACCGCTTTTTTATAATCGTATTATTATTCAAATTATGCTTGTTTTTTCATATTTAATTGGAAACGAAATTTGAAGGAAGAAAGTAATACTTACTCAAAAAATAAATATAAAATTAAAGAAAATACAGGTTTAGTTAACACAGCATTAATTTTTTTGATATTTAAAAGAATATCAAAGTATTAAATTTCATATCAAAAATTTAAAAAGATCTCTGGCGCATTTAAGCACTTTTTTCAATAGCAATTTAATTAATAACATTATATATGTATTTATTGATATTGCAATTAATAATGATTCTTAATAATAGAATTTTATGATATCAAGTATGATATGAGAATTATTTCATACATCTCAAAAATATAAAACCTTAATTAACATAAAATACATTTTTTCTCAAAACAATTATTATTTAATTTTTTTCCTTGTCAACTGACATTTTAAACTTCATATACTCAATTTACGAATATTAAAAATATCGAAATTACAGGATCTGCCATTTAAAAATAGTCTTTTCTCTGTTTTTTTGTATTCAAATACACCATATATTTTACAGTAATTTTACAGATTGTGAAATTGCGGATGATGGAAATTTTACAGGTTTTTAAATAATACGATTGCGTTACTAAAGTATTAAGTTCAAAGCGCTCAACGAATCCTAGTATCCTACAAAACACATGTGTAAACAATATAAAAGAAGCAGCGTCACCTGCAAAAACATCTAATATCAAACAGATGTATAGTTCTGCATATGTCTATTTCCACTCAGTGTTAAAAAGCAGATGAGCCTCGGTGTGAGTGCAATAATATTATGAAATAATTGCTTGATAATATAATTAATAGGAAATTCTTATCGCCTAATGTTAATTTTCATATTATAATAAAGATTTATTGTGTAAATTATGTTTTCATTCTAAAATCATTTGAGAAAGTGTGTATATATTTTCTGTACCTTCAGTTCAAGGAAAAGATAAGTGAAAATGAACAGCAACAGCTTTCCATTTAATGATGATTTAGAAATTCTCTTTAGATTGGTAATTTGCCGTCCTATGTAAATTTTATATTCTTATAATTGAAGTAATATTACAATACATATATTCTTAAAATGAAACAAACGATATAATACAGATACTGGATCAGAAAAACGGTAATTAAAATCATTACCCTTCTATTTTTAATTTTCTAATTCTTAAATGAATTAATACATCAATTCTTCTCAATATTTTAATGTAACTGCAACAATACTATTGTTTTAGCATTAATAAATTTGAAACAATTTTTTAAAGGAAAAAACATGCTCTATCTTTTATTAAACTGAAAACATCAGCAACACTGCAAACGTATTGTTACTTTTGCATTATTTATTAACACTGCAAATATACTGTTACGTTTGCATTCTTTTATTGAAACTGCAAACATATTACTACTTTTGCATTCTTTTTTTTTAAACGTTTACATTCTTTAATTAATACTGCAAGCTTATGGTTACTTTTGTATTATTTTATTAAAACTTCAAACATATATTTACTTTTGGAAATATTTCAATTAAAAAAAATAATGGAATTGAAAATATATTTCTTATCATTTTTTCGTTAAAATTTTAAAAAATAATATACCTTTTAAGACAGCCATTATGTCTTAAGTTTAACAAAAGTTAGGATTTCACAAAATATATTAGCCCCGATTCCAACAGCCCCTTCGAATTCAGATGGTACCTGTATTCTATAAAAAGCTATTTTTCCCGCCTAGAACCTCTTTGACGTCACTGAGAGATAGCTGCGCAGGAGGATAAAAGCATATTCTCTGAGCAAATAATATCCGGTCCGCTGTTGTAAAAGAAAAAACGTGATTGTTATTCTGAAACGGAATAGCATGCTTGTTCAGCAGTCAAGCAGCCTGTAAAAATCGAATTTTTCAGCTTCTTGCACAATTGTTAGGATCGATTAGTTTTTTTTTTTGGTTTGCTCTCCTGCCAAATTAGATTGCGATGCTTTTAATCTTTTATTTCCTTCTCAAAAGTTTATCTCTTTACTCCCTATTTGTTTCAAAATTTATACAATGTTTCTAGTTTAATTCAATTAGAGTATACAGATTGCATTAATTTCTATCAAATGGATTCTATTTCTTTTAATTTTGACACAATTGAATTTTAAATACCTTTACATTTTTAATTCCATATGCTCTGAATTTCTTATTCTTAGAACAAGCCGTAAACATTCAAATCGATTGAGAAATGTTTAAAGTATTAATATTTTTCAAAAGCAGATGACAGGGAATCATTTCCTTCCTTTTTTTTAAAACTTTGCCTATTAGATTTAGAGACTGTTTCCCTATTTTCTTCTAATTAAAACTGTTTCTAAATTTGAATATACGGATATAGCTATCAAATGATAACAATGATGAAATTATAAATTATCTTTTACGAAAGGTAGAAGAAGCAACGTATATAATTGATATAAAATGTTTATAATGTAGCTTATATAATATAAGAGACATGAGATACGTTATGTATACAGACATTATAACGATTTAAATAATAAAGTCTTCACTGCCAACGCAGATTCCAGAATATTTAAAATTTACATAATCCAGTGTTCCTTCTAGTTAAAAATAAAGGGCAAATCAGTTTTAAATTGAAATCTTGATACATTTTCATAAAGAACATTACCATTCTGCATGCTTCCTTTCTATAGAGAAAATTGTCATTCTACAAGATTTATTTCTATAGCGAAAATTCTAATTCTACGTGATTCATTTATATAAAGAAAATACAACATTCTTGATATTTTTTATAGATCATTACCATTCGGTATGAACAGTTTCTATAGAGAACATTACTATTCCATTGATTCATTTCTATAGGGATCATTACCAGTCTGCATGATTCCTTATTAAATAGAACATAATATTTCGGCATGATTCATTTCTGCAGTAAACATTAACATTTTGCATGATTCGTTTCTGCAGTGGACATTACCATTTTGCATAATTCACTTCTATCGAGAAAACTACCACTATGCATGGTTCATTTCTGTAGAAAATATTAAATGTCTGAAGATACTGATTTTGGCTGTATCATTCTTTGTCAACAGTAATTATTTTACAAGAATTTTACTCAGATGTCTACGAATAGCATATAATTTATATTTTTAGAATCCATATTTTTTATAATTTTTCTAATAAGCAGATAATTTTAACACAGTATAAAAATATCAATGTTTATCTAATTTTGGCTTACATAAAGAACGATTATTTCAAAACTGAGGATATTTTCAGGATGAATTGGTAGCCATATTTCCTTCAGAACTACACTCTATTGCAAATGTATTCGTCGATCGTCCTCCTCATGTTCGGAAATTATTCAAAACCTGAAAAGTGAACTGTTCTAAAGACCCTATTTAAGATTTGACATAGGGTTAAGTAGCGTGGTTCCAACTACCATAAGCTACCATAAGTACTTCTCGTTTTCAGAATGATACTGTTCAGTATCATTATCTGTAAAAAGTGTTGTTATAAAAGAGGTCAAATTGTCATACCTTATATTGTCATACCTTATAAGTAAATTACGATTAATCATTTAAGGTGGAATTTGAGCAGTGCATGGAATATGCTAGTGCTATTAATGATTATGAGTGTATATCGTAATATGGTTTGTTAATTTCTATACTTTATGCATATATTGTACATATAGGTGTGTTAATTTATCAGAATGCGGACAAAATAAGCAAATTCTTAAAATTTTTCACGCTGGAATTGAAAATGCAACTAAGAATGACAAAATTATCAGATATACATATATATTGTATTTGCAATAAGAAATATACAAATTCAATATATTTCTTTTAATCAAATAATATTTAAATGCTGTAGTAATATATTGCATAATTTAGAAAGATTATACTGCAGTTTGCTACATTTCTACTATGTGATCATTTAATCAAGGAGTATCAACATTTTTTTAATCTTTTTTGCTGGGAGAGCTTAATTTCACCTCCAGTGACCATCTGTTTCTAACTCCTGAAGTCGAATTACTTATGAATCAGCAGATCAAGTCTCTTATTGCTTTACAAAACAGGGGCCTTCATTTGATCTATAAATAATTCATTTAAGGCTTATATTTAAGCTAAGAAACACCAGAAACATTTTGTCTACATTAAACTGTTAATTCTAAAAAGAGAAGTGTTTCATTTTAAGCTCTAACTTCAAGTTACTTTTTCAGTAAATGCAATGGTAAGAAACTAAAAAAAGCCAAATTAGGGAGTGGAATACATATTGGGTCGTTCGGAAAGTCATTTCGTATTTTTGTGTCAAAATGAAAAGAAATTTTCGTTTAATGAATAAATTATTTATTAAATTATAAAATTGCCTTTCTGGTTTAATACCTTTTGCCATTCTGGTTTAATACCTTTTGGTAGTAACATGATTACACGCTCATAAAAGTTTTGGTCTTTGCTGTAAAAAAAACTGATCGAGGTGGTTTTTGGCCTCCTCATTTGAAGGAAAAATTTTGCAAATCAGTTCTGGTACTGATGTACTGTTAACACATCTTCTCCACACATATTGGCTAATTTATTTCTGGCTTGAACAGCATTTTTACCTTTTATAGCAAAAAAGAAAAAAATGACGAAAATGCTGTTTATTGCTCTCCATATTTAAAAGGGCACCATCCAAAAACTACTGCGAAGAATCAGCTGCACTTTTTCACACTCAAGCCTTGCTATATCAGCTCTTAAAACATAAAATGATTTTGCGGTTTAAGTATGAAATTGGGTGCGAAAAATGCAATTAAATCCTTTGTCAGGAAAAAGCGAAATTACTTTCCGAACAACCTAATAACAAATGATTTCGTGTCTAATGTTTAATGTACAGGATCAGGATGGTAATTGTTAAAGTTCCACTTTGAAACTACCATAAAAGGAAAACTACTGAAGCAAATGCTATCAAACTTGGTAATAATTTAAAGGAATTCATGGGGATTTCTTTCCCACTGCAAACGAAACAAAAAGTTCAAAAACTCAACACCAAGGCATAAATGGCGCTGCATACAATATTGTTAAACAAAATACTGTACGAAGGCATAAGTTTAAAATGAGCTTAATCGTTTCTGAAATATTACAAAACATTCTCAATGTGGCATCCACCATTTTCTGAAAGCAAGCTAAATCACTCTACTGCATTCTCATCAAGAGCTCTTAGCATATCCTTCGACGTATTCCTTTTATTGAACGATAAATTTGCAAAGTACGTAGCCCGTTGCTATCCCATTCATTATAATATTTATCGAAATAAACATGATCTTGCATGGTTAGATACATTATTGATTCGCAACAATTTGAACTCTGACAAACAGGCCCTTTTTTTATCTGGAAAACTAAACGCCATGTAAAGTACCGTTTTACATTTTGCCACAAACAATTTCGTTTCCGAAACAATTAAACACATTTTAAACCGATATCTTCATGCTTTATTTTGCTTAACAATATTGCCTACAACTCTATTTCTCCCCGGTTGGTGAGTTTTTGATTTCGTTTTTGGCAGAAAAGAAATTCTCATGCCTTTCTTTAAACTATTTCCAAGTTTGATAACATTTGATCCAGCAGTTTTTCTTTCCTGACCATTTCAAGTGAAACTTTATATATACCCACTTTGTATATTGCTTTTTATTTCAAATCTTGCAGATGCATTCTTATTAATTTGATTACTTTTAATAAAGAATCCTTTTTGTGACTTTATTCAATTTGTTTTCGTTTTTAAATGTTGAATTAATTAAATTGAGCTTTACTTTACATAAACTTTACTTTACATAAATAAAGAGAAAAGTCATTAGACATGTTTTCATTTAATGAAGATAAATTTTATTTATTATAAGGAAACACATAAAAATTAATTTCAATAATAAAAGCACAAAACGAATAAGAAAACGAAGTAAGCAACGGTATTGTAAGCCAAAATTTATAAAAATATGTAATCACCAATATTTTCACTGAAGTTTAGTTTAAATTCATGTCTTTCAAAAACATATTAATTTTATTTATAATAGTTTAAATGTAGAATGTTTATTTTGTCAACTGATGCAATTAAGTTTGGTTTCTAAATGTTAAATTAATAAAATTGAACTTTACATAAATAAAGTGAAATTCACCTAATTTAATATATTTCTCTATATTCATTCGTAAAGAAGATATTGAATGGTAGAAATTAAAATCCTGCCCCTCCCCCCATTGAGCTAGATAGCTCATCTATGAATTCAGCGATGATTTTCCTTCTATAAAATACCTGCATATATAAGAATAAAAGGAATGAAAATAGATTTTTTAAATAAAATATATAAACACTAATAAAAAGATTATACAAATTTTATTCTTTGCGTTAAATTTTCAAAATATAAAAAATGCTTTTTAAAAAAGGAAAAAGAAAGAAGCAAAAAAGAACTTTATTGAAATCTATCAAAATTCTAAAATATGTTTTTCTTTTCACGTGTGATCTTGTCTCAGCATAATAGATAAATTTTTCGTCCTTTAAAAGACGAATGACCTTATTATCAGATAAGCATAATCCCTTTCCTTTTACTTTTATCATAAAAATTTATGAACTCTCGCAGATGATATTAACATATTCTTCCGAAATATAGGTTAGAGACAGACAATGGAAAGAATTATGGGCTACATCTTAAAATTTTAAAGCACTTCCTGTATTTTGTTATTTCCGGATTGCTCTTATTTTTCTTTCATTATTTTAATTTTGGATTTGCAAGGAAAAGGAGAAAAGTTTTAACATAATTTTGGACAAATGCTTTTTCAAGTTTTGTGAAAATGAATCTGCTATTGATACTCAATATAAGAAAAGGTATATGAATTCTTCATTTTTTTTATCATAGATCAAGGTAAGATTATTCTTTTATAGAATTTGGATAATTTATTGGCATCAATACAAAGAGTTATCTTAAAGAATCTTTCTTCTAAATTTTAACTTGAATAAGCTTTTTTTCTTGAAAAAAATATGAGTGTTACTTTGTAAAAGACTCATACATAAAATTCAAAAAGTTATTATTATTTTTTTCCTGAAAAGAGTATGGTTTAAAGAAAAATAGAATTAGAGAACACTTTTTTTAATATTATTTTTAAAAAAAATTTGAAGTTCTTTGAAATTTTTTGGAAGTAATATTTATTAAAGCTGTACCAATTTATATCTACTCATATGAAATAACATACTTTTAGATATTTTTTTCTTTATTATATGATTTAAAAAAGTGCCGAATTCGTAAGCTAAATCAAAGCCTACTTGGTATTACTTGAATAGATGTAGCTCGAATTTTGTTATCTGCTTGAAAAATGTTTTCAAAAACTAAGAATTATTTTTTAAGTGTATTTCCTAACTAAAAGTAATTTCGGTATACAAATTTTTAAAAAAAGCTTTCAATAAGATTATTATAAAACTAGCTTTTACCCGCGACTTCGTACGCGTGAAAATTTTGATCTGTATGTATATGACGGTTTGATCAATTCCGTTGTTCCAATGCCGTTTATTCCATTTCAGCTGATCTAGATGTAGCCTGTCACACCGCTTCTTAAATTCTTCTAAATTCTGCTTGAAGATTCGATTCTCTAATTCTAGTTTCTCTCATAGCCCGATATTTATTACTCCTTTTCGAAAGATTATATTTGCGTTTTCAGAGCAATTCAAAACGCTATAAAAAATAACGAATCAAAAATATCAAAAATATCCTAAAAACAGTGCATTTAAAACTATAAGCATATAAACAATGTACTTATAAATGTATAGCATAAAAATATAACTTAACCACTTTTAAAGTATACAACTAACCTAACAATAATTTATTTACTGTGTACACCTAAAAAAACCAATCAGCAAAATTAATAAGGATTTCTTTAAAATCATGTCAAATCCATTTTATTTATTGATCGAGACCCAGATAGCTACAACAGAATTATAAACATATTTTTTTAACTTTTAATTTAAATGAAAACACAGTTGTTAACAGCATTTGATTTTAATTACATCAACACTAAAAAAGTACACATAATCATTTGAAATAATAGGTCGAAATCACACTAAGCCTACCTGATTACTGTTTTGAAAAAACACTGGAGCCTTACTCATCTTTGGCTTGATTTGGCCTCAGATTTTTGACGTGAAAAATTTTAATAAAAAGTTTACCACAAAATTAACCGAAATAAATAGTAGCCTATGTTTTATTCCAGACTGTAATCTATCTCTGTAATAAATTTCCTCCAATTCCTTTCAACCGATCTGGCGTGATTGAGTAAAAAAACATCTATCCATCCAAATATCCAAATTTTCACATTTATAATATTAGTATAGATATAATCAAAAGAACTAAAGCAAGTGAAACTCCTGAAATTTTCTGAAGCTGATTATTTATGCATAACATTGCAAGAGAAGCTTCATGCTCCTTTATTTTTAAATACATTTAGCTTTCATCAAATTGCTAAATTCTAGTGCATGTACATTTCAATTTCAGAGTAAAGAAAGGAAGCAAACCTATAAGTTTTTTTAACTGACTAAATATATCGTTTTAAGATAACTGAACGTATCAAATGAAAATCAATCTTTAGTACCTAATTTCTAAGTAATTAAAGCTAGCCAGAAGCTTTTAATTCAAAATCTGTCATTTTTTTTATAATGCACTGATTTGTCTAATTTATATAATTCTCTTTTTTCAATCGAAAAGAAGATGCATTTAAATAGAGATTTCACATCCTTCCACCTTAATTAGATAACTCTTCATAAATTCAACGGTTTGTCCCCTTCTAAAATATACCTCTGTATATACATATCCTTGTATCTATTTACATGTAGCGATAAGTATTTAGAGTTCTGGGATCGAAAGTCTGTTAAAAATCTGCAAAAATTCAATGAAATAATACCATGAGAACTTTTTCAGCCGGTAGTTTTCTTAAAAAGGTTAATAATAATAGTTACTGAAGTGTGATTTGGAAATATCAGATAAACTTATGATCTATTTCTTTAAAATTATTATACACAATAAATAAATATATACAAAAATCAAATAAAAATAGCTGAATCAAAAATTCAGCTATGGTTTTTACGTCATACTTTGTATGTGTATAGGTATCTGTTTATCCCCCTATATATAACGAAAGGGATTTAGAGCTTTGAAATCTATGATCAATGAAATTCTTCAGAAATTTCATGAAATAGAGCCATGAGAACCTTTTTAATTAGTAGTCTTCTTATTATTAATAATAATAATTGAAATTTGAAATATCAGATAAACTTATGATTTATTTCTTTAAAATCTTTATATATGCGAAACAAATTAATTTAGGGATTCCCTTCTCTACAGTATATCTGTATATGCATATTTATGCATCTTTCTAATTGTATACGAGTGAGTGAACGTGGAAAGTTTTCCAAATACTTACAGGTTTGTGTCTATTTTATATGTTAATCAAAGTCTTTGTTTGAAAATCAAATATACAAGAATTAAAAATTCATAATATGATTTAAAAAGCTTTATTTTAATTTATTTTTTCATAAGACGTATGATGTATCTTCTCTTATGGTAAGTAGTTTAAATATCTTGTCACTTCATTATTTTAATACAATAAAATGAATCCTTTGGCTGATGTGAATTAAAAATTCGAGATTTTGGTGTTTAAGTGATATGATTTACCGTAAACAAAATCATGCTTGATTTTTATCCTTAATAAAGGAACAAAATTATTGACTTAAAATAATATATATCTATAATAAAATATTTTAATTAGATTTTCTTAATACTGTAGAAGGACGATACTCTTTATAATTTTATTATGAGGAGGATGAAAACAATAAACGAGTTTCAGGAACAATTATTTAATTATTTTCCAATATTCACATTTCTCAAGGCAAAAAAAAAAAAAAAAAAAAAACCTTGAACACGAAAATACACCACACTCTTTTAGAATAGAATCTAATAATGATCCTCAAGTAGAATTATGGGAAATATACCTTGATATTAATAAAGTAAGGCAATTTGTTGTGTCAAAAGAGGATGTAATAAAGTCATGTAATCAGAACAATGGTCTATATTCGAAAGAAAAATCAATCTCAAGTCCTTCTTACTATTTTAACTTAGTTGCCTAAACTGAAGACTGTTGACGAGGAATATTTTTAAATTTCTTATCCATAACGCAGAAACAATCATATAGCGCATCTATCACCTTTACTATATTGAAATAAAAGTCAGCCTATGATAATAACAAAGTACTCTTCTTCGATCAATAGCAAAAATAATATTCTAACCCATTCACCTAGCATCTGTATCTATGCAACAAATACACCTTGCTTTCAAACATCTCTTAATGGAAGGGGTGCAGAGAAAGGGAAAACATGCATACAAAAGATAGGTAAGGAAAATAATAAAGCGGCGAAGTGGAAACGAACGCAAAAAGCGCGAAATATCTGCAACCTCCTAACTTTGCATCCAATTTTTCCGTTTTCGCCTGTGTTAGGCGAAGAATAAAAAGAAAACTACAAGAAGAATTTTCTGGTAATGAGTCCGTCTTTCTCCTCCAAGACGAGACTAACGAGTGTTTTCTTGTTTTTCTGCACTCCAGAGATGAAACGATTGATTAAATGCAACACGTGGACTCTGTTTCGAATAAGGAGGCTGTTGAAATAGAGACGATTCACTTGATGCAATGCACTCTCGTTTTCGAAAGTGAAACTTCTTTTTTTTTCTCTTGCTCTCTGTTTGATTTCATTGAGTTAAGGAATTTCAGAAATGAATTAATGGAAATAAGTATTGCTAGAGGATCAAAAGTGTTTCGAATTATTCAAGAACTCTTATAACAAATTTTATTCTATTTATTTTTGACTTACTTTTCTTAGAGTTATCTCAATTTAGTGTTATCTCAAAAAAATGACTAAAATCTCAATAATATTAATGTCGTGAAGAAATTCGTATGATGTTTTTCGAATAGTATTTCTCTGAAATTATGATATTATTACTATATTTTATTTTTTTTAAAATAATATTCACATTCACATGAAATAAATTAAAAAAGAAAGAATTTTCTGCGACATTAACATGTCCGCTGAATCGACTTCAATCATCTTCAAGTTGAATTTGCATGGAAAAGATGTACATAAAATGAATTATTATAGTACAAACAAAATATTTTATCTTTATATTCATTCACTTTAAAAACGGTTGCAATTTGCAACTGATACCGTTGCAAATTGCAATTTGTATCAGTCACAATTTGAAATTTGTTGTGAACCTTATCCATTACGCCATGTAAGGAAGCTTTACTTTTGGACACGATATTCCATCACAGCAGATAAGTTACAAATAATTCGCATTCTATAGTGAATTGGTTACATTTTATAAAATTAAAATTTACGAAATGCAACCAGTTCACTATAGAATGTGCATTATGAACTGGTTACTGAAAGAAGTAAAATTAAAATTTATTTCACTTGAGTTAAACATTACTCTTAAATGTATAAAATTTTCTTATGAATAAGACTTTTAGTGATAAATCACAAATAATCCATATTTTGTAGTTAACTGATTGCATTTTAAATTGGAAAGAAATAAAATAAAACTCACTTGAGTTAAATTTTACTCTTCAGTACCTAAATGAAATACTTAAGAATAAGAATTTCGGAGCTTAGACAAAACTAATCCATATTCCTTTGTGAAATAACTCAATTTTGAGTCAAAAGAAGTAACTCTTTTTCAAAAAAACCACATTTGAGATAAACATTACTCTTCGGTACATAGACGAAAACTATCTATAAAAGGCAACTAAAACCAAGACTACTTTCTTCCCATTTGTTAAACTACAAATCAAACCCAAAATCCTCTTCCCAGTCCCAAATAAAGTTTTGCTGCAAGAGAAGCGAAAGTGTGTTATCTCTCACTTAGATTCAGTCAGTAAATCACTTTTAGGTTTCGCTGCAAAATTTCCACTCCAGATCCCGAGAGATTTCTCCCTTCCATTTGAAACTCCTTTTTGGAGCAGATGATTAATAGCTTTCGTGAAAGTCAATTGAAGCTTTAAATAGCTCTATTGGCTTTTGTTCGAAAAACACATCGTTTCATCTGAGGTTGAATCTATGAAGCAGCCATTTTCTCGACTTGTTTTGGTCTTACTCATCAGGTTGAAAGGATCCAGAATCGTAACTATGGATTAAATGGGGAGAACTTGTTTTCCCTTTCAATTAGGGACTGCGCAGAGGTATTAAAGGGAATTTGGAAGTTTGATAGAATGCGGCATGATGTCACAAAGTTACATAATGCAATTTTACAATAGTTTAATATATATATATATATATATATATATATATATTAACGCGAATATGTTTTGAGCTATACTCTCAAAATTTGGCATATGGTTTTTAAACCAAATTTTCAGATTTCTATAGTCTCTAGTATAAACATCTATCAAAATTTGAGGCTAAACTAACAAAAGAATGGACCATCTGTTGGTCTGTACTTTTAGAAACATTCAGAAAGCAATAATCCAAAGAAGGTGTGACTTAAAAATACCCCTTTTTCTAAGGGATTTTGTGATTTCAAGTGCAGATTTGTATAAAATTTTTGCTTTGTTCTTTTGAGAAAGCCGTGTATGAAAAGTAAAAACGATTTTTGGTTATTATTAATATTTTGAATATTATTCGAGATTAATTGCCAAATAATTAGCCAAGAATGATGCAATGTAGTCAGTAAAATTGCAAAATTCATGTCAAAAGTTAATACTTGGTAACTATGGCACGCCAATGCCACGAAGTCTGTTCGATGGCACGACAAATTCATTAGGGAGTATGCGAAAACGTTTTGGTGAGACCACTCCTTTGGATTATCTACTACTGATTTAATGGCCAGGAACATTTACTATATCATACCAAACCTTTTTATTAAAGAAATATGATTGCTTCTTCCATTCTGAAAAAAAATTGAAGATACAATGTTTGTTCCTAAGTTTTATTATTATTAACAGTCTTTGAAAAAGGATTTTATAATTCGAGGAAACTGGATCTTCTGGTAATAAACGTATTAAGGTGCTTAATCAACTGAGATCCGGCATCCTGGTATAGGAGTAGCTTATCTTCAACGTGTTCTGGCCATCCTGGGTTCGAGTCCCGGTTCGGGCATACTTGTTATTCTGTGTTCTATCTGTGAGTAGTGTAAATGTGGCTCCCTGTAGAAAAGGGTTGTGCAAAAGATTGTGAAAGCATGAAGTGGCTAAGTCGCACTCTTGGACCTAGTTGGCGCTACTAAGAAAACAAGGGGGTTTAATTTAAGCTTGAATCGCTGGCAACTTTCGATCGGCGGCCTAGTAAATTGCCACGGTAACAACAACAACCAACTGAGAATTGGAAACGGCAGGAATTTGTTACTCGATTCTACAAAATATGCTCTGTTTTTTTTTTTAAATCAAAATATTTTAAGTAAAATTTTTTTAAAAAAACGTTTAAAATTTCACACTTTATAGAAATTTAAATTTTTAAACATTACTTTAAATTCTGCCCACAAAAACAATTAATCATAAGAAAGGCTTAAATGTAAGTTTTGTGATAGATACTAAAGAATTAAATATTTAATAATTAAAATCCTTATATGCTCATAGCAGAGCAAATTATAGATGTGAAATTGCTCAAAATTGTTTTAGTTAATTGAATGTAAAATAGAAAGTTGAATATCAGTCTTGGGGAATAGTTACTTTTATGTAAGATATTTTTGTCTAATTTCTAAGCGTGAAAATTGCTTTGAAATTGCTGGTTAAAATTTGATTCAAAGTTTTACTATTTATTTAAACTGTTGAAAAGAAATTTCATCTCGCTCTTTAATATAACTTAGTCCAAGCTGTAAACATATATTGAAGTATGTATTTCCAGTGTACAAAATCTATCTATCATTCTTTAAAATTATTAACAGATTAAGAAAAAAAATCAGCTTTTGAGAAGTGGTGGGGGTAGGTAGGTGGGTGGGGGGTTAAAAGAATTGTGAGGGTACTCTATATTTTTTGGCCATTGAAAAATACAAATTTTCCAACTTCAATTATGAATTATACATGAAACTAAATTAAGGATTTAGCTGAATGCTGTTATTAAAATTATTTTTAGTATTTTCTTCTTTTAATATATATCGAATGAGCTATCATTCAACAATTCATTTTACATATGATGAATTTACTCTTTGTTATAATTATTAATTATGCTTATAGCACAGCAGATTTTGCATTGAAATGCATAACTATACGAATGAATTTAATAAAGATTATGTGACAGTTCATTTAATTTGACTACAATTAATTTAACTTAATAATTAATTTGCATTTATAAAAAATGGAAATAATTCCATATGAAGAAACGAAATAGTATACCATCGACTATTGAATAAAATAACTTGTACTTCATTTATTGAAAATAAAACACATCGCTAGAATTTCAATAACTTACATCAATTTCAAATCAGATTATTGAAAGTAGAAACCTACCATTTCCCTTCAAAATATTGCTTTGCAATACTACTGGTTTTTCTATGTTGTAAAACTTCATATGATATATGCACAGCAATATATATTAAACGATGACATCAAAATAAGAATTCATTCTCTTATATTAAGCTTTTGATTATTCTTCTGCTGATATCAACTGGATTATGAAACCTAGGGATTATTTTCTTCCCCAGTCAATATCCATCTATGTTGAAATTTCAAATATCCCTCCGCATCACATGTAGATACTAGCAACTCTATATTGACAGGAAAACAAATACGAAAAAAAAAATTCTAGAAGCGCACAGAAACATCTAAGCTATTTCCCTGAAATATTTGTTTTTAAATCTCTTTCTCAACGAATCTTTTTATCGGAAAAAGAATATACTTCCCTCTTTGCTCGGTGGTACGATTTGGGAAGGGGGCTTTATTTGGGAGGTCCTCTGATCAGGGAGACGTTGGAAGATATTCTAAAAGCCCCTCCCTCCTTCTCTCTCACCATCCTTCAGAGACCCCAGGGGAGGAAGTAATAGACTGTGATACGCGAATAAAATTTCCTTTCCTTCAAGAAGCGAAACAACAGAAAAACTTTGTAACGAAAATCGATAGTGAGCTGGATTTAGGCAGGGAAAAAATTCCCTTCCTTTGTTTAAAAATTGGAATCTGATACTGAAAAGTTCGATTAGGGAATTTTAAAATGCTTTTTCAAAAGAAATTTTATGAATATTGCTGGATATCTAATGATATAGTCTTGAATTAAGAGACTTAGTTACTTAAAGAACTCTGTTTACAAAGAAATTATTCCAGGCAAATCTTTGAAATATAAATATTTTGAGTCATAATAAAACAACATATGATGAAAAGTACTGTTTTCAATTATCCATCGTATCTAAAAATCGATGATGTAATCAAAGATATATTATTCAGAAATCCAGTATAATTTAAAATTTGCCAAATTAATGAAATTTTTTTTAAAAATGCTACCTATAAGAAAGTTGGTTTGTTATTATAGAATGCCAAGAAATATTTTTGCAACATCTTTGCAATGTTACATGCATTCATACTTTAGAACATCTTGTTAGAATTATTGCACAGTATTTTATTGTTATTATGTATCATTAGGAAACATAGTGTAGTAAAGAAATTGAAATGTAGATTACGCTGTATTAAGTTGAAAAAGAAAAGCCTTTCTATCGCTTGTAAAATTTTCCGTTGTCTGTGGCCTCTCAAGATCTCATCTTCTATAGGTAAAGAATCCGATCCCAAGTTACCTCTAACATCTTTATATTACAGCATAAGATATTAGGTTGTAGCCTATTGATACAAATTTATAATATTGTTTAATTGCCATGTTAATCTTACAGTTAGCTATAGATAATTACACCGCTTTTGGGTACAGTATTGATGATTCAATGTCCTCCGGTTTTAACTACAGTTTGGTAACATGGCAATAAACTGGTCTATTTTATTGGTGTAAAAATGTAGGAACTGTGATTCTATTTGCTTCAACAATCGAGATTCCAAGAATCTTCTGATAAACTCCATGTAACTTCATATTCTGTATAAAATGAGGCCCACTTATAGGTAATGAAACTCACTCTTGAATTTTATTAGCAGAGGAAACATACAATATTCGCTATTTGTATTTTCTAATTTGCGATTTTTATATGCTTATGTTGTTCATTTTTATAAGAACTGTTGTTTCAGTTATTTCCGTTACTTATGCTCGATATTTCTTGAAAATATTAGGATGTCTTATTAATTTTTTCTTCCCATTTCTAATATGAAATGAATACACGATATTTACTGTTTAAGATATAATTTATCTTGTTATATAAGAACCCGTTTGCTCTATTATCTTTTTCCATCTCTCAGGAATCATCGTTATGTCTTCTTTCCAAAACTACTGTGTTTTGAGTAAGAAATAATTATCGTTGCGAGATTTTATTGTCACTGATGAATTGAAAGCGTTTATTGCGAATGGAAATTTGAAGGACAGAAAGAATATAGAGCTACATTTTGAAAGCAAATAAGATGTGGTAAAACATCATAATCAAACTGTACGAGATTTCCTGTTAAGACTAATGCAATAAGTGTATCACGTTGCCTCGAGGAAAAACAACGCCTCGTTGGTTCATTAATCCTGGCCGTTTCTTTGCTATGACAGCTTTCGATCGATCCAGTTGATGATAATATTTCGTATAATTTATTGTCTAGTCTCCAGGTGAGAGCTCGTTGAAAATTTCACCTTTACAAATAAACAAAAGAAATTTTGGGGTATAGTCCCAGCTTTGAAGCAGTTTAGAGTTTGGGGATGACTGAAACCGACGACATAGACGGCTACTAGATAAGCCTGCATGTTTGCTCAAGTAGAGCCTGTTAAGGTCATTCATAGCGCAATGAGAAGGGAACTTCTGGCACACTACAATACATAATATGTTTTCAAGTATCCGGTTTATTGGTATCATTCACTATACTCCCACAGGACTTAACAACGTATTTAATCCATTTAAATTAATATTATTTTTCGTATCAGTAGATTATTTGAAGTCGAACTAAACTATTAGTAGTGCATATTGCCAATAGAAAAATATTTTTTTCAGAAATACTATTGATTGATTATTATTTACCAATTTCTTGATTAATTTATTTTTATATTAAAACATAAATTTTGTTAATAATTATTTTTTATGGCAAGCCACATTAAAAAGAAGAACAGTACACCAGCATTATCAATTAAACTGGAATGCACTCGATCAATTTTAATGCTATGCATCTGTTTAGAAAAACATTGCTGTTCTGGCTACAAAACTGTACTTAATATAAAGAAGTATGCTATTAAACCACACGTCCAATCTTTATTTCGTAACAAAACACGTTTTTACTGAAGATAAAAGCTTTCAAAGCGAGTGAGGAAAAAGGGGCTTAAATGAGCTATATTATGTTTATTCTGAAAGTATGTCAGTCACTTTATAGAAACACTCTCATCTATGGGAAGCTATTTTGTGGCAGATATTTTTTTCTTAAAAAGAATTTTTTGCTTAGTGGTTGAGTATGCGAGACTATAAGAAACTATCCGATTCCTCTCTCCGTTTTATTTATTCACGTTCATTTTTAATTTTATGTTGAGAGTTTTAGAAAGTAACAAATTTTGTTTATTGGCAAGTTATATTTTTAATATGCTTCAAAATATTCCCCCCAAAGTTAGGCGAAATGGAAACAGTAAAATTCAAAGTTATGGTAAGTAATTTAAGCCAATAAACAAAATGGTAGTAATAATTCTATTTAACAGTAAAAAACATGTAAATTACAAGACGATTAATTTTAATTTTTCTTACGAACAACCAATGAAACAGCGATCTCTAAAGATAGACTTAAAACAATGTGCTGTTTTTATGTTTTTCAAATTTCAGCAATAACATGGAAATCATTTACGACCATTAAATAAGTTTCTGCAAACTATTTGTCTCCAACTTCCTTGGAACTGATATTATAAGAGGTTTTAATTATGCTGTTTACCAAATTTCTCTGAAATTCCTTTTGATCAAACTTGTTTACGCAGTGAGAATATCAAAAGATTTTGTATAATGATTTGAAAAATTATTTTCATCTAAATATCTTAAGTAAACAGGATTTTATATAAACTTCTTAACTAAACATGATGAAACTAATTTTTCAATTCAGTAGTAATAAATTATATTTATATATTCTTGTTATTAAACGAAAATAATAATTAATCAGAAGAAGATTATTTTATGTTTCATTTACAACAACTATTTAGTATCGGGTACTTTTGGTGTTATTCGTATTCGAATGGACTAAATGGGGCCAATGGCGTAAACACTTTCAGACATTACATTTGTCACAAAACAAAAGTAACATGGTTGTTTTTATATCACAAGTTAATACTAGTTGAAAATTAATATAGATATCCTATAAAACTTTCTATACGATAGTACTGAATTTATAATTTTTTAGCTGATTTTATAAAAACCTCTGTAAAGAAAGAAATAAGGATAAAAATAATTAAAAAGATGAGTTTTGAATGAAATTTCAGAAAATGATGTCAGAATTTTTACTTAACTGCTTCTGCATTACAAGAAAAAGAAACATAGTTTTTCATCACTCATCAAATTATTTAATATTATTTTAAAGCTTAACTAGAGGGGTGCAGTATCTCAGACCTCTAAGGATGAAATTTCAGTCACCATTATTCTATTTTAAGTTCATTCAAATAGATTGTCCCAGCTTCTTATTTCATGACCTTCAATACGCTTCCACTTTTATAACAAGTTTCAGCGGATGATTTTTTAAACATTTCTGTTATTTCTTACATGACGTCTGTGATACCGTACCTCCCTTTTAATGTTTTAGAATTATACAAGTCCATTCTTGATCTCTAAAATATTTCCTACTGATCTCCTTATGAAGCAGAACTCCAGAGACTTTTCAATAAGACAGAAAGTATTTTTAGTGATCTGGATAATTACACAGAAAACTTTTTGTCGATGAAAGGTCCAATTCGGCCTACTCCAGTTCATACGCTTGAATATAATAATTTTTTTTCAGACGTTAATGTATCTTGAAAAAGAATTCTGAAATATATTGATGTACTTAAATAAATAACTATAGAATTAGCTAACTAATTTTTATACAAGTACATAACATGCGAGTTTAAAATGCCTTCAAAAACCGTGCTACGAAGGTTCACAAATTTTTGTTTAGAAATAAGACCGATTTAAAAAAGGATCAATTTCATCCATTGTCAATTTTTTCCATATAATTTTTTAATCTTCCATTATATTCTTTTCTATATACATTTCTATCTAGAAAAATAAAGAAGATTTAAACAGAAAAATGTAATATGTTTTTTCAACAATATTGTATGTATAACATGTAATCTGAGAAGAAAATGTATGTTCAAATGCAATTACTTTTTTCTATAATAATATAGTTTTAAAATTTTCTAAAACATATTTATATATCAAGAAAAATATCTGCAGAATATATTTGCCGATTTTCATACTGATATATTCATTAGAAAATTTAATTTGAGTGTAAAGAAAATACAGTCTCGTAAACCAGTTAAGTCTAAATTTCCATCTCCCCATTTAAAGTTTAAAAGATCCAAAAAACAAACAAACTCAGATTCCTGACCTCTTCAGGATTCTGACTAGGGTGACTATCCATAGTATTCCTCGATATTCTTGAAGGATTTATACTGATGGTAGCCGAGACGAAGGGTGAGTTTCTGGTATTCCTACTGCTACCGGAGTTTTGGAGTTCAAGAATCAAAATATCCTAATTTTTGTTCAGTTTTAAGATAAGAGCTTATACCTATTAGAAGGGGCTCGCAATACGTAGTTCAGGCGGATTATCATTTCTAAGACATCTAGATCTAAAAATGACAGTCTTGCTTCAATTCCGCATCTCTCTAATTTTGATATTGTTGGAAACGAGCTTAGAATATGCATTCTAAATCTACTTGGCAGTCTTTCGCCCAATAATGCTACACATTTTCAATAGATCCCTTCACATGTTGGAATTGAAGCTAATGAAAAAGCTGGCTCCTTCGCCAAGTTTGCTACTGAGGAAGGTGGGAGTCATTGTGGGAAACTCACCGTTAGCGAAATTTCTTTCCTGGCAAAAATAGAATCGAACAAGCTTTCGAAAATCCTTCTCAATCACTCATGAGATTTTGCAAAAAATTCCTAGTGAATCCATTCAACTTAGACCCAGATCCCACAAACTGCTTGAGAGACCAGACTAAAGCATTCACTTTTCGGCAAAGTAAAAACATATACCCTCAGTGTCACTGGTGCTCAGCAGACATGGCCTTCCTGCCCATATTTTGGTTTGTTTGTGTTTTTACAAAGACTCAATCCTCCGAGATTCTACTCTGTCTCTTCATTTAAAGATGTTTTTGGATTTACGAGGACTGTCTAACCCTGTTAGATGATTCGGGGATCAGTAATAACTACAACAAGACGTAAAAAAATCAATTACCGAAGCACCTATATAACCAAATTGTCAAATCTGTTTATGCTCATTTAAAAAGTATTTATAAAAATTTTTAGTATTTGTGCACCTAAAAACGTGTTGGATAAAGCTGTTTCATAATAATCAACAGCTTTCTAAGTAATCTTTATAAATGACCCCATTTCAAATAAGAAAAAATATCCATTCTTCCTTAAAATTATAAATAAAATATCTCATTTATGTTTCAGACTCTCATTAGGAAAGACGGTCTGGGGCCAGGCTTTAGAATAATTATACATGATTAAAGAAAATGACAAGCCAAAAATGGGACTTTTCCGAGAGGGCTATGTTTAATTAAATGAATGAAAAAATATGAATTTTCAAATAGAAGTAATTGCATAACACATTAAGTTAAAGGGCTTCCTCATTTAAATTCCTTTGAAATTAAATTCTCTTACATAATTAAATTCTAATGAAGTCATTATATATATATAGTAGACCAAACAAAATGTCGGTTCAATGTCTTTTTGTAAGGTAACGTTAGTGAATTTGAAGTGAATTTCTTAAGTTTTTTTAGTGAGTTTTAAGTTAAGTTTTTTTTAAGTGAATTTCTTAAATATTTATTGTACGCATCAAAAATTTGAAAAACAAAAGAAAAGAAAAAATGTCGTGATAAAAAAACACTTATTTCTAGTTAATCATTATTAAGTCTAAATATTTTATCATTATTAAGACTATCTATTTATATCGGTGCACTCAAGAGGGTTTTCTATCAAATGTTTGATGTAGATCAAGTTTTATTTCTTTAGATGTAGTGTGTTTTACAAAAGCAGCATGGGACATTTTTTTTCTATAAATTCTTAAATTTGGTTGATGTTAGATTATGTGTTCTCTACATGAGCAACATCCTACGTGCTCGAAGTTTCACATCACATCAGCAAGAAAACATTTAATGGCATGACACCTATCATATCAATAAAATGAACTCTAATTGACCCAGGCTGACGAAGTATAGATAAAACAAATCCCAAGATTTTCAAACTACTATGAATCATTCTTACTCAAGAACACTGGTCTGAATTTTTTCACCTACATTCATTTAGGAGTTAAATAATAGTGAATTTTTATTACTACTTAAATTTCGACCTAAATATAGTTAAAGTAAAATATAGTTAAAAAAGTTTTGCGACAACCATCTGATTTTGACAGTTAAATATTGAATTTCGTCCAATTTGTCTTTAAACCATGTGAATCAATTTAGCTCTTCTTTTACTTTTTCACAGAGTATGTAAAGTCAATATTATACTGCATTTGGTACATAAAGAGTATTATCCCAGAATTTTAAGCAAACTAAATTTTACAGAATTCATATAGGTGTCAGACCTTATTACCTCGGGTTCCCTAAGTTCCACAATAGCTGTTCCTTAATGTGAGATATTTCTTAAATAATAATATTGTCCAGAAAATGTCATTGAAATTAGAGAATTCATAGATCTAATCTGAATAAATTTGTATTTTATATTACAATAGATTAAATATCAGAATAAATTATATTACCGATTCATCAAAGTTCATCTAAGTACACTCCTTGAACTGTTTTTCCAGGAGTTAAAATAGAAATTTTAACTGATTAATAATTAAAATAGTAAAATTATAAATTATAGGTAAAATAATAAAATTAATAGTCTAAATAGAAATTTTCTAATCTGACAATTCACCCAGTATTTCAAATACTGTTTTCTGTTTTACACTAGTAGTAGCTATCTAATAAAGCTAACAACAGGAAAATATTTTTCTACAGGTTCTCAAAGAGATCAAAGATGAATATCTTACATGCTCTTATGTATTAAATCAAATATTTATTACTGAGACATCTCTAATAAATTACTTTTAATTTTGTTACTAACTATACTTGCAACATAATAGCATCGAAAATGAGGATTTAATGTTTATTTCTAAAAGATAAAATTGATTAAGTATGAAATAATTAAGTTTTGCCAGGAAATATATCGTTAAATAAAATTAAATTGTGCAATAGTTAATGACTTTTTTATTACTTTACTACATAGAATATCTTGCTTATGGTGAAAAAAATAAACCTCTCAAACCCTTAAGTATCTAAATATCTTCGTATGAAAAGGCATATCACTCCCCTTTTAATTAAACTAATTAAAACAAGCATAAGGATCTCTACTTACAATTAGTTCGTCTTCTTCATAATTAATTTTTCTTTAATTGCTTTGTGTTAGAAATGATGTATTTGATCATTTGTTGCAGGGATTAAGACTTGTAAAAAAAACTGCTTCCTTTAATTTGCATAATTAAGTCCTCTAGTTTCGATGTTTGAAGTTTTTTTTTTTACAATTAAATTGAATTAATTTCTTTAAAAAATACATTATTTGTTTAGCAAATGATAGTATCGTTGAATTTAAAACAATTAAAAATAAATTTGTGATTAAATGTTTTCATATGATAAAATACAGAATCGATTTAATTCTCAGAAAAACTTTCATTTTAGCTTCAAAAAAAACTTTTGGAATGTAAATATGTATTTGAAATATAATGTATGATTTTTAAAGGTTTTAATGATGATCTTTAAATTTCTAATATGCTGCCTCGGGATTTCGATAATTTCATTGAGAACAAATTTCATATAAAGTAAAAAAAAAAATTATAGCAATTAAAAAAATGGAATTCAATATTTTGACAAAACACGAAGTTCGAAAAATTTGAATCTAGGTAATATCCGTTTGCCTTTGAAAAATATAATCTTAAAAACGATTTGATCTAGACAATCAAAATTTGATGAATGGTCTTATCGCCAAATTTACAGATTTCCATCAATTTTGTAGTAAACGCTGTTCAAAGTAAGACCGTCTGTTTATCTGTTCGAATATAATTTTTCATGATAACTACAAAACGAAAATAACTCGGCAGATAAAATTTAGCGCACAGATTAACACATTTGTAATGTATACACCTGCCATATTAAGAGGAAGATCCAGCAAAGAGTTTGCTGTCTGCTTCTCAGTGTTACCAGAAACATGTAAACGAGGTAACTCAAAGATTCAATGACTTAAATATATCAAAATTGGTAAAGGGTTTTGCTACTACAAGTTTAGTTACATGTAAATTTCTATTTTAAATGGCTGAGAAAAATGCGACTGAAACACAAACTCGATTTTCACATTACTATAAATGTATGCCAGGGATTAATCGTTAATTAAGACTCCAAGGATTACACTATAAATTCAGTAAATATGTGCTTAATTCACGCCAAAAATATTTCATAATTGTATTCTAATGACCTGTTAGACGCTCTATTACATGACAAGTTCTTAGAGATTATGCGAGAAATTCTTTGAGAGATCACTAGAGCTGGATTTTATTGAGAAATAAAATGATCGAAGGCATATATATATATATATACTCATTACAAATGATTAATAGTATTGCATTCGTTTTATTCTTATTAAAATCAAAATCAACTCCAAAGCAACATTCATTTTTAAACACTTTTCCTAAAATATCACATTATAATTACATAATTTTTCAAATTTCAGCTGGTTTTATTTTAAAAGGCTAATTTCTCACATTTAAGAATTGCTTTAAAATCTACATCACAGATCTATAAATAAATTTTGCTTTTTACATAAACCTGACCAGTTAATATTTTCTTTCACGATTACCATCGTAGAAAAAAAGAATAGGAAAAAAAAAACATATAAATATTGTGTTTGTCTTTGTGGGTGTTGACTTTTATGATGCAAATAACTTAAATAAAAATGCTGGTTGTCACAATCTTACAAATACATATCTAGTAAAAACTATTTATTTATGTATTGACTTACCAACGTTCGTGATTCTTCCTTCCATCAAAAGACATGGTCTAAGAAGATTTATAGAAACGTGTGCGCGTGAGTTGAGCTCACATGCCAACGTTCTGTTTTATTTATGTATTACTGAGTTTTATATTAAGAAAGGATTTCCAGAATGTAGAATTTATTATTTTGAACTTTCAATTTCACGATTTTCAATGTTGATCTTTATGTCCATACATAATATATTCTAATAATAGCAAGTTTTTGCATAGAATGAAGTTATATATCTCCAATGAGTGCAACTCTAATAAAATTAATGTTTTATTTTTTTTAATAAAAGCCATATGAGTTCAAAATTTGCTGAAATTAAAACTTTATTTTATACCAGTTTAGAGTCATTTTTGTTGAATAACTATTACTTCAATATTACAGACCAAAAATGCAAAATCAGTGGTACTGAACTCCCCTCAACATACTCACATAGTAAGACAATCTAGAGATCTTTTTTGACGTTACTTGCTTATTTAGACGACTCCCTGTTTACTTGGGGATTTTTCCTTTACGTAATGAACTCGAAGATAATGGGTTTATACGTTATTTTTCAAATTTCGACTAAGTTACTGAGCTCCATTGTATATAAAATACTAAGATTTCTGCAAATTTGTCAGTATTACTGGATTTTCTTGATTACTTCCGCAACATTGCGTAAATAATGCCAAGATAACTTGTTTATTTGGCATTTCTTTTGTTCCATTATACATAAGGTTCCAATATTTCGTTAAGATGAATGTATCCCGGATTTTTCAGATTACACCAAGATCTCCAATACATTCGTAATTGTCAAGTTGGCAGAGGTTTTTCATTTAAAAAATTATTGCTGGGTCCTTAAAAATAAGCAAATGCTCTTTTATTTTTTTTTTTTGTCTTTTTAAGCGTGTTATAAGTAGCGAATAAGTTTTGTTAAAAAAAAACTGTTGTCTTAGTCAAAACTTAAAAGACCAAGTACCGAAAACTATTTTTAGGAAAACGTGTTACAACTTAATAAAAAGGTAATTTCTAAGCTTTCAATAAAAATTTAAAAAATAATACGTGTTATTAAGACTCCAGTACATTAGAGTACTACATCTATTAACATCCAAAGTTTTTAATGCTTTATTTTATTACCTAATTTTTGAAACGAAATCATTTTATTATCGAAATGCAATGATTATTTTAGACATGTGAAATATTCACATGTTCAAAATAGAGAGAACATTAAATTAAAAGAACAAAATAATTCTTCATCAAGGGATTTTTAATTTCTAAGAAAATGCCAATTTGATCGTAATCTTTAAAAGCACAGATGAGTTGATCTAGTATAAGAAAGCGGATAGCATACTCTGTACGCGTGCTCATTTGGAAACTTAAATATCATTTTTTTCCTTTCTCGTATACATGGTTTAAAGGCGTATACATGGCTTTAAAAAACCATGTTTCTCGCATACATGGTTTTTTCCTTTCTCGTAAACATAGTCTCATATACCCTGAGCTCGAAAAACACATATTTTAAAAATGCCTGTCTGAGATAAAGATAACTTAAAATTCTAAGAGTTAGATAGGTAGAACTCGGAGATACTAACAATCAGAGGAAGCCTGTTTGTTAGTCACTCTGAATAAAAATTAACATGGTAATTTTGAAACGAGGAGAACTAGATAGATATGATTTGGTGCATAGATTCAATATATAAAGTGAAGGCATTATAATATATATAAGAAGAAGAAGAAGAGAAGACATCTTGCCAAATTTTGTGTCAAAGCCAACCAATTCTTAATCATATATCGGTCTGTACTTTCACAAACATATAAACGCAATAATTCAAAAATTCAATGAATTAAATATATCAAATCTGATATGGGATTTTACCACTACAAATACTGTTTAGTGTCAAATACTTTGATTTAATGGTTAAGGAAAAAATGTCGAAAACATGAATTCGATTTTTGAATAACTTTTAACGCATACCAGGAATGTACCACCAAATAACTCTCGAAGCAGGCCACTAGAAACTGAGTAAAGATGCTAAATCCCTATTTAAAATGTTTTATAACTTCTGCGCACCAATGCCACTTATAACTTTCTCTGGAATCATATGCGAGAAAGTTTGGGGAAACCATTCCTTCTGGTTTAATCCTATGTTTAGCAATCTCATAAAAGTAATATAAGTCAGTTTCAAAGAAAAAAAAACCCGATTTAAATAAAATTAATAAGGCAAAGATATAGTTAAAGTGTTTTTAAAGAAGATTTTCTTTTCACTGAGCTTTAATTAAGATTAAGAAAAGAATAGCTGAAAATAAATAACTTCGATAATTTTCATAATCGTGATTATATTGAAAGTAATTTTTATCCCCTCTGAGCATTTTGGGACATTCGTTTTAGTATGCTCTATGTAAGACAAATTATTTCTCAAGGATTCATTTACTTAGAGAAGTAAAAGTAAATCAATTAAGCAATTCTGATAGGCATACAGGGGGAATTTTATGGTGCAGCACCGTTACAATACAATTAAACCGAGCAGACAACCAACATTTCCTTGCTTCTCTGTGTCAATGCCCATTAAAGTTTATCACCCGAAAGAGCAGCTATTTCTACAACTAATCTCGTTTTCCGTCCAGAAATTCATCTGAAAAGGTTTCTGCTGTGGATCCGACCTAATCTCCGCTCTCATTCGATTAGCTTCGCAAACACTTACACAAAAGGAGCTTGTTTTTCCCTCGCATTTGCTTTTTTATTTTATTTGTCATGCAGAAAAGTTTGTAATTATTTCTGAATTAGGCAATATTATCACTTCTCTCTTAATTACTGCTTCCCCATTTTCGAATAAGTATTGGCTTCAATGTGATTTTCTGTTATAAATAAACTTCAAATAAATGTTGGGAAAATTATGACACCGAAATCTTAAAATAAATACCGAAATTTGCAGTTTTATAATTTGAAACACCCAAATTGTACACCTGTGTAGAAAAATTTAGTTTGATTTGATTTAATTATATTCAAATCATATTTTAAAATAACACTGGAGTTGTTTTTGGGAAGAGTTTCAAAATTTTGAACCAACCACGGTCAGATGACGATTAGGACAACCTAGCTGGCAAATCCTCATCTCCACACCACAACACACCAGCTGGAGGACGTTTACCACTGACTGAATTTAGGCTATGTTTAAAACAAATAACAAAAAATAGCCAATGGGAATAGTTTCCCTAAAACTTTCTCTCATATTCTCTAATAAAAGTATTGTCCTAGAGAAAGCATTGCATGGTATTGGCTTAAAATTGTTGGGGGTATTGACTTTTGGCGATTTATATGTATAAAAAATAGGATTTTTACTGAATCTATCAAGTCCTCCTTGGGGAATTTTTTGGCCGTCAATACCTGGTATGCTGTTGATAGTAGCCAAAAACTGAGTTTTTGTTTTAGATGCGTTTATCCCAGCAGACTGAAACAAAACTTTGACCCAAAACTAAAATTGTAATTACAAAATATCATACAATCCCCATTGTCCGATACATACAATTCCAAAATCCTCAAATGATATATTTAAACAGTTGCGGCAGTGAATTATCGCTTTTACATGTTTTTGAAATTATAGACCGACAGACGGTCAATTCTTTACTGGATTTCGCTCGAAAGTTGAAAGGTACCCATAATATCGATGCTAATTCTGTATATTTTATCTGCCTAGATGTCTTCGTTTTGTAATTATTGTATTAAATTATATTTGAATATCCAGGCAGACATATTTAGTCTGGGAGAATTTTCCGCAAAATTTGATAGAAATGCCCAAATTTGGTTTTAAGTCTGTATACCTAATTTCACCAGTCTAAATCAAAGCGGTTTCGAATTATCTTAGAAACGTACCGAATATTTTCCAAAAATTAAAAAGACAAAACATTTTCCGAATTCAGGGAGGTCTAAACCATGTCATTTCGTTAAAATATCTAGTTCAATTTTTTTAAATGGTTCTTATACTTTCTCTACGCTATGTATACCAGAAAGCAATAAAATAATTTATTAACTCAATACTGATATAATTTAATGTAATATTGCGATTTTAACAATATAAAATTTTGAATCATCTTATGTAATTCCAGCAGTATGATGCGCTTTCTTAAAAGCATAGCGGTATATCTTATTGAAGAAAAAGACATTTTAGACTTCTAATAAGAAAAATCTTATTTCTATGTTAATTTTCATAAGATTAATTCTTGGACATGTAACAACTTTATACCACATTATATAGAAGAGTTCAAATATTCCATGAATATTTTTAATATCTATTGGATACACAATTTACAGTAGATATAGAAGTTCCTTAATTCAAATTAATTTACATATTTAAGTAAATTAATTTGAATTAATAATTTTAAGTGTTTACATTGTTAAATGCAATTTTCTTGATATTATTGGTTAAATCGATACAGCAAGCGGCACTATACTGGCCATCCAACATTTAGAGCATTCCTGTTCGAAGGAGATTTGTTACAGTTTCTTGGTAAATTTTAAGATATAAATATTCTCTATATTTACATACCTCTAAAAGAAATTGATCATCAATCTAAGAGAAACGAATTTTACCCAGTTGTTCTAAATATCTATTCACCACAATAAAAATAAAGAGAATCTATAGGTTTTAATAAATCAATTTACCTTTTTAAAATAGACCTTGAATCCAGGATATCGCTCAATAATGTTATAATTTCAAGTAAATGCTATAATTAAGGGCATTTTCAAAGAAGTGATACCCAATTAACCCTTCATGGGAGGCGGAGTCAACTAGATTCAGTGTCGTTCATTGGTTCTGGATTATCTCGTGGTATTGTTTCCTTGAATGCAGTCATATCCTTTATCAAAATCTTTAAATTGTTCTTTCTGCGATATGTTGGCAAAATATCTAAGTTGGAACACGTCCGCATTACCGAATCGTTCTTCCTCAAAGGTTTTGGCTACATGTCTTCGGAACTGTATTTAATTTGAATAATGAAAAAAGAATAAATATTCTTAATATTTTAAAATACATTCTTCAGGGTTTAATTTGTTGAATACTAACAGTTATTAACATAAGTTTACTCCGTAATATTTAAACGAAGTAAATTTTCATTAAAAGATTGTTTAGGCTTTTTACAACATCTTTCCAACATTTAATATTATAACATTTAACATTTTTACCAGAATTAATTTTAATACCTTTGACAACTGCATGATTTCCATAATGTAGCGTGTTTCCAAAATAAATTCCAATGCTGTTTACAAAAGACAAAAAAGAAAAATGACAGTGGAGTCATTTTGACTCCATGTATCTGATCTTGTGAGGAAATTTATGTCTCCAGTTACTGTTTAATCCAAAATAATCCAATTATTAACCATCCATTATATGGTATCAAACGAGAATTGTCAAATGCCGAAATCTTGTAACTCTAACAATCATTCAGCTATTATTTCGATAATAAATTTGTTTAATTACGGTAATGATTAATTTTCGTTGTTAATTAGTTAACTAATTAGAATTATAAAACTCCTGGTATAAGATTCCCATCGATAATTTAAGTAGCCGAAATTGATTATGTTGTTAATTTTTAAAGTAATATTTATCAGAAGTTCGTTTAGTTTTGTGAGATACTGTATGAATAATATTATTTGAGATACTTCAACAATTAATAAAAAAATCTTTATAGTAGATATAAATAAAAATAAAGTTCTTTTTTTAGAATATTTTTCAAAATGGAATTTCTAAGAAATGGAATACAAGATAACTTTCTGATTTGCTTCTCAAACATGAATACACCATCCACCCGTATATTTAAGTAGTCAACGCGCAAGCATAACGAGGCCTTGTTCAATATCGATTCCATCATTAATATCTTTGCCTGCGTCAGAATGGAAAAAAAGCAAGTAAACATTCCTTTACTCAATGGACAGCTAGACAAACGATTTTTGTCGTCTTCGAATAGGTCTTCTGCTAAGTAGGTCGTTCTGTAATTTACCTCCCTCTTCTCTGTACTTCCTTCCTGTACTTATACAGTCCCTGGAGAATCCGGAGCAATTCCACTTTAATGTTTAGTGTCCCGGAACATTATACTTGAGTAATACGATGCGTTTTATTTTGGATTCTCCCATTGCTGGTTACTTATCTTTGAGCTGAATATCAAGGATGCCAGAAGAATATTTTGAAGTATCCTTATATTCAATAATTCAATATGCTGTATTGCATATTGTTTGAGGTAAATAACATTCGTAGTCTCAATTCCACTCGAAAAAAGTGGGTGGTTATTTTAATCTCCAAAGTTCACCTGTATTTTATTTAATTGTAGTTGTTTTGGAAACAATTAAAAATGGATGCTTTATATTTCTAGTCTTTAACTCGTTCACTGCCACTACCCACGCTTGATATCAGGACCATTTATCTAATTAAATGACCCCTTCTTTGCTATCTTTTAACTGTAGTAGAGAAGGTGTCATCTAATAACATAGATGGTTTGATACAATTATATATTATTTGTAACGCACAAGCGCGTCAGTGGCAGCGAATGTGTTAAAGAATAATTTAACTCGAATGCATTTACATGCATTTTAGGAAACATACTCTATTTCAAAAATATCTCTTGATCCTTTCCTAACCGTAAAAAGTATATATTTTAATTAATTTTGAAGTAAACATTAAATTAAACTTGGATTACTGCTAATTAATACGATAATTACGACTTTCTTATAAAGGAATTTAAGACGAAAATAAAAAGCTTTTATATTTAAATATTAAATAGATTTTATATCATTTGTTGTAGGAATAAATGCATGGTAAGTTTGAGAGGAAATAAGTTTTTTGCTTTCATACTATATTTTATTAACTTAAAGTAATATTTATAGTATATATGCCGTATGTAGTGTCTATTATCATTCCAAAATCAACTTTTAAGCAATTTATTATTCTAAGCACATCATCGTAGCTCTTAATAAAATCGAAGCATTTCTGCCTCCCTTTTAAATGTCTATTTGAATTTATAAAAGCATAGTCAGCCAATTTTCTTCATGCACTTTTATTTGAATATGTCTAATTTTCTGAACTTTGAATTTTATAATCGAGTAAGACTTTTTTTAATATGTGGAATTTACATTACATTTATGCTTTTTCGACGAGAATACAGATTTGAAATAGTTTCAGATCTAATTATTCAACAATAAATTAATATATTTGCATTTATATAATCATTTAATTAATATAATTAATAATTATAATTAAATTTTGATGTTCAGTGGTGGCATCATCTTGTAATGTGATAAACAAAAATCGAGTTTTACATTCCTTAAAAAATTTAATTATAAACTATAAGGTTAAAATAAAAAAAATGCAATAATCATACGAATACTTATCGACATTATTTCAAGCTAATAGAAGTATTTTTTTTAAAAAAAACTAGCTCTTTTTTATTTATAGAATAAAATTTAGGTTTGCAATCCAATATCTATAAATATTTGTCTCAATATGCTTACATAAATGTCAGATCTTATTTTTATGTTTAAATATTTTCATAATAGGGAATTATTAAAAATAAAAACACCTTACAAACTTGATATTTAGCATAAAGCTTTATAAAGAAGTATATCATATAACCATACATCTCTTCCTTTATTTTATAACATATTAAAAATTAAATACAATTCATTTTTTAGACCAAATATTTTTATGTTTCTTCCTTATTTGTCTATTTTAAATGCAAACAAGTAAGGACGATGATTCTTGCTAATTTCGATATGTGTTTTAAAAATACTAAAGAATACAGCAATTCAAATTAACATTATCAATCACACAAACTTTTATTTTCATATTACGAAAAAATACATCATTAATAAGTATTTACTTTCCTTTCCAATACATAATTAAATCAGATTCTTCGGGTCTACTACGTTTTGTTTTGAAATATTCTATATTGAAGTTTCCCTTAATTAATACCAGTAGATATAAAATTCTTATTGTACAAGAAAGTAAGGTAAAAAATGAAAGATCAAATAGAACTGGTTCACTTCGAGGAAACCAGGGTAATTAAATTCAGATAATAGGGACTTTACTATCATTATTGAGGAAATAAAACATATTTTTTAAAAAATAAATGAAATAAAGATGAGCAAAAAGTATAAAATAAATAAATTAATCTTTTTAACATTTTGAGATAAAAGTAGTTATTAAACTTAAGATAATTGATTGCTTGTGAATTTTCACAGAACTCCAAAAAATATAGAATTGTTTTTCTAATATTACTTTAACTTCTAATGTAATATTTTTATTCATCTTTCTAATTCTGTAAAAATTAGTAAAATTTAATTTTTAATAAAAGTATTAATAATATCAATATGTTATGTATTACTTTGATTTTCAATACTTTATCTAACCAATATTTTAAAATATTGAATTTTTAATTTTATAGATAATATATTTAAATTATTGATTTTAATACTTTAAATATTTTAAAATACCTGATACAATATCAATTTCAATATTCTGAATTCAATATCAGTCAATATTTTAATATTTTAAAATATTGAAACAAATAAATTTGAAATCTTTAATTTGAAAAATCAGTGTTATGGAAATACATTTAAATTACCAAAATATTTTAGTTATTTTTACTTTAAAAAACTCATTTCTTCACTGCTTAAAAAAAATAAATTTTTCAACCTCAGCTGAAACTTTTAAATTTCAATTTCTCAAATAGAAATTGATCCTTTTTTTACTAAACAAATGAAAATGTTTTACTTGAATAGACAGTGATTATTACTTATTCATTTTTTTATAAAAGAAATTAACATATTTTTTGCAAAAGAAAATTCTAATGTGACAAAACTTTTTTTACCAATGTTTTTCTTTTTCCAACAACTGTCAGTAAGTCTTAGTGATGTGACTTATTTACAATAATATCCTTATGTTCTCCGAGAATGGCGTAACAAAGAATACAATAATTAAGTGCCAAACTTTTTTATTGCTTTTTCCACTGGCATCAAAACTCGACAGGTCGAACAATAACCTCAGAGAGCTTCTCGTAAATACTCTTGACACATTTCTTTTTTCTCTCACCCTTTTCAATAACAAAGCTTGGCACGTGATGAGAACACAGTTTATGTCTGAAGTATGTTTTATTTTATTTTTTGGTATAAGGTAACAGAATTAGTTATGTCAGCAGCCATGTTGTTTACGTCTTGGCGTAATGAAACTTAATAATGTATTGTCAAGTTTGAAAATCAATTGGACAGTTCTTTTGAGTGTCATATTAAGTCAAAGCACGATTTGTTTCTTTATGGATTAGATTTTCGTCTGCCTGAAAAAATGACATCATTTAAACTAAATATTGGCTTTCTGCTATAATGTGGGCGTTTTTTATTATCTTTATCGATTTATGCATCTTGCATCTACTTACGTCTGTATATTGTGGATTATTTAAAGAAATATTAAGGGATATTAAAAGTGTTTTTTTTTATTATCAGGAAAGCAACAAACTAATTTTGAATTTGTTATGTATAATTGTTAAAATTCGTACTAATATTAAGTGCTAATTTATAAACCGGTTTATTTTGCTTTCAGAAGCCCAAATGCTACAAAATCTTGATTTTTAAATTTTGACTACCTATGTAACAAAACTAATAGATGGAAATATGAAGTTCAATTACCACAACATATTGCCTTTTTAAAAACTTTTACTACCTAGGGAAAGGAATTAATGGATGAAAGAATGATGTTTAGTTGCGACAAAATATTTTATTTTGACGACTTATGCAATGGAATTAATTGGTGGAAATATGAAGAGTAGTTGCCACCAGATATTTTTTTTGGTTTTAACTATTTATGTAAATGAATTAATGGATTTAAGTGTGTTAAGGCTCAATTGCCAGAAGATATTGCTTTTTTATTTTATCTACTTATGCAAAAGAAATAATATGTGGAAGTATGTGGTTCAGTTGCCACAAGATGTTGTCATCTAAATTTTAAGAACTTATATAAAGAAAATTAATTGGTGGAAGTATTTGATAGTTTATAACAGGGAATGGGTAGTACTTATTCAAAATATAATTAACCTTATTCAAATCGATAGAATTTAATTGAAATGCAATTATATTTAACTTTATTAATATTTAATTTTTAAGAATATGATTTGTAGTTTGGGTTCAAGTTCGTGATTTAAATAATAAAATTATTTTTTAAATTTCAATTATCACTTCTAACTTAGACTTCGAATTGAAGAAAGGAGATCTAATGATTGACATCAAATATGGATTATTTTAATAATTTCTATAGTTTTTGAGAATATCACGTAAGAAATTTTATATCTGCGTTTTGTTGCAGTTTTGTACTTTTGTTCTCAGATTCATTTTGTTCACAGATAGACAACATGATTTCAGAAATATTTCTTTTAGACTCAAAAAGAGCTAATTACGATTATTCATTAAATCCTCTAAATTGAAACTGTGGTGATTACAATGAATTCTCTTCAATAAGCCAATAAGGCATATTAAATATATTAGTATGCCTTAATGGTCATACTTTCTATGTGGGTAACAGATATGGATGGCCTATCAAATAGAATAGATTGCTAATGAAATGGTCTCTGAATAGCTTAATAGCGTGAATAAAGTATGTAGGAACTAAGAGGCTGATAGAATATATAGAAATATTATGATTGGCTTATGGGATAGACTTATTTATTGAGTAAGTAATTATTACCTAATGCACTGAAATTCACTACTTGCAAAAAAAAAAAAATTGTAGCTTAGTAAAAAAATTCTACAGTCATAAAATATATTTCACTTTCTAAAATTTCTTTATTTCGGGATTGTAAATAAATATTAATAACTTAGTTTCTAAATTTCATATTTATATCAGTTGCATTTTTATGTATTGTACCTTAATTCATCAGCAAAATATATTAATGAATTGTAGTCATCAATACTTGATGATATTATTGCAAATAAATGCTTATTTAAATGGATTGCAGTGTCAATATTCTATAAAAAATCTTCCTTAATAGAAACTACACATTTTGTTCGGTAAAATTATTTTTTTATTCTAATAAAATACTTGCTTTAAAAGAGAAGTGTTTTATTTTCTGAAAGTTTATTCAATCGAAAGGAGTAAACATTCCTTGAATAATGAATGAATTATTGTTAAATTCACACAAAATAAAATGAATAAGAATATAGAAATAAATTTACTTTTTAAAAAATACTTTCCTCTCTCGTTTTTACTACTCTCTCATTTGAAGTAATATATATTACTTCAGCATATATTACTTCAGAACGTATTTTATACATAAAGATGCCTTATTAAAGCAGCAGAGCTTTCGTATATGAAAAAAAATGGGAGTCTCTAATTTAAATAATTTTTCTAATATTTTCTAGTGCGATGTTCTTTATATTTTATACTCTATAATTAACAATATGAATTTTTATTTTGCCTTGCATATCATTTACGTATATTCACTGAAACGCATCGTCAAAAATTATTCGAACTGTCTTCTTAAGCACTAAGTTTATGCGTATTTCAATGTAACGAATTCACAAAATTAAATCTGTTTTTTATTTTAAAAAAATCTTGCTTATCTAATTGGATACCTTACCATAGGTTCCTTCTTATAAACACATGCTTTTAGTGAGCCAAATTTTGTAATTGCTTTGCTAAGTAGAAAAAATATTTAAAGGATATTGAATAAAATAATGCAGCAAATTGGTTTTATTCTTTAATATACTTTTAAAATGTTATTTACTGATATTAAGTGAAAATCAGAATTTTCCGATACTGAAATACCCATAGAAATAATAATCCCATTTTGTTCCAAAATAGAGTAGAAATGTATTCTAATAACGTTCGACAGAAAAACACGCAAAATTCTGTGGTAATTATTTTAAAATGCAGAGTTTTCAAAACATGCTTTATTCTCATATTTAATAACATTCGTATAAAATTGAAACGTAAAAGAAACATAATAACGAAACGGATTTAGAATTAAGGTTTGTAATTACATGGAAAATGATTTCTGGAAATAATGATGTACAATTACAGAAATTTCAATTTCAATATTTGTTCAGATGAAATGAATTGCAAAAGAAACTAATAATGCCTAAATTTAGAGATGTTATTTCATTATACTGGGGAAACAAATCTCTTTGATATCATTGAGAAAAGGAGGACAATAAATAAATTAATTATTTTTCGTAAAAGAGTTTTTTTCTGATTTATAAACATAGATAAGCTTTTGAACCATTGAAATTGAAAACAATTATTTATTTTACCCAACAAACAATTCTGAAGAAAATATGAGATTAAGAATGAGTATTAAAAAAATTCTATGTATTGCGCTCCATCTATTATTATAAAATTATTTTGCAAAAATTAAACGAAATAAAATTTATATTTCAATATACGATTTTTTTTAAATAGTGCAACATAGAACAATTACTATTTTAATTCTAAATATGATCAGAATTTATTGAATGTCTCTATCTCTACAATTAATAAAGCAGAATACAAATCCTTTGGTATTCAAAAATTATTTTACTAGAATTACAAACTATTTTATTTACAATTACTATTTTATTACAAACTATTTTATTTATAATTACTATTTTATTACAAACTATTTTATTTACAGCTACTATTTTATTACAAACTATTTTACTTAGAATTACTAAATTTGGCAAAGATTAAATTTAAAAGATTATCTGTATGCCTGTTGTAATTTTTTATTATTTAATTAATTAAAATTTTAAACATAACTTTGTCAGGGTTATTTCAAAATAACACCAGAAAATAGCATAAAATGAAATGAAAATATCAGTATAATTTTAGCTTTAAATATTCTTACATTTTCTCTGAAATGTTGCAATTCTAAAACGTTTTTCATAGTTTTTAACAACAGATTTTATTGTTTCAAGTGGAATTTAAACAGTTTCCATTATTTCTTTAAATGTTTAATCGGGTGATTCTTTCCCACGGTTGAAAGCTAAGAAAAGAATATTCCGATAGATCCTTCTATTTATATGTACAATTCAAATTGAGAATTAAATTATATTAAGTCAAAAGAGTATTTTTCAGATGAGTTACCAAAACATTTATTTTTAATGAAACTCTGAAATTTTCTAGAATCTCCATTTAGAGGGAATTAACTATTGAAATAACGTGATTTCAATATTTGATACTTAAAAATAGATTATTAAAGAAATTATAAACATAAAATATTTTATAAAAGACTGATTTAAAAAATATTAAAAAATAATATGAATGAAAATAAACTTAATATAATAAATATTTTCTGCGAATGAGCAGATTGGCAAAAGACGCTAGAACTTAAAAGTTACTTTTAGCAATTATTTTTGTTTTTCAGTTTTAAACAAACTAAGAATGATTAAAAATATTAGAAATTTTACAGGGTTTTCATTTCACCCTTTACGTTTTAGAAATTTCTATGTCAGGCATACTTCCAAAATAAATAAATAAAAAAACTATGAAGGAATTTCATTTGTAATGACTTAAAAAAACTACGGGGACTAACTTAAAACGATCTATTGATTTAGTCAGGCTATAAAAACATTTGAATATCCCATATGTATAAAAAGAATCTTTTCGATACTACATTTAAAATTCATATGAATCATTAAAATGCACTCTAGACATCCTCTAAATAATTTAATATGCATCACGTTGTATCTCAAACTAGTTGTTCGTGAGTTGTTGATAATTAAGAAAAAAAAGTTAACGATCCAAAGGAATTGCGAAACACGAAAATCTGTAAAAGAATTTGCACATCTGTGACATGTATGGGATTTCGAAATGTCAAAGACTTTTAATTTATCATAAAATTCATAGCTTGAGGAATCAATTATCTCTCAGGGTATTTGAGTTTGTTTAGCTATTTTTTTTTCTTAAAGCAAAATAATTCTGATTTTTTCTGAAATATCAAAAAAAAAAAAATATTTCATGGCCGGTTATTTTAGATTACTTCATTAAATAGTTGGCTCATAAATACAGTGATTACCCAGCCACTCTAAATGTATATAATAAAACATGAAATATGATTTATAAATTATTATTTATTAAATTAAATTTCAAATCATATCATGGATATATATTAAACTTGAAAATGCATAATATTCTTTCAAAAATATGTAATAAACGTATTATATTAAATTAACTAAAATAATATTTATTAAAAAATAATAAATTACCTATAATAAGATAAAATATCTAGTGGATGACAAGAAATTAGATATTTAAAAAGTATTAATTTAATAATATAGAATAGGGACACATTTTCTAGGATTTTGTGACTTTTCTATATATTCCATCATTAAGAAGAATTCAAATATTAACATTCTGAAAGATACCAAAGCAATGACAAAAAATATTTAATCTCTATTTAGAAAAATATAGAAAAAATTGCATCATTTTTATTTTTCTAGATGTAAAATATAGAAAAAATATTGCAGTCTTCAAAAAATTCAAACCTGGAATTTTAACTAACTTCTAGCTTCAGATTCTCGTCTCAAAACTAAACTAATTTCGTATATCAAAAAACCTGTTGCTAGAAGAATGAAAACTAAATTTATATATGTTAATCAAATTTTGAAGGAAATCTATTGAGGGGATTAATTATGTTTCGTCGAGTATAAGCGAACTTCATAGTTAGAAAATATAAAGAACTAGAAAGATTAAATTCAGTATTATGAAAGTTTTGGTTCTAAAGTAGATTCTAAACAAATTTTGAGTAACATCCATGAGATGGTTGACCATTTACTCTCATTTGCATTTGTACTCTGAAATGAATGAAAACACAATAACTCATAAACTATAACTTTTATCAATGGAATTTGCCTAATAATTTGTAATTAAAAATGTATTGGTTTCATTCAGTTGGCAGAAATGCATTAAAATTCTAAATTCTCAAGAAAAAAAATCAATAAGACTGCGAGATTCCGTCAACGATATATATTTCTTAAATACTTTTGGATAATGCTTAGAAGGTATTTGTGGCTTTATACAATGCCCGTAAGTG
>JAPMOQ010025968.1:2246206-2271431 GCA_026543055.1 Argiope trifasciata
AGCTTATTATTAGAATCTCACGAAAAAATATTACTTTCTATTCTAAGAAAACAGATAGTTTTTAATTTGTTTTTCTTACGTTGCCTTTTAATTTGAATTTTATCTTCACTTTTTACTTCCAGAATATAAAGTGCCAAAAAAATGGAACACATTATTTCAATTAAGGACGAGGCATAATAATAACACAGGAATGTTATATTTCACGTAGAAAAGAGATTAAAAAACTAAGTTTAACTATTCATAAATGACTCTTCAGTCTGAAACTTTCCCCTCGTTTAAAAGTTCTAGTTAAGAGAAACTGGATCGGAATTTGGGAAAATGAAGACGATACCTCACATTTATCTCCTTGACAATGAAATTCCAAAAGCTTTGAGTTTGGAACGTATCTTAGCAACGGCCGGAGTTCCCAATTTACTTTGAGAACGATGAACTCACCGCTAGGTCCGTAGATGGCAATTAAAGAGTTTTAGCTGGCAAGTGCTTGAATATTCATTGCGTCTCTAATTTTGCTGCAAAGTTTAGGACTACGGATTGATGGATTTACATTTTGAAATCCTGTCTGAAAATGGTTCTAGAATTTTTTATAAGTTGTTGTAAAAAAGAATAATTTAATATTTTTAATTTAATGTAAATGTCGTCAGAAACGATAAATAATTATGTACAAGATATATTCTATAATAATGGAGTCGAACGTTTGAACTAAAGTTTCTAAATTTGTGCTTTGGAAAAGGGAAATATTGCTTTTAGAAGCCCATTTGCGAAATGTGGAGTCGAAATTTTATTAATGAGAAATTATATTTTATGTTTATAATAATAATAAAAGAATCTGCACAAAAAATTATATACCATTTATTTTTAAAAAAATATGATTAAATTACCAAGTCATTGTTGACAGAAAAGGTTTTGAATTAGAAGAATCGATGTCTTTTTAGTATAATTTCTAGCTACACATTTTTACAAAATTAATAATCATTTTTTTTACATATCATATATTTTTCTAATATAGTATACTCTTATTTTTATTATGCGAGAGTTGTTTTACATTAAGGTTTATAAAGCCCCAATATACACGGGAAGGAAAATGGAGGTTTATCGTCTTTGAGGCATCAATTCTTCTCTTTTAAAGTTCTAAGAAAATGCTAAAGAAGTTTGTCTCTGTGATGACCTATCGCCACTAAAAAATCTCAACTTGGCGTGGAAGACAGCCAGATTCTTTTGTCTGGCCAATAATAAGTGAAATAAAATGTTATCACCCGAAGAAACTCAGAGAAGAAGAAAAATATATTTTATTTTTCAATTTTTCTAGTTGGTAGAAAATGTTTTGAAGCTCCAACGATTTTGACTTGAACAACAAAAACAAACAAACAAACAAAAAACAGTTTGTTTTGTCATCACTCTAAACCAGTTTAGATCCGGTTTCAAAAAAGAAAAAAAAAACTACCCTTAAGATAAAGATTTAGAGCTTTCTTGATTTTGAAAAATATACACCATTTTCTAAATATCGACTCATGAGTTATCTGATAATCAATTGATTGTTTAAAATTCGATTTAAACTAGTTGATGACTGAAATTAATTAAGACTAAAATAACTTAAAATTAATAATGCTCCCGCATGATAACAAAATTTGTGTAACAGTTTTCTTCTCTTTTTCTTCATTGTTCCAATTAAAAAAAGAAATATTGTGTTTTAAATTTGCATTGCAAGAGAAATTAGAATACCATACCATACAATTAGAATACCATAATTCGCTCATCCGTCACCTAATACCAAAGTTAGATGACGGATGAGCGAAAAAGTTATATTTTTAATAGCTCTATGATGTTATAGCATTTAAATTCATTAAAATAGTTCAAATATACAACGGAAAAAAATAGATGTAAGATTATTAACATAAAATTACTTTTAGTATCTTTGATAGTTAAAAGTTTAAGAACATTTTGCACACATCAAGCACAATGCACACAAGTTTTAATTTAAAGTAAATATAACTAAGATTTTCTTTAAGTTAGATGATGGCCAAAGGTGGCTGATTTTGAAGTTCAATTGAATTTTAATGATTATATACTGCCACCTTCCAAATGCATAGTCGGATTTTCCCCCATTCTATTACGCTGATAAAACATTTTATATTCTGCCCTTACAAAGGGTTGATATTAACATTTACGGACTGTTATGAGCTTCGAGAGTTCGTGTTTACTTCCGTCACACTGTACCAGAATGCTAATCGGGTGAAGAAAGCAAAATAAGATGGAAAATAGAATAGAAATTTCTACGTCTATATATCTGAATTATGAAGTTTCAGATTTATAGCTAATATATATATTTGAACTTCACAGTTCAATATCATTAATTAGATTCTCGAAGCGTATGATCTTGTTTCTGTAATCAGTCAGCAAACATTATAGAACAGTCAAATGGAATTAAAATGTCTAATATACGTGTGTCTTTTTCCAGTAATTTCCTTCTAATAAATGATTTAGAACGTAGGGAAAATTGTGATTTAAGACAAGAAATTTTGCATTAAAAATTCGAAAAAAAATATTGAAAATAATTTTTTTATTTTCTTCTAAAACATGTAGTAGAAACGGTTTTCAAAATCACAAAAATAGTAAGGATTTAAAAAATAATTAAATTTTTAATGTTTATAATTACTACGTACAATAAACCATTGTTATATTTTAATAATTTAAGTAGAGAGAAAATACTATTCACCAAAAATTTTGTCTTTCAGAATGCAATACTTTTTGTATATATTATAATATTCATACAAATATTTCTTTCAAAAGATATTTTCAATGATTTGTAACTTTTGATCTGTACTTAATAATATGATTAGATAAAAATGCTTATTAATCGAATAAGGAATACGTATTCAATCGCAGCATTATTTGATGATGGAAATTTTTTTCTTATAAAAGAAGATTGGTCTCAAAAATTTCAAAGAAAATCTCTTTATAGAAAAAATCTCAGCGATAACATATATAAAAATTATGATTTTTAATTATATAGAAGTAAAAGTTTATCCGTTAATAGGATTATCTGATTTTAAAAAAAACATATTTTTTAAAGAAATAAAACAGACTTCTATTCGACATCTATACAAAAAACTACTTTTAGCTAACCGAATACACGATTAATAAGATTAAAAAGACTTAATTGACGAAGGAAATCATCTACAATACTGACGAAAAAAATTTGAGAAAAAATATGTCGTCTGCAGCATGTGTATTTTTTACATTTTTTTAATCTTTTTTTTAATTTATGAAGATACTTTTTTTTTTAAAGTATGACCCATATAAACCAAAATTTAGTGCTGAGTTGAATGGTTACAATTTATTCCGATTTTTCTGAAACGCATATACGATGGCTAAAAATAAATTTTGAATTTCTTATGTGGTTAAACATTTTTTTTCAATCGAAACATATATTTTTATTTACAGTTTAAAAAATTTAATTCACACAAAGTTCGAATTTCATTTTTCTTCAACATATTTATTAAAATTTTTACCATGTAAGAACATAATATACTTTCGATTTGAGGTTTTTTGAAGCCTCAAAATGCGTAAGCAACATATTGGTGATTTATCGCTTTTGAGGCATAAATGTTTCACTTTAATGGTTTCTGGAAAATAATGCAGAAGGGTGTAACATTTGATAATTTATTGCAAACTAATGTTACTACTTGATTTTAAAATTATTCATTGCCTGTATTCTTTCTAATTTCCTTAATTAATTTAAGTCATTAATCAGTTTAAATCAGTTTGAAACAATATCGAGAATATTAGATTACGTTTGCGTCGATATTTAAAAAAACGACGGGTTTTTCCACCCGTATATATATTAAGATAAACAATAATTTAAACAATATTAATATTCTCACGTGATAATTTGAAATTTGCAATCGTAGATTCCATTTTATGACATAATTATTTTTATTTTTATTTTTAAGCATCGATTTCTACACTTATTGAAATAAATAAATATAATAATTTCTGCAGATTCATTTTCAACATTGAATGAATTTCAAATATACTTTTTTTAATAATTTAAAAAATAAAATATTTTTAAAAAAATGCTAAATAATGATTGTGATATTATATTTTATATTGTTACATACGTTAATAATAAACAAATTTGAAAAATATAATAAATAATTTTATTTTAAAGAAAAAAGAAACATATATAGAAAACTGATAGATGTGACAGATTAAACCGTTATTCATTATGCCAAGCGTTAAGCCGTTTCCCTAGGAAGAGCACCTTGAAAAAAAAAGAGATGCTAATTGGTTCTTTCAATTCTGATGGGCATATATATAAGTGGGGATCTGGTTCCTCTCATCAATGACGGGACGTATTTCCTACTGGAAGGTTTTTACCGTGGCTGGTGATGGCCCTTGGAACTCAACCACCTGTTTGAACCAATGTTGTTGTTGTAGCGATCCGGTAAATCTATATTTATTATCCGTGTGCCATTCAGTGGGTCGGAGAGTCAGCGTAATACGAATCGAAATAAATGCATTTAAATCCATTATGAATCGATTCAAAATTGCAAATTAAAAGCAAAATATGTTTCAGTAAAATGGATTTATATTGATTAAGGAAATATCTGTATAAATCAGAAGAATTTTTATTTTTACATTAAATAATTTGTAGTAATAATTACACAACTTTTAAAATGCAGAGTGCTTTGCGTAGTCGAATATATTTTGAATTATTTTTTTTTTATCTAAAAAGCATATCGATTACATAATTACGATACTTTTTTAAAGATGTTATTTTAGTAATCGATTTCGTGATAAGTTTAATTAGTCAGTATTAATCACAATCAGGAACAAGAAGAGCAATATCTTTACAAGTGTGTTAAGAAACATTTTTCATAAAAAATAGAAGTAATTAAAAAAATTTTCTCAAATGTATTACTTTTAACTTAATAAAATTATAATATTTAAAAACATTATTTGCTATCTATATGAAAGAGAAAAGTCAAAAATAAATAAATAAGATAAAATAAATATATCGTTCAAAGCTCCAAAAAAAATCGCTCATCATGGTGCTTATCATGGTTTATCAAATTATTATTGAACACACAGAATAATCATTTGATTATCAATTGCTGAAAAATTTTGCTTTAAAATTTTTGCTTGGCATTGAAAATTTCTATTCTTATTAATTAACAGAATTTCTTGAATTTAAATTAAATTTAGATTTATTACTTAGCTTTTGAATTGTAAGAAAAAAAAGGAAAAAGAAAGCGAATTTTGAAGACAAGTCACAATTTTTAGAATATATTTTATCGATAATACAATAAATAATAAATTCTGACATTACTTCAGTTTCTTAAGGTGTTTAATCCGTTTCAAATGTTAACTATTTTATATATTTCTGAGTCATAATTACCAATTTTAATACTACAGGAAAAAAGTATCAGTTAATTCAATTTAATTAAATTTTGGTTCTAAGCTAAGGGCGACATCTAGATGTGAAATTTAAACCATTTTATTTCAAGATTATGTGATATTCCTATCAATAAATTGAAATTCATACTAATATATAGAAATAATTAAAATAAAAGTTTTTTCTTCGTGGTATATTTATCAAGATGTGATCTTAAAAATTAATGTACTTGATTCTACTAATACTTTGAAAAATCATTCCACGTGTCCAATATTCAATATCTTATACGCTTTTGTTCACAGATGATAATATTTTAAAACTCATTCCAAGTGTTCGGTATTTGATATCTTGTTCGCGTTTGTTCACAGTTATTAATATTTTTTAACTCATTGCATATGTTTCAATATTCGATATACGCTTTTGTTCAAAGATTTTAATATTTTTAAACTCATTGCACATGTTCAATACTTGATATCCTATACGCTTTTGTTCACAGATGTCACTGCACAAGTTCAATACTTTAGAAAAATTTTTAAGTTAATTTACAATTTAATTTCAAGGTAATGGCATCATACAGAAATAAATTTAAAAAAAAAACTATTAATTCCTAGGTCATGTAAAATTCATAATAATTAATTTAAATTCACATTAATAATTTTAAAAGCTAAAATGAGGCAAATAATTAAAATAAATGATTTCTTCTTTGTGAGATATTAATCAAAATATGAATTCAAAAAAAGTTTTGATTAAATTTAATTCTTTTCATTTTCAGGCTTCTACCTATGGCTGATCGTGGGGTGCAGCTTGGGGGGTGTTCTACTCCTCACCATCATGATAGCCTTGCTCATGTACATCCGGAGGCGTATTCGTCTATCCAAGAAGGGCACCGACCTAATGGACTCCAGCTACATACCAGGTTCGGAATTCTGCCCTCAGCAAATGTAAGTACATGTGTCTACTCATAAAGAATTATTAAAATTGACTTTGAAATAAGAAAATAGGGTTCAGAAATTAAATTTGATTTGAGGAAATTTCAAATTTATCAGGAAGCATTATCAGCTCAAAAGACATAATGTTGTTACTGAGATCTGTGATCAAATGAACCTATCGCTTAGTGAGCAATCAATTAAGGCTTAATTGATTGTAGTTAAACTTTAAAATGATTTAACTACAATTAATTAAGCTTATCGCTGAAAGAGAAATTTTATACCTTTAAATTGTTGTTATTATTATATCGCACTTTGTATTTACATTGATTAAATTGAAATATTAATGACCTCTTTAAAATCAGCTTCAAACGCTAACTAGAATAAGTTCAATTGAAGCTAATTTTTAATAAATTCAAAAAAATTGCTCCGATAAAGGTATTATCTGTGTAATATGCAAAATATGACCATGATACTATCTTTAACATAAGGAAATATTATTTAGTGATAAATAGTCATTAGAAAATGAGGAAACTTATTAAAATAAAAAAGTGAAACAATATTGTCACAATTTCATGGTGTCGTAATGCATTCTGAATATCGGAAAACATCGTGAAATATTGTAAAATATCTTGAAAAAAATATTAACGGAAGTTTGAAAAAAATACTTTTTTGATTTAGTATAAATGAGTCATGTTATAATTTCATCACTCTTTGAGTAAAATGTTCTTTTTTAATCTAAATCCATGCAATCAACTCACACAAATTCCAAACCTTTTATTAGCACCTGACTAGCCTTTTCCTGAACTTAATTACTATCAAAGACTTAACTAAGATAAAGATATCCGTTGATTTTTGAATTCAGAGTCATCATGTTTGAACACTTATTTCTTTAGTCATTATTCTAACAGATTATTTGGTATGTTATCTATAAACTTATTAAGTTTGAAAAAAGTGAAATATTTTCTACCTTAGTTAAAAGAATTAATGTAAGAAGATGGAACTATAACATTACACTATGTTTGAACAAACTGAAATGTTCTCAATCTTAGTTAAAAACAATGTGAGTAAATGGAACAATAACATTATATCATGTTTGAAGAAACTAAAAGATTATCAATCTTAGTTTTAAAAAATAATATGAATAATGGAAATATATCATTTTGTTATTTCTACAGAAACTAAAATGCTATCGATTTTAGCTAGGAATAATAACATTACAATATGTTTGAAAAAATTGAACTGTTATCGATCTTAGTTAAAATTGATGTGAGTAAATGAAATTATATTATTACATATTTTAACAAACTGAAATGTTATCAGTCTTAGTTTTAAAATATTGTCGATTAAGGGAATTATAACGTTAATCCAAAATAAAAGAAATAAAACTTATTACTCATCATGGCCTCTTTAATTGGTATGTTTATAATTCGTTTAATCTCGAAGATGAATTTCACCCGAATTCAGGCTTTTATGTAATTTATCAGTAGTTTTCTTTTCTCGGAAATTCAAATGTGTACAACAATTTCATAGAACCCATCATTAAAGAATACAGAATTTCTTACTGAAAATAAAATTTCTAAGCTCATCCTTCATTACTCAAATTTTCCATTGTACGAAGAATTGCTTCCTCCAGTCGTCGTATCTTTTGCAACATCATTATACAGAACTGAAAATACTCATAATTCATTATCTTTCAAAACTCTAAAAGAATATCATTCATCCGAAAACTGAAACCAGTGTACCGACAAATTCTTTTCGACTTCTGAATATTTCTGGAAGATACGAGTCGAGAGATTTTTGCGGCGTCAGGAAAATACTCAAAATAGGAAACAATAATCCTCATCGTGCAATTTCGAGAGTCAGCGGTGCGAAAACACCTCATTTCGAAAGCCAAACCGAAAATACCATCTTCCCTCCCTCGAGGCAGAAAAGAACTTTTAAATCTGGAATGGTCGCTCTTCTATTCATTTTGTTGATTTCGATTTGAATTCAATATCCGGAACCTTGGATGAGATGTAGAAGATTTAAATCTTCGATTTTTTAAGTTCGCTCTCTAGGGATTTAAAAGTAGTAGTTAGTTATATCTAAACTTTGGTTAGTAATGCATATTTTAATAAATGACTCACCTAGAAATCAGAATTTTTACGACTTTCTGTTTAATTTGTATCATATCAAATCAAATCGAAAATAAATAAAGGGTTATTTATTTATTTTCCTTTTGAATTAGGTTGTTTTTTGCAAGTGAATGTTTTTCTTTCTTTATTGAATCGTTATATTTTTCATACATCTTCTAAAGTTTGCTATAATTATTGTAGATTAAAGAAAAGAATTCAGGTAAAAACTTTAACACATATAGGTAACATTAAACATATTATTTATACATTATTGATAATATGAATAAGTATGAATCTCTGCGTATTTACTTATTTTTATTGTCTCTGCAGAACACGATTGATCTAGATTTATTCAAATTTGGCATACATCATATTTCTGACATATATATGCCTCAAAATATTTTTTTTCTGAAATTGTACACCTTTATTATATATTTGCATATTTTTATTGTCTTTGCAGCATATATTAATCAACCTAGATTTATGAGATTTGGCATATATATAGTTCAGAAATGCATAGCTCAAAATGTTTTTAATGGAATTTTAATTAATTAAAAATTAAGGAAGATTTTAACTCCATTAGTGGATTTTAAGATTTGATTCCACTAGAATTTGTTAATAAAAAAGGCTGGTGTAAAGTAGGTTTAACAGGAAATAACAGGTTTCGTTTATCACAGTTTTAAACAGTGAAATATTTTATTGATAGAATCATGAATACAAAGTAGTACATAGTTATTTTTTTAATAATTAAACTCAATTATTATTTATATTAAACATACAAGTCATCATAGGCAGTTAATCTATAACAAAATGCGAATTTTCAGTAGCATTTATATTGGTAATATACTATCAAAATTCGATTATTCTAGCTATTGTTTAAATGCATTGACAATGTTCACATTACTTTAATTTTTTCAACTTTCCTCTTTTTTTGAATTTACAATTTAAAAATCATTTCATTCAAGTTAATAAATAAGTAATTTTATAATTTCTTATAAAAAAACTAAGTCTAGATATAGAAGTAAACCTGATTGTATTTCCTTCAACAAGTAACTATATTTCTTAATTTATCATAAAATCATAAGAATGCAAAGATGCTCTTAATAAAATCAACGTCATGTTCTCAGAGAAAAAGTCCTCTTTAAGGGTTTTTTATGAGTTATAAGGGCATAGGAAAGGTAATCATTTGCTCTTTCAGTTTAGTAAAACTTAGGAGATGAAAAAAAAATAATCAGGAAATGAGCAGACATTTATTACCATTTCTTCTTCGTTCTCCAAACATTTATCGCAAATATTAGACTTCTGGGAGTGATTGAACGAAATTAAAATCGTTTGCAATGCACTTAAATTCAAAAAAGTATCAAGAAATGATCAAGATTTTACTTTTTTTTCTACTACTTTACTGAATTTCCTACCAACTTCGCAACGGCTTGAAGCGAAATGCCATATTGGGTTCTTATAATTAATCTGAGAATTAACTGTAAATACTACTTAAAATTAATCTCTTTCTATTTAAATATGCGACAAAATTTGAGGATTCTTTTAATTATTTTAATTTATTTCTGATTTGACTGAGTATAGAAGTGTTAATAATATATACTAAGATCAAATTCATAAAACCCAATAAATCATTTTTTTTTCGGAAGCTCCGAAGTATTTTTATTTAATTCGGAACATGGAGTTGGGAAAAAATATAAATGGCAAATTTTTAATAAAAAATAATTAGACTGATGATTAAATATATTCATTATTTATAAAACCAAATTATACGTATTTGCGATTTATGCGATTTTATCCGGATTATTTGAGCCTCTTTCTTTTAAGTAGTGTCATCTGAAGCCAAGAGTACTCACGCGTCAGAACACTTTTTGTGGGGAGGGCTTCATTCATACGTTCTATCCACTCCTCCCCAGATTGTAAGTTAGACATGGATCAGAGAACGATAATTTCTGAACCAGTTCCCCCAATTGTATTACGTCGACGTAGAGGGCGTCTAGACAGTTTTTCACAGTTTTTTTACGCTAGCCTGCCATCCCCACACACGAGAGTCTCCACTCATAGGGGTTCGAACTCTCAACTCCATAGATGCTAATCAAACTCTCTACCAATCAGGTTACCCCAACCTCGCCAGTACTACACATACCTGCACTATAAGGCGGAACACATGACTCTTATTTGCGGGATACAGAAATTTTCCTGAACCAGACGTCTACCCCAAATTTTCTTGAAAACTGTCATATAAAGGGACTATCTCTCATCCCTTACAGTAAATTATGTACCTAGAATAAAGCAGAAAAAGAGCTGCATGGAATTAACATATAAGAGTTACTAAATATTAACTTTTGTCATTGTATTGTATATATTATATTATCCTTCGGAATGTTTAGATAATTAATCCCTGACATGTGGTTAATAGTATTCGAAAATTGAATTTCTATTTCAGACGCATTTTTTTCCAGTGTTGTGTTGTTTCGAAGCTGTTATGAAGACAGCGATTTAAGCCGATAGGGCGCGTCTCTTTTTTTTTCAAGAGTGCCATCTAGGGCCAAAAGTATGACTTTGCCGCTCACGCATCACAACTCTTTTTACGGGGTGGACTTAATTTATTTATTTTCGTTCCCTCATCCACATATCGTAATTTTGATATGAATCAGAGAACTATTACATCTTAACCATTGAGAGAACTATTGCATTAACATTTGTCACCACCACCGATTTATACGGGCTTCAGTCACCAACACACACTGGGAATTTCCGGCGGGCGAGTTCAAACTCTCAACATAAAGGACACGATAATGTCAATATATATTTTTTTTCAAACTAATTGAATCTATTATTTGGCTACAACAACTGTAGTCACAAAATCACAATCAAAATTTATATATTTAAATCATTTCTTTTGAATACAGAGACCGACAGATGGTTTTGGATTTGCTTCAAATGTCGATAGGCGTTTACACAATTGATGTTAAATCTCTGCTCCGAATAATATCTAGCTCATTTTGCTTCGTAGCTATCGAAATAACTTATATTCCAAAAGCCATGTCACAGAAATAATTTTGCTGAAAATTTGATAGAAATCTACAATCTCATTGACCATATAAATTTATTTCATCTATCTCAACAATTTTTTGTATCATCTCTTTTGCAGACGAACAAGATTCGGCTAGGCAGATAGACAGAATGGCAAAAATGTGTTTTTTGAACTCAGGGAGATCAATTGAAATCCCGAATTACGGTTAAAGTAATTAATCTGTACAATATGGTTATTATAATTACTCTGTATTTCGTATAGGAGAAGGTAAAAATCAGAGCATTCGTAGTATTATTCTTACAGGAGATCAAAATTCTTATACTGGTGCCAAAAGTATAAGCACCTTTATAAGGGAATATATGAGATTTCGTAAAAACCACTTCCATTTGTTTAATGCAAAAATGAATTTATATCGAAAATATTAAATTGTTTATATCAGATAAAAAAGGATTAAATAGTTCAATCATTCTAACTGAGCAACCTTATTAACCTTATTTTCGAAATTACAAACATACGAATAAAGCAGCAGTCAATTTTTTAAAAAACATTCTTAACGATATTGAATTTAGAATTACATTTCAAAAAAGATTGCAATTTTAGACAGCAGTATTTGAACGGTTTTTCATTTTGATGAAATTACATTTCATTCAAGAAATTGAATGCAACTAAATGCATTTTTTTCTTTGAATTCGAAATTGATGTTTCGAATCATATTATTTTCGAATTGATGCACGTTTTTATTCCAAAGTGGAAAAGATTTAAGATGGAACAAATTTGATTATTCGTATACTGGCAAACCCATTATTGATTGAAATAGTTCAATTACTATGATTTCATAAGTGTATTTGTATAAAACTTAAAAAAACAATTTGGGGATTCCCTAGGGAAGGCGTTTTGAAGTAATATAAATAATTTAATAAAATACTGGAATCAATTGCTATTTAGTTAGTTTTTCATGACATTTATTCTGCTGAGAAATATTTCTATATTCAATAAATTATGGCTAAACGTAAAATAATTTTTAGTGTGAATTTATTTAATTATTTTTAAAAGAAAGTATTCAAAATAAATTGTTTTGTTAGAAATTTGAAAATAATTTTCATTTTTAATTTGTTTAAATTTTCGTATAACTTATATTTATTCGAATAAAAACTATAATAATAAATATAATTTTTCTTTGTGTGTGTTAATGGAAAATAATTATATAACAGCTAATTATCTACATTAGCTCTAAATAATTGCAATGAACTTTTACAATTTCAACTATTAATTTAAATATAACTTTTAAAAGCGAAAAGAAAACATACTAATGATAAGTTTTATGCTTATAAAAATTTGGGTGAACTAAATTGACACTTACTTGTTGCTAATTTATCTTCATACATATCTATTAATTTTTACAGATTTTTAAAAAGATATTAAAAAATTACATTATCGAAAAGAATATTTTTTTACTTATTTATTCTAATGTGAAGAATTCTCAGAATAAAAATATTAATATTCCAAAGAAAGACTTTTATTAGCATTTTAACTTGCTTTATAATATTAAAGATAAAAGGATTTTTTCATTCATACACTTTACAATAATCTCATTTTGATTTGTATCTTTCATGTACAAAAATTTCCTATTTAACAGCAGATGAGCTCTAACATTCATTTTCCAAATAAATAAAAAATGTGCTTTTGCGAAACAAAAATAAAAGTTAAGCTAAATTCAATAAACAAATCTAATATTCTAAAAAGTATACAAACTTTTGAAAAGGGGAAAAAATGTTTCGGATTTTTTTTTAAATAAAAATTTACTTTTTCTTAAAATTGTCTGATATTTGTAATTTCGTTTTATCATATTGTTCTAATCTGCTATACTCTAAGGAATTGTCGATGTTTTTCGAAAGATAGAATAACAGACGGAATGTATCAAAACAGTTTCATAGGATCATTGATATTATATTCGATCTATCTAACATGATTTTGATGTTATTATTATACAATGTTTTCATATCTTTTAAATATAAATAAATTGAATTAATAAAAAGAAAGAAAGAAGATTATTTCAATTGCATGCGAACTAGAAACATGGAAAGCATTGAAAATAACGAAAAATTGAATAAAAAATATTCAATTCGGAATAATTTTCAATATTTCTCCTTTATTTCTACAAAACGGAAAATATATGAATCGATTTTTCTTTAAACTTTCAGCCCATTCAATTTATAAATAACAGTACAGTAGAATATTCATCGAAAGTAAATAATTTTTTATTTTATTTGAAATTTGTCAAAAATATCGAAATCGAATTTTAAAAAACCTTGACTACTTATTCAGTTTAATGGCTTGATATTTAGTAATGTTCGAATGAAATACAAGGTTCAAGTATTTTTTTAAATCATTTAAAAAACTTTCTTTTTATCATTAGAATCCTAAATTACATTAAATTTTGAACATGACTATTAAAAATAGAGAATCATAAAATTTACACTGAGCTCTGTAATTATTTAAATAAGCTATGTTAATATCGTTAAGAATTTATATCTTTTTTCTTACACAATTAATTTTATTGTAAAGAAAATAGTTTTACAGGTATATTTAATCGATATTGAATAAGTGCCAGACCAATGACTCCGGGTCTTGACGGAAATCTTGGAGATCATTTGTAGAAGGAATTGGCACCCAAAATCAAAGTTCTAGAAAAGATTATTTTATATATCTATTATAAGCCAAGATCTGAAAGATCCTGCTCTAAGAATCTACTACAGATATAATCTAAAATGTAAATTTATCACGCGTAGAATCAACCTTCTCATTTGAACATTGGTCGCAAAGTGAGTTTTCTGATTCATTTACGTTAATTAAACTTCTGCTGTGCTGTTACACAGTTGGTTATTTGTAGTGTTTCAAATATTGATAATTACTGCCAGTTTTATATGCGTATGTTTTGGCTGCGTTTTCGGCCTTTCATTTCTTGATTTTGATTGAAATAAAACCTCGTTAAACACTCTTTAATGTGTTAGACTTTTTGCAACGCATACTCACCAAACAATTTCCGTAGCAATATACAATAAATTTATGCATGAAGGATTCCTACTGCATTTTATAGATTAATATATAGGCTATATGTTGCTGAAAGAAAAACATAAAGTATTTGATCGAAAAGTTTTTTTCAAATCAAGTGGAACTCAAAGCAAAGTTTATTCATTCCAATATAGTTACATCAAAAGGAAACCTGCATTCCGTTTTAATATAAAGCAACTGTATATTTTGTTTAAGTGTGCTTGAATATTGCAGACTTTGGAGAAAAGCTTGAATATTACATGAACAAGAAACCTTGCTTTAGACAAACTTATTCGATCTCTTGTAGATATTTCATAAGAAAAAAAAGTATGTTGATCATTCCTCGCCAAAGGATAATTTTCGATTTATATTCTATATAAAATATTTGTTTAATCTGCCTTAGTTCTAAAACTTTTGTTCACATTTTTTTTTCTTCCATGATTAAAGAATTTTTTTAATTTTCTTTCCGAAAATACATGTTTTTTACTATGTGTTGTCTTATTCAGTCGATTACTTTTACAGGGTTCCTTATCAACTATGTGTATCATATCTTCTACCTATCTAAGAAAGAAGCGCATTGAGATTCTTTCCTTTTCAATTTATTTCTAAACGTAAAAGGTATGCATCATTATAGAATAATTCTTGTATTAGCATGCATCTTCAAAGCAGGCATGATCCTTGACAAACTTATACATAGCAGGAAAAAATTGGCACATATCTAAAATTGGAAATAACCAATGGGGGTGTTCTTCGCTTACTGTGGAAGAAGTATTTCTTCTCCTTTTATAAAATTATGGTCCTTGTACGAGGCTGTGAGAGTTCAGAATTTTATTTTTTCAACTCTTACGCATGAAGGTTTTACGTTTCTTATAATAATTCTTATGTTTTCTTTATTATAGTACCGAACACAGATTTCAAATGTCCTTTCAGATCATTATTTTTTAGTTATCGATAAATTTTACGTTTAGTGTTATATTTAGGTTGCAAAGTTATAAACCAACAGACAGTTTAAACGTTGACGAATTTGGTTCAAAATTTGATTAAGAAATTAACTGTAGATGTTAACTGATATCACTTATTTAAGTCGTGACATGTTTTTTTTTTCAATTATCGAAAGTGCAGGTAGATCAAGATTTGGATCAACTGGCTTAGAATACAATTCTATACTCTCGATACTGATTCTGAGCACGAGATTTTATCCATCTCTTCATATTTTTAGTCATTGAGATCACTTAAAATCAGACTGACAAAAGATTACCACATAATGCATGTACTAAATGTGCAGTAATTTATGCACTAAAATTCAGTTGTTTATTTCGTATAATTTTTGAGTCATAGTATTCGATTATAGACAAGCATAATTTCTAAAATTCCTGCTTGGTATTTATGATGAAACGTCGAGTTTCCTCAAAATTTGGAAATCGAATAGTTTTCCTTATATATTTCGCATTCGATAATGAAGTGGGTACATAATTGTTTCAATTAAAACGAAAAATCCACAAAAGCTAAATTTATATATCACATAGCAGTGAACTAAAAATAAGCAACCAAAACATGTGAGACATTAGAAAGCCTAGAAAGTTGGGATTTTTTAAGATAGAACTGAAATGTCCCTCAGTATGATCTCTTGGAATGTCTTGAGAACTGCAGAAATATTGTTACTTTTCAGGTAAAAGGGTTTGAAGTTCGATCCTGTAATTTTGGTATTATCATCATTAAAATAAATGTTTATTTTTTTTAAAAAATATTTTGTACACAGTAACGAAAGCGGGAGAATTTTAAATATACTCAATTCAATGCAAAATATTTACACTGCAATGGCATACGCCTTACCGACCATATTATGAAATAAAAAATATTTTATTCTTTTGTAACAATTAATTTCGTACTTCAAGAAAGTATGCCATTTTTGACAAATTCAATAACAAATATTGAAATAGAAACTGAAAATAGCGTAAATGCTGACAAAATTATTTTTAAAACAAATGTGTAATTTAATAATACATAAATGTCAATAAAACTATTTTTACACAAAATGTAATTTAATGTACTCTTTCAATTTAAACATAATGGAATTGTAACAATTTAATGATAAAATCTTTTCTCGAAAATAACATGAAAATTATTTCTTTAGGGAAATGAAACACCATTTAAATGGCGTCATAATTTAAGTGCAAATCCTAAAATTCAAAGCCGTAATTTTTTTTTAAAATCTGGTCTCAGATATCGTGCAATTCCATAGCACCACAAATCTTGATGGAATTTTAATTTACATCCAATCAGCAAGGCGTATTTCTGAAGTTTTAAACTCGAGTTGGAGAGGCTCCTTTATTAACGTCATTAAAATAACACAATTAGTGTTTTAATTATCCTTTTCGAGAACAAGGCTTTCTTAGATCTAGCTATTTGATTAGTAAGGCAATATGTCTGTGAAAGTGATTAATATGGCCTTAGAAGAATGATTAAATTTCCAGAACAGACGGAGTTTCCTTTCTAATTTTAAGAACGTTAAGGGCGTAGGCGTGAAATCTACTTAAAACTTTCTGGAATTTCTATTTTTAAGATTTTCTACGACATCAAATATTTAAAGGAACGAATATTTCATCAAACTAAATGTCTTTGAGAAACTAAGGTTTCTGGTTGTTTCGAAGCTGAAAACATTCTAAAAAGTTAAGGTTACTTTTGTTGTGAAAACTCTTTCAAGAAAATGGCGCCGAAATAAATCCTTTGATATTATGTCTAAAACGTTCTATTGATTTCTTATGGGTCCAAAGGAACTTGATACTTCAATTCTCTTTTGTTAGAAAATAGAAGTCTGAAAGTAAAAAAAAAATGATGGAAAATAGTATACAATATGAAGAAAGATAGATAAAACAATATAAAAAGTATAAATAAGAATTAAAGGTAAAAATATACTTAAAACAATAATTTTCCAGTATTTATAAACAATCATTCATAATTTAAAAGGAGGTAAATATGTAGTCATTTACTTTAAACATTCTTTGAATACTTCTGAAATTGATAAAATTAATATACACCCATGTTGAATTGCCCCATAAGAAGAAAAAAAATTAAATGTCATTCCATGTAGGACGTTTAGTAGCATCTGATGAAATATCATGATTTTTTTATATTAAATTCCTTTTGTATTCTAAAACGAATTTTTTTCAAAAGTTTTTATTAGTTTCATTCATTTCATATCAAAGTGTATAGATATTCGTATGAAACCTTTCAGAAAAAAATGATTATAGTTCAATTTTTCTAAACAAAATATAATGATTTATAAAAATCGTTTACATTATAAGTAACTAAAAAATATATTAACTATATAATTTGATCTGAGGGCACAATAAGGCTATTTTTTAAACTTATATTTAAATGTAGATTTAATAAAGTTTTTAAATACGACGAAAATTAAGTAAAATAAAATTCTAGAAAAGATGTTTCGTATTATTCAAAGCGTTTTAATATTAGAATTTCATTATGTTTAAAAATTTTCCTTTCTTAACTTTTAATAACTCTTTAGATCTATATAAAATACAAATAAAGAATTTATAAAATTACTTCTAGACAGTTCTTTAATCTTCTATTAAAAAAAGCAAATTCATTAATATGACTAGTAAATTACAAAATTTAAAGTAAGAATACAATTAATGTAATTTTTACTAACAATACATGAATATTTTTAGAGAAAATTTTTCTTTTGAGAAAAGTCTCTGGTAGAACTGCTCATAAGAACACCTTGAATTTGTTTTCGAAAATTTCACTGATACCTGTTGATATTTTTAACTTAATTTGTTGGTGAAATTTATTTTAACTTAATTTGGTTGTGTAAATTCAGTCAATGTTCTAAAATGCCTTACTAATCCGTCTGCGGTTGTAAATCAAATTTTGTAGAAGCTTTTAGCAAAGTAATTATGAGAATTATCAGGTACTAAATTAAATCCATGCTAAAAATATTTAATTGTTAAAAACATCTTTGAATACATTATATGTAATAAAATTTCATATGATGTGATTTTGAATATTCAAGATTTTTCTTAAACTTTTAATTTTTTAAATACATTTGTTTCTTTTTTATTTTTAGGTTGTGTAAATTACAGCATTTAAAGAAGTAATTTATGAAATATATTTCTTTAGAGTATAACAAAAGAACTTTTCTATTACATATATAATTCAGAAATTCTAGATACAAAAAATTAATAAATGATAATAATTATTAAAACCCTAAAAGCCTTTATTTTGTACTACTGAATCATAATGCTTTCATCGCACTAGAAAACTTTGGAAGCCATTTCTGATCTCAAAATTCGGAAGTAAAATTGTATTTTTTCCTTTTATTTCTTTAATAAATAATTTGCCAAAGAAAATGTTTTCCCTTTCCAGCCAATCACAGTTTTATGTTTATTTTAACGATAGTCATTGACACTAAATGGCTATGGTTAGATTGGAAAAAACAAAGAAATTCTTTCGTGCATTTTCATTTAAAGTGTCAGTTATTGAGTGAAAAAAAGCGATGCGTATATTTTCCATTTTCTTCTATGAATATCGCAAAAATGGAGTGTTTTGAAACCTATTATGCTTTAAAAAACTCTTAAATTTTTCTGACTTCTTTCTGAAAATTAAAAGATATAATTTTTTATTGATTAATTCACATATTCTATTTCTATTAAAATAAAATTTTTATTACGCTTATAATCTTATATTTACCAATTTCCTTCGTGTTTGTAAATATGGCAACTTTCAATTTTTTTAGAATTCTGCAATTTTTTGCAATTGCCATTCCAATTGCATTACAACATTGAAGCAATTATGATACAACATTCAGTTTTTCAAATTTCATTATCAATTAATCAATTTTTTAAAATTAAATCTTTATTAAATTTTGTGCCATTTTGAAACGAATTTGTGAGAAAATGAGCACGAAATTCTATGCTAATTTTAAAAAATGTATACTGAGAAAAAAATTTAATAAAAATTGCAGAATTAAAACTCTTAATAAAATATAAAAACTCTTAAAACTCTCATTTTTGTTAGTTTATTAAAAATTAGTAAATTTATTCATCAATTTTTCAATTTTTACTATAAGTTTACACTCTCCCTACATATGTGTATGTATTTTGATCAAATTTTCAATCGTTAATAAAATACTTTTTATTCATCCACTCAAGTTCAAATACATTTTTAAACATACATTTTTTTCTGATTGCGGATCTGTGCAAGCAGTGATATGGCTAAGTTAATTACCATGATTCAAAATATTTTTTTTTTGAACATTGATGCTCTTGGAAAGCGTGGAAGATCTTCCTATTGTTCCCTATAGAGCTGAGAGCAATGAGTTTCTTTCCTTGACAAAGAACATTACCTTAATTGAAATAATAAGTAAATGATTATATAAACAGTCTGCACTGAGTTTTAAAAAGTCGGACAATTGATTTTCCAACACAGTAAAGGTATGATTCTGTTCATAGATTATATATGAATTATTATAATATATGATTATATTCATAGATTATTCAGGAATAAAAGATTGATTGTATCTATGTTGGGAATTTATATATATATATATATTTCTGAATTAATATATAAATAATCAACCAGTGACATTTAACTAAAAAAATGAAAACATATTTCAACCATGAAAACAAATTTAAATCTGTAAAGTATAGTAAAATTAAACATGGTCATAAAATATGCAAACTGAAAAACTAATCAGTTAAATTAATTATTAATACTTTATTCATATTTTTCTTCCTTCCTTATTTTTCATTCAATTTCTTTATATAGTAGTAGCCAAAATTGTAAACACCTTTTGGAATTTTTATAGAGAGAAGAAGGAATTTTTCTAAGATAAATATCATAATTGTGTCTATCATTTTCTGGAAAATCTTATCAAAATTTTAGTAAAGGATTTTTATAGTAGATATTTTTACTTCAACAGAAGATATGAATGACAGAAAATAAGCATAGAAGTAATGACATATACGAAAATTCTTTCTTAAGGTAATTACTATTTGGTGGAGTTTACTTTAAAATCAGTTGTGGTCTCTTGTCGTCGCCCAATGAAATTCGTCAATCTTTTAGTTTCTCAGCCTTTATAATGTGTTAACAAGATCAAATTATTGATCGTTAATGATATTTTATTACTCGTTTTTTCTTATATGTAACAAGTTTCTCTAGTCGGCTTCATATATTTTTGATTGGGTTAAGGTCTAGGCTATTCCTAAACCATCTCAATAGTGAAATACGATTCCCTTCAATGTAGTTTTCATATATAATGTCAATATAGCATGAAACTGAATTCTGATGATCTTCACTATCTGGGAAAAAATCCCAAACGGAAGGATGCGGTTAAGGATTGAGTATTTCATTTTTGTATTTTTCTGAGCATTTGTATTAATTTTACACAAGGACTTTGCTGTTATTTAACTGTATATTATAATACATAATCTATAATCGGTTGTTCAACAGTACATATATCTTAATCTGATAGGAAATTTTCTTCTGCTCTTATTTTAAGCCATCATTGTTAAAAAATAATCTTTCGGCATCATTATTTCAAATCATACTGTCCTATAGGTGTGGTCAATTAATATTGCTTAGTGAAGAATTTAATCTCTTGTTTTGGATTTTAAAATTGCTCTTTAGATTGGGCCAAACCGTTTCTTTTTGCATTTTGAGTCGAATGTGTCTAGCACAGCTCAACTTTGTCTCAACCGTGTTTAGTTCCGTTTGACTTTATATGTTCCCAAATAATTTTATTTTATCACTCAAATATTGTCTTAAAAATATTAAAATTATTAATCTAAACAGGCTTGATAACCTGATATTGTATGGCTTTTAATCTTTTCACTAATTTGATTTTCTTTTGGTATAATTATTTTTAAAAATGGAAATAGAAATACTTTTAATTAAATGTTCATCAATTTTCTGATTACTTTTTTATAATTAAAGGTTAAAATTAAACTAATTATAACTAAAAGTAATAATAAAGTACTGCATTATATTTTGAGCGAACAATAAACGCTGTGTGCAACGTCTTTTATGTTTTACTGTTTGTCAATCCATAGGATGGAAGAGTACAAAAAACTTGATAGTCATTACAAAAAGCGCAAAAAATGGTATCCTCTCAACTTCAAAATACGACATCAATTGAGGAATTCTTTTGATAACAAAAAGTCACTTCACGGGCTTTTTAAACCCTCTTGCTCACTGTCTATATTCAAATGAAACAAAGTCATGTCTTATCAACTTTAATAAGGTACACTTCTTTATTATAGCTATTTAGTTATAATTTTAATAAAACCATAGTATTTAAAGACAATTCAATGCACTATTGTCTTTGATAAATTGTTTTTAAAATGATATATTGCTATAAACACAACTGCTATTATAAGCACTGAAATATCCCTCCATAAAGGATTTCCAAAGCTTTGGGCAGTACTACATATAATAGATTTCCTTATTATGAGTATTTCATTCTTTTAAAAAGACAAATATTTATCGATAATTATTTGCAAGTTTTCGTTGCTTGATTTAAGTTTATATTCAGCAAATTAGTACTGGATTTCCATCTGTGTATTAATTTGGAAAGAATATGTAAAAAGAAAGATTTAATTTTTAAAAAAGAATTTCCCTAACGTGTCAAAGAATTTCTCAAAAAAAAAGGGTTACAAAGTTATCTGATTAAAATGGGTCCTGCTTTCTGAAATCGATGCGTCAAGCGGCAAAACAATTAAATCTGCATCATTAGTCTTGGAGTTTAATCCACGGATGAAAATGTTTATTTTGGTAAACGAATCACTGCCGCTGGAAAGAAGGGTGAAAATTATTTGTTAGAGTTTCAGGAACACGGTTGCCGGGAACCAACATTTAATTGCGCTCGGTGATTAATAGTCCTGTCAGAAACCCAAACGAATGTTGCCATCATGTGATCGCTTATTCTGAGATTTAATGGAAACCGAAACTGTTTGCGTAAACGAGATAATTAATAAGATTATTTTATTTCAGTTAGCAGATAAATGTCAATCAGATTCTGCTTTTGTTGAAAACTGTAATGAAGTGAGCATTTAGAAAATGTTAGGGATTCGTCTTGAAATTGACCCCAAACTTATTCGTATGTTCCTAACCATTGATTATAATATGTCAATAAAAGATATTTAAATTTTGCTTCATTATATAACATTTTTACTATTAAATAAGAATGTGTGTCTTCAGAGACTCTTCAGAAAAAACTACTGTATTATTAAGAGCTATTCGCTTTCGCTTAAACATAGCTAAGAGTTTTGGAATATTCAATAGGAAAAAATGTATAAATATTAATTAAATTAAAATTAAGTAAAATATAGATGTTTTTTCAGATTAACTTCCAAAAATATTTACCCAAACTACCAAAACGTTTTAAATAGTAGGTGAGAAATGTGATACTAACAATTTTAACACAGTAATGAAATAAATTTACTTCCATTGCTGCAGTGAAAAGCATTATTCAAATAATGCTTAAAAATATGTCCAAAACACTGCTAATTTAAAATAAAGCACGCAAACAACTGAGCTTGCACCTCTGAAATTTTTTTCTTTGAATTTTAGATAGATTAAAAATATTTAATTTAAGTAATTTCTATAACTTCTGAAGTGCAATTGTCAGAAGTTTCTAACTTTCAAGATTTATGCATACAATTATTTAACATTTAAAATTTCATTATTAATATTTATGAAATTATAATATGGAAAATTATTTATAAACGCAGTTTTTTAGTTATGTACTTTATATAACAGAAGGAATATCTACTCTGGTAACACAGGATTTCTATTAAGTTTCAAGTCAAATATAATAAATTCATAAACTTATTTAAACAATATAAAAAATAATATCTTCTGTTGTTTCAGATAGCAAATATATTGCTAAAAATATATCTGGATTTTCGACATATTTTAATCTGGAATTATTTAGTTATAATTAAAAGAATATCCTAGATGTAATAACATTTTAATTAAAAAATACTAATTTTAAATTAGTAAGTAATGATCTTCTGTGATCAAAATTGACTGAATAATAAAGCTTTTAAACCATTCTACTATAGCCTTAAGAAAACGGATAATGGAATTTTCATTTAAATATTAATTTGACAAAAAATTATTTTACTCAAAGAATATGAGATCTGTAAGAAAAACCAGACATTTATTGACGGGAATAATTTAAAATATAAATAACTAAAGCCTGTTATCAATCAGAACACTAAACTAAAATTTAAAGATTTGAAAATTAGTAATTGGACCATATTAGAGGAGGCATCCTGTATATTAGTATAGAATTCTGGTATAGTAAATTATGATAGATTCTTATATCATATATGGTCTTTATATATATGTAGAAAAGAAAGAAAAGTTTATGGAGATGCTAAATTTACTTAAAGCTAAATTATTCTTATCACTAAAACCAATAAACTTTTATAAACGAGTTGTAGCATCGAATATAAATTCCTCATAAGACTTATTCTCAGCATAAAATATCCTACAGTATAAAAAGAAATAATAACTAAAACGGCATAGATATATGTATTATTTTCAGTACTTTATTATGTTCTATTTACTACAGTTTCCTTTGTGCTGATATTGCACGCAGACAACATATAACATGTAAATGCTTTGAGAATATATACGGATGATGAATGAATATATATGCCTGGAACTATCATATGGCTTTCCTCAACCAGCAGCAACTTTTTTCTTGGAACATATAAAACAGGAATGGAATTCTCTTTTTCTTTTTACTGTCTATGAATGTGGATTTTTTTAGGAGCTAAATAGATTGCAAGCGATACCTTAAGGCAAATATTATTTGTCTGGATGTCTCTCCTATTCCAATATTTTCTTGTGGAATATGTCATCATAAATAATTCATATTTTTATATAGGATATATAACCTATCCTATAAAAAAATAATCACTTGAGAAAGAGGTTTTACGTCCTCTAAATATGAAGAAAAATACCTTCATTCTCTTCTAGATGCAATACTGGTAATGGAATAATGTTGTCTATATGCGATTAATCTAAGAATGAGTATATGGACCAATGAGAGATGTATGTAGTTGACTACAGCTAATGGTATCTCATTCATACAGCCATGACACAAGCTTAGTCTGATTAGGAGAGCGAGTAATTTCTTTGTGGGTACATGAAGCTATGGGAAATTCAAAATTTTGAATTATGTTTATACTTATCAAATCTAATGAACAAAAATTTCAGGTATTTATCATTTAAGTATACTATTGTGATTCCTGTATATGTAAATAAAATAAATGGATTACTTGGAAATAATCACTTGAAATGAATAGCTTAGTATAACGTACACAAAATGTCTTAAGAATAGAGTTTAATACAGTAATTAGTAATCATTTTGCCCAATATATTTTTTAAAGAAATCAATGGTTATAGGAAAATGCACTAATATATTAAAATATTTCATGAAATTTCATCTACAATATTCAGAAATGTCAAGACAAAAATTTAAAAATTTGTTTTTGGGACTTATTTATCCGAATGAAATAGAATAACCTGATGACCGAATGATCACCCGCACAAGATCATAATTCTAGTTTGTCAACAACTCTTTCTGTTTACTATGCAAAATATTTTGGTAAAAGGACATATCTAGTACAAAATAAATTCAATGTACGAATTCCCGTTACCTGAAGTGAAT
>JAPMOQ010025968.1:2277747-2320403 GCA_026543055.1 Argiope trifasciata
AGATTACCTATTTGGAACTGATATACTGTGCTTACATATTAGAAATTGTAAAATGAAAATTAATATTCAATCTTTGGTTACCAACTTTCAATCTTAAATTATGATAAAATATTAATATAGAAGCTAAGAAATTTTAAAATTATATTGAAATAATTAGGAATTTCCATGTGATTGTTGTTTTTTGATCCCTTCTAATTAATATATTTAGTTTTGCACATTTCAGTCTTAAAAAGGTTAAACAGAAATAAATTTAACAATTTTATATTGGCAAATTTTGCGTCGACTGTTGATTACAAAAGGCATCAGAAAGTTGGTTTAATACTAATCTCGTTTTCTTTTCTTCTGTTGGGCATTGCCAGATCATAGTTTGGTCATCATCACAGAAAGTTGGTATACTTTTTTATTAAATTTCTTTCATGTAACTGTGAATAGTTTTGAAACATGTATGGTTTTGAAATCATTCCACACATAAAATATTTTATCTTGAATTCCAAGAAATATTTACGATTTGCTTTAATTGCTGATTTAAGAGGGTTTACAGTAATTATATATATTTTAAGTGATACTGTGTCTTTGATGGATTAGCTGCTGAAATAATCCAAATATTCACTTGTAGAGCAAGAACTTGTTTCAAATCAATGCCTAAATTTTTTTCAACAGCTTAGCATTCTTTAATACTTTTGATTATAATTCTAGAAGAATTTTATTTGATATATTAATCAAAGTGTAATTTTGCATCCAGAAACAATTAAGTATTTAATATTCAAAGCTGAGGACGACTGAAGTGTGAATATAGGATTAAGCTGGCATATTACGTTTTCTAGTTAATCAAATGCACTCATATGTGTTTGGATTGGATTATTTTTCACTCCTGAATGTAACTGGAAAATAACATTCAGTTACTTCGCAGGCAGTCTTTGGCTATTCGAGGTGTAGGTGTTGTCACTATTGATGTGTATTCTGCAAATATCTCTTAAATGACAATTTGTGATTTAAATTTCTATAGATATTGAATAAAAATTGAAAAAGAAAATTTCCTTTCAGCACATCTACTAAGATGGGGTATAGATACGATAACTGAAAATTTCTTAACGTTAGATCGTTGAAACATGGTATATGGAATTACGACAATAATATTACAATAAAATTTCGAATGAAATCAATGCGCATTAAGCCTGGCTAGTAGATTGTTTGAATATATTTAACTCGATAGTTACAAAACCCAACCAGTTATGTAAGTGAAATTTAGTACATCAATTTATTATTTAAAAGATAGATATTTATCAAATTTAGAGCTAAATACTTCAAAGCACTGACCTTTTATTTATTTTTTTTTAAATTCACATGAATGCAAATTCAGATATAATAAATGAAATGGCTTAAATCAATGAAATTGGGTATTTAATCTTATGACTGCAACTGTAGTGTCTTAACATAATTTGGTTTGTATCTATTCTAACATATATAACAGCATATTCTAAGAATAGATTCATTAAAAGAACACATATTCACTGGATAGATTCAGTAAAAAACACGTATTCGTAGGATAGATTCAGAAAAACAATATATAAAACAAACGTTCCAAAGATCTATATTCCATAGCTCAAGTTCAAAAATGCTATTCAAAGCCTTGGCAAACTGACCTCACAGCCACATTATGATGCATGAATGAGGGGAATATTTATTTTATTAGAGAGTATGCAAGAAAGTGTCAAAGAAACCAATCTTGATGACTTGAAACTTCTTTAATAGAAGGTTTACAAGTCAATCCTTATAAATCAATTATAAAAAATATTAAATCGAATTTAAGAAAGAGAACTGATTACTACAATAAAAAAAGTTGGTTATCTATTATAAACCAGATATTTATTTCCCAGATTGGAAAATTGGTAATTATCAGCCATATACTTTGAATCTAAAGTTTTGTGTAATTTATTATGATCTGATTTATATATTAATGCAACTATAAATGTAGAAGTTTTACGACCATCAGATTTGTGTCTAATTTATCATCCAACCAAAGTGACCTGCCAGACAGAGTTGTAGCAACATGGCATCATATTCACGAGTCAAATTACTTTCCAACGGTGAAGCATTTTAGAGATGGGAAGAAATTTCCTCCGATGCGGCGACACCTCTTGATTTATGGAGCTGATATAATGAATGGTACAGACTCTAACAATCATTCGGCGATCGTAAAATCCTTTCCTCTTCTTTTTTTCTGTAAGAACTTGACCTAGAAACTGGAGAGATGGAGGGAAGAACAGGAAAACTAGCATTAAAAACCTTCGGCAATATATTTAAAAGTCAAATGTGCAACCAGAAAAATATGCAAGATAGAATATTGATAAAGATGGTCATTAGAAATAATATTGTTAATAATATTGATATGTAGAATTGTTTAAGAAGTTTTTGAAAAATTAAGAGGCCACCTTTCGTATTTTTTCTGGAAAAAAATTAGCCCCCGGGATCACCTCGTAATCGGAAATAAGATGCTTCTGGCATGGTAGTCGGATCAGGCCAACCCAGTGGGTACAATAAAGGTGGGAGATCTGGCTCCTCCAATAGATGACGAAAAGTGCTTCCTACAGGAGGGGTTGAACCATGGCCGGTGATGGCCTTGAGAACTCAACCACAGCTCCGGTCAGGGTTGCTTTAGCGGCGGTCCTGTCATTCAGTATTTATTTATGAGTACCTTCGCGAGGGAAGGAAAGTCAGTAATATGGCTTATATTACTGATATAAGCCATAATATTCTAAGGGAGTGTATTCATTTTTTTAATTGAATATTCAAAACTCTAAATACAGATAAACTTGAGATATTGATCTTCAAGTTCATGTTTGGAATATTCAGATTTAGATCATTTTGAATTCGAATTTTTTCGGTCAGGATATTAATTTTTTACTTATTTCCCGGTCTGTTTATCTGTGTATATGATAAGTCAAAAATGCAATGAATTAATGAAACGAAATTTAGTGTACCGTTATAATACCTGAATTTAAGCCTTTTATTATATTTTTTACAAAACCCCAACTTAAGGTTGTTCTTGTGATCGCGCATTTGAATACGTTTATTCAAAAATACAAAGGACTGGACGGGAAAAAATTTGGAGCATATTTTATCATTAAACTTGCTGGTTATTAAATCCTTAAGCAAATATGTCAATATAGTGTCTGTTAGTTTATTTCTATATATATGTGAACATAATAACTCAAGTATATTGTTGTTTGTTGAACATCCCCAAGAACTGAAAAATTATTGCCCGCCCTGCAGAAGTCCAGTACTAACAATGGATTGGCAATAAGATCCTGTCTGGAGAGGCCCATAAAATAAAAGGTGAGATCAGATGTAACCTCTTCCCTAAAACACTTGGGAAAGACTTCAAAACACTTAGAATTCTCAGAATATTTCATAGATATAAGATCCTCTCTGATTGAAAGATTAAGAGTAGTCTGATCTGGCCTATTACGATCAAGAGTCAAAGAGCCTCCTGGACGAACTCACGTATGTGAACGTAATTACACTTGAGAACTAATATAAGTAAAATTTCGTGAGTGACTTTTTTAAATAAAATGGGAAATGTGTATGAAAATTTGGACTCCATTAGTAAAAATGGGAAGAAAAAGAAGGAAATGTATTTTTTCCTTTTCAATTCAGGCTAAGAAAATTAGGCAGAATCACGACTTTAGTACTTCTGGATGGTTTTATTCTGCAAAGATTTAATGAATAGTAAGTTGGGAAAATTTCCAGAATTCTTTTTAAGATCTTAGCCTTACAAAAGAATTTCTTACCCTACATTTCCTAAGTTTTCTTGCTTTGGACAACTGTGTTCTATTTTACCTCGGAATTTTGTTTATCGATCATTCATATGATTAATTCAAGGAGTAAAGAAGTATATTGCTGAACATAAACATTTTCATATTACTCCCATTTTTGTAAAATAAATTCCTCAAGTTGCATGCGCGAAAGCACAGAGCTTTGGAGTTTATTCATATAAGAATAAGCAATGGACATTGCTACTTTATATTGAGCTGTAACAAGAAGAAATCAGATTATACGGCAGTAAAGAGGTTTGCCAGTATAAGAAAGGGATTGCTACCAGTCTTCATACTTATACGTCATATTATATTTAAGGAATGTAAAATTTTATAAGAATAACCGAAGAAGAAAGAATCTTTACATCGTCTGGCTTTTGGATCGCTTGATTGCCAATGTTAAGACCAATTATCAGTGGGTTCAGTTATGTGAATTTGTACGGAAATGAATTTGCAAATGGTCTGGCCCGAGAAGGCGTTCATATGGATACTTTTTGCATTTAGCTGATACTGCTCATGGTACCTGTCTTACTTTTTCATAAGTCTTCAACCGACTTCAAAATTCATCAACCACCTTTATAGACCTTTCATAAATCACAACCATCAACCGGCAAGATATATGTTCTTGGAGGATTATTTATCATTATTTTAAAATGATGGATATGATGCCGCATTGAATAAAAAAGAGAATAAATAGTTTTAAAAATAATGAGGGAAAATAGTATTTTTAAAAACGCTCAATTAATTTTAGTTATTACACAATTGCATCATATTTCTAATGCACTATAATAAAAAATAGATACCAATGTAAAAGCAAAGAATTCTGTATATTTAGTAATTAGTAATAAATTCATATAAGTAATGGATGTCAAAAGTACCACATTTTCTTCGGCTATTACAAGCTGGTACTTTCTTTGTCAAACAGAAAGTTTTTTTTTCTTTTTTTAGTTTTGATTTGTTTAAATTAAAAGTGAATACATTAAAAAATAATTACATTTTTTTACAATTCAATGTTTTTATTATTATTTTGATAATTGCTAATTTATATCATATTTACAAATAAAATATTAAAAAATTGATAATAAATAAAAATATATGTTTTATTAATTTCAAAATTTGCTTGTTAAATTTTAAGGAATAAAAAATTAAATCGATTAAACAATAATCTTTTCTCTCATGTTTATTGGTTTCATCTATTATTAAAGAAAACCATGAGGGATCTAGTATCTTATTCTTAAGTCACATGATTGTTACTGAATAAAACTGCAAAATCTGTAAAAGCCAAAAAGGGTGAAATCATATTGTTATCATTTTTTCGACTCAAAAAGAATGATGTATTACTTTTGACATTTCATGTAAGGAATTATATATAATTTTCAATTTTGATGTTTCAACCTATTTACTGCCTTTAAAAGTATTGTGAAGACGAACAAATGTATTGGTTCTTCTTATATACAAATCTAATGTCTTTATGTTTCATGCTTTATTTACTTTCTGCTTCCAAACTGTATCTTAAAGATTTAGGCCATTAGTCATCAGATAGCATCATTTCCCAGAAAAATATTCGCTACTTTATCATTACTTTAAATAGCATTCTTTTATCTAGATTATACATATTTGATAAAACAAGAAAAATCGAATTGAAATAAAGGTTTTTGACGTTTGCATCGATTTGGTAACAGTTTATGATAAGCGGAAGCCCAAAATCCATAGACTAGACTTTAAAATTTCCAGTCAACAAAAATGTCTGATAAATGTTTTATATATAATAGTAATATTCTGCAAATTGAAAAATAATTGCTACAAAACAGAACGGCATTAGATAATTTCTAAAATACAAAATAAAATAATTTTATTATTAAGAAATCTACGAAATTGGGGAGGGGGATTTTATAAATGGTTTAATCATTTGAGTCCTAACAAGACATGTATATTCCACTAATTTTTAAAAATTAATTTAAATAGTTGTTTGTAAAGGTAATTTTGGTGAGGTTATTTTACTATCAAGTCACAACCTATAACTTTACCTGGAAAAAAAACTTTTTTACTTACTGGAAAAAAATTCGAAAAAAATTGTCGAATTCAAAACTTACTATTTTCTAATTTCTTTCAAATTAAAAGAATTCGTAGTCAACAAGAGACGAAAAAGTGCTTGGCAGCCAAATATTAATTCATTCATATCATTTAGCAGGGTTTATTCCTCAGTAATTTTTTAAAATTTATTATTTAATCGACTGAAATTGATGGATGCATTTCTTAAAGGATTTTAATGCGATTTTTATTGCATTGTTACAAGGGACAAACTTTTGGTATTTCTTTGAACATGACCCGTTTCAAACAAAGCAATGTTATGAGATAGACTTCATTTATTTTGCCATTAAGAATTTTATGAATGATTAGCTAAACTTATTTTAATTGTAGGATCCATTCCCAAATGTGTATTGCAATTTGTGGATATTCAAAATACAGACACTATATTGCCTGCCGAAAGGAGATGTCTGACATAAGGCATTTGCCAAACGTAACTTATCTAGATGTGATGACGAAGAATAGGCATTTTACTCATAGTGAGCACTTGTTGAATGGTCGCTAAACTATATGGAAGTATTAATAGAGAAGATGGTATTACTAGTTAATGATATTTCTACATGTTCTCTGTGTTTCTCTGATACATTTCAAATTATTATAGATAGTAAAACGATTAAGACTTCTTTCTTATGTGGTATGGATTCTTGCGTATTACAACTATAATTTCTAAGTATGATTAATTTATTGAAATTGTGTTCTTAAATTCAAATATTCGTGCAGCACATTCGTTTCTAATCTTTATTTGCAAAAACAATGTGACACCTCTAACCAAAAAGTCATCTCAAAATAATTAAACCGTACAGCTTATTTGAAAGACCCAAATTTACTTTATAAGGGTGAAAAATTTTAAATAATGATGTAAATATATGATATAAATAAAAAGTATTTTAAAAAACTGAAGGATTTTATTTTATCGTACATTTTGGAAGACAAACAGAAGCTATGTGAAATTGCTTATAAATTAGAGCTTTTAATCTGACTTTTATTTTGTTAATTTATTTGGTAAATTTTTCATCATAATTGAGCAAACTACAGCCGCTGCTGTAATTGCTGGCACATTCGCGCTATTTACCGGTCGTATGATCATGAGTGTGTACAAAAAGAAAACGAGGCATGTACGGATTTTGGGAAAAACTGGAGTGGGTAATCACAGTGCTAAAGTACAAATCAAAATCTACAATAATAAAAATTACTATTATTTATATTAACTTTCTTGTGTGATATCAATAAATAATTTTAAAAAAGACTACACTAGTCTGTCGTTATTTTATCAATTGGACACTGGCTTTTAAGCCAGACCAGTATTATTAACCAATGTCTTACAATATGTCTGGGCTCAGGTCAAGCGACGGCATTGCTGCATGCTTCTACATATACCTTAAATATATGCTAAAATTCTGTGTGTAACATAACCTGTAAATAAATTACCATTACACTGATTTGAAATTTATTCTGAATCCTTTGACGACCCAACAGTATGGCATTTCTAAATAGCTTCATAGATTGATTCATTTCATAAATAACTTCATAGATTGGCAGAATTTGTATTTTATTAACAAATCAAGAATTAGAAATTGTTAAAATTAATAGGTTATCACATAAGAAATCTTATATTCTTGTTTTGTTTGAAGTTTGCTGATGTAGGGAATTTTTAATTCTAAGAAATATTCTAGTAAGTATCTTGACTTTTTGCAGATTGTGAGGCCTATTTCTTACTTTACGCTGTATTTGATATTCACTTGTGAGTGATTTTCAAATTGTTTGATAAATTTCGAATGTATCCCCCAAGGCAAGCATAAGAAGGGAAAGGTTTCTTAATTATATTCTCATCTTTTCCAAATTATTTGCATTTCAAAGGTTAGTATCATCATGAGATATCATTCTAAATGCAAATTAGTACTCTGTAACTTCCAATAGAAGGCAATGTTTGTCAACAAAAAATAATTAGTTTATGAAGAAAATTTTGTAAAAAATAATTTAAATAAATATACAAAGTACCATTGTAACGAATAAAGTGCCTTAAAAAATACAACGATATATCCACGTAAACTGGTATAGCAGAAATTTTTAAAAATCAATTCTGATTCTTAGAAGTATTTAGGAAACATTATTACTTTGAAAACTATTAGGAAACGATATTATTTGTTTGATAGATGAACTAATTATTATATTCCCGTATTTTTTGATCAACAGTTTTACCATTATAATGATTGTATTTGATGAAATAAACTTCATTAAAAAATCTGAGTGATGAATAATAGATATAATCCGAAAATTTCTGTTTCTTACAAAATGGTGAATTACTAAAATATATGTGGGTTTTCCTTTTTATATAAAGTAACATTACAAAAGGCTTTTTATTACATTCAATCATATTGTTACGAATCTGTAATTGCTTTTCAGCACAGTTAGTTCTATCATAGGAGAGACATTTTTACAACAAACTCTGTTGAATGCTGCTCGAATGCCAGATCAATAACCCCTTTTCTTAGAGACTTGTCGATAAGTTTAGCAACATTGGCTATAAAATGGTTGATAGAATCTTTAAGAATTTTGGCGAACGGTCCGATGATTGAGAGATGCAATGATAGAGCCGAATTATGTTTGAGGCATTCGAGAACCTTTTTAATACTTCTCCGGGAGCTATAAAGTACCGGCTTCCAAATAATGGCGTGAGGCGTACAGTGAGTCAACGACAAACTGTAGCGCAGACGCTCAATAGACCTCAAGCAATCAGAGGATTCAAAACTGGTATCCTGTGCTAAGTTTTGAATACAAATATTGTTGCTGCAGCATCGAGTTAGTGTGTGAGTTGATGAGAATGTGATCTACGAGTAGTATAGTAGTGAACTGGCAGTTGGGAACAGCTGAAGCGAGGAGACAATGGAAAATAGCACACGTTTTAAGAGTCCTTAATGAATAACAACATAGATTCCTTCTTCCTGTTGAGTTCTTTTTGGCCTATTTATGTATTTTGAGTTTTTTAATAACAGTTTTTTTTTTGGGGGGGGGGTGCTTTTTGTTTCTTATGAACGTGTTAGCAGTGTTTTGCCATCTGTTTATTCATGTCGTCTTCTTAATAAAAGTCGTTATTTGCTGTTAAGATCTGTTGATTGTTTTACATCATACACCAACTATGAGCCGAGTCCTGGTGTCTATTGTGGAAACAGAATCAAGTCGTGTATGAATCAGCCAGCCGTGTAGAAGTGTGTCGGCAGTTGGATACGACTGAAGCGAGAAGGCAGTGGAGAAATACGGCAGTATGGAGATACAGTAGGGTGAATCTACGTAGGTTCCTTACATCTGCTGAATTCTACCTGACCGCTTTGTTTGCTATGGTTGTATTGCCAACGATTACCAGTCGAATTTAGCAATATACGTTAGCATTTCAGTAACAATATGTCAGGATTTTTCTGATGAATATTTTATTGGGGAATAGTAATAATTCCATTTTCTACATACAATCTGAGAAATATTATTCTGTAATTCTAAAAAAAACCCACTTAAATTGAATTTTTTGATGATTTCTATTATAATTAAAGAATTTTCATTAAATGAAAGCCCATGCAGTATTTTAAAAAGCTCTTTCAAAGTTATCATATAAAAATTTATTTATTTTGAATTTAAATTTTATAGTTTTATTTTCAAATAAGAAGAATCGGGAACTTTATACATCTCCTCCCTTTAAAACACGAAATCGCAGTATCCTATATGGCTCAAATATTTTTTGTCTAGATGTTGTCACAGAAAAAAAAGTGTTTTTTACATGTTACATTTGAAGATAAGATACAGCAATGGATGTTTGGTATTTTTTAAAAGTATTCTGCTTATTTTTATTTCGGGGTTGCAATAGATATCAAATTTAAGCAAAATAATAAAAATTTATGTGTTCTTAAAGTGTTTTTACTTTGTATTTCAGGAATACGCTTTCCACTTGTATGAAATTTTTTATCGCAACTTTGTGATTAATGCCATAAAAAGAAATTCTATGATTTAATGATTTTATTAAAAGAATTTTTACGTGACAAACTGCTTTTTTATTGTGATGATGATAATTCCATTTCAAAAGGCAGCATTTGTAATATAAAAATTTTGCATCACAAGTTATATATACATATTGGATAAAGACCCCGTTGAAAGAAAAGTTTGATAATTTTTTGAATAATTAATAAATACTCTAATTCAAACCTTTAATTATATCTTTGTGACTATAAGTCATTTTGTCTCATAACATTCAAGCAGTACTTTATAAATTACTTTAAAGTTGTATATTAAAATATACATTTTAATGCATTAGTGTATTGGAATTATAATATAAACTCAAGAATACATAATGTGCCCAAATGAAGAAGAGACTGTGAGTGTAGCGGCTTTATGCCACAGGATTGATTTTTGATAGCTGCAAATAGCAAGCAAATCTAGCATAGAACAATTAATTGTGATGTGTCTTTACATAAAACAGTAATGACAAAACATATAGAAAATGTAATCATGTCTAAAACTGAGTATAATTATTCAAAAACTCTTGAAGTTAGATGGATGAAATTTGTCTAACTAAATCTGAAATTGAACATTCCACTACCTTTGTAGATTTTTATCAAATTTTGAATGAAATCCAGTCAGAGGAAATTATCTGTTCATATGGTTCATTAAAAATTAGCACAACAACTATAAGCTTTAAAAACTAAAAAAAATTAGACGGGTAAATTTTCAACATGTTTTTAATCTAAAGTATGTTTAAGTTTGGACCCATATAGTTAAAAAGCTGACTTCCACATAGCATGTAAATATTGCAACTCAAAAACGCAATAACATAAGTATATAAAATTCAACATGTGATCATGTGACTACAGTTGAAGTTTAATGTCAAATCATTTTTTAAATCTGTAAGAAAAAAGGCATTGATTTTCTATTCGAATTTTCAATGTCCATCAATATAAAGCGTTAAGGTAACCGACTACGTTCAAAAAAAAATTTGACAAATTTAATTTTTAAAAAATTATTTTTGGTTTTTAGATGTATTATCAATTATAAACACTATAAATACAAAAACATTATTTGAGAATATAATATATTTTGAGGAATAGGAAAATTTGTGGTAAATTTTAGCGAAATTTAACCAAAACGGTTAACATTCTACACAAAATGGTAATGCAACAATCCTATTTTTCTTTCTACACAAGTTATAGAATAAAATGATGATTGAAATGAACCCAAATCTAAGAAACATTTTGAGATGCAAAGAAATTACGGGTAAAAATATACGTATATATGCATTTTTCCCTAAATTCACTTCTTAATTTTTCTAAAAACACCTATAACCGAAAAAATATTTCACCAACAATCAAACTTTTGGTTCATTTCATTGTCCATATTATTTAAAACACACACTGAAATTTTTATGTAAATATCTCTATTAGTTTTTGTTGTATCATGTTAATGGTTATGAAAATAAAAATTGAAGGTAAAGACAAATTTTAGCTGAAAAATAAATTTTGCTTAAAATTCCTCTGGATAATAAGTTAGACCTTACTTTTCTAAGAAAAAACAAACTGTTTTGGAAAGAGAAAAATCTAAATTACAAGAAATAGCACTTTTAAAAAAAATCACCAATGTGGTCGAATACCAGTGTTTTTTAACGTAGTCGGATACCTTAATACTTTTATTTAAAAAATGTACGAGAAAGATTGGGGAATATAATTTCTGCGAAGTTTATATGAATAGTATAAAATAACCGACCTATTATTGATAGAACGTATAAGTAAAGTGCGGATGAAGTCTATCTTTAAATATCAATACCACCAGAAAGATCCACTTCATGATATCCTTCCATTCCATATAATTTTTACATTCCATTATTAGTGTTAATCCCATTAAAACATTTTGGCAATAATAATTGAAAAACTGAGTAGCAAATTTTTCCGGAGGAATCTGAGGTACATCATCCCTTATTTTGTCATTTTTCTTTAGCTTAACGGTACATTATTTTATAAATCGATTTCTCTTGACATCTACAATCATCTGTCAAAAAATTCTTAATATCATTTCAAATGGAAAACTTTTGAACCCAGAAGCTACATTTCATTTGGTCATACCATATATGTATCTGTACTTCCATCAAAAGACTATAAATAAATACTAATAATAAGAAAACACAAGGAAATGAAAAAAAAAAAATTCATTGAAAATGAAAGGTTAGAGCGGATTGCACACCGATTCTAATGTTGATACTGACATATCAGCTTTATGTCTCTTCGAATTTCCACACAGCTTGAATAGATTCCTTTGACCGTTACGTCTGTTAAGGTTCATTGACCCTAACTCTTCATTATTTTTGTGAGGGGTATTGAACTTCTGAGGTAGTAAAATAAAAACACATTTTCATAAAATGGTGATATCTCTATGGAGCTCTTACAATATTACAATCGCTCTTAAGTGCAAGGTATCGAATTTACATTAATCATATTTTTTTTAATCAATCTTTTGATTATCGAAATTCCAACCTGAATTTTTTTCACATTTATCTGTATTTTTTTTTTTCCTTTATCTTTTAATGCTAAGTTTATTGAACTAAACTTCTATATAATAGTGAGTGGTGATGATAAATCACCATCATTAAAATGAATTCCCAATAGCAAATTACTAAGAATTTTATCAGAGTATTTATATCTGTTTTAATGTATACTTTAGGATTAGAAAAAAGTATATAAATACTGCACCGTTTTTCGATGTATTTATAATGCAAGAATCGTAGTCTTAGACTTAATGGAGGTTAATGAAGGATACTTTCTTTCATAAACCAAGCTATTCTAACTTCTCTTGTATGTATATACTAGCTATTACCTGCAACTGCTTTCGCTTGGAAATGTTGATGTATATGTATGAGAAATGACGGTCTTATCAGCAGTTGGCAGTGGCTACCTAAAATCGCATGCGAGTAAAATGAAATGCCGCCCATCATCGTCTGGTAGCCTCGGGAGTCCTACAGGCTATGGTTTAACACCTATATACTCCCGAGTGCCATATTATTAACTGGCGACGGTACAAAAGGATCCCCTAGCCACTGTTTTTGGTTATGTTGAATTTTGAGGTATATTTCGCTGGCAAGATTAAATGGCAATTTGAAAACGGAAAGTGAAGTCCGGCCACCATGAAGCAAAGTTATAGCAAAGCCCGCGGAAGCTACAGACAGAACTATATTGCGAAGTTAGGTTAGCAGCTGATTCAGCAAATGTCTTATCCGTAACCCCTAGTGCGTCAAGAAAGAATAATCTCGCCTTTCCATTATTTATTAGATGCAGAATCGTTTTTGGAAAGATTCTGCCTGGGAAGTAATCGTAATGTAATTTCATTGACCTGCGCTTCTAAAACAGAATTGTCGTAGTTTAACTCCTTCATAACTTCACTTGTAATTCCCGTCTTCGCTACAGTGAGGGTAAGCCGAAATCAGCGAGACATTTTCCAGGTATGGAAAATTATCTTATACCAAAGCACTGTTAATGACTAAGCCATTGTGAGGGCCAACCAGCCTATGCACAATATCTTCTGATAAAGAGTCCTTGTATTTATCTCACAGCTGGAGGGGCTTGATAGTCGGCAAGTACTCACTGAAGTTGCAAACAAATCTTCTATCTACTTTCATAGCCAGTACTTTATTACTCCTCTTCAAACGATTTGATTTGTGTTTTTAGTGCATAACAATAAACTGTCAAATGATGACAAATCAAAAAATTAAAATTAGCCTAAAAACGATACATTTAAAAGTATAAGTATATATGAAAAATATATAGCTAACATAAACGCAATTTAATAAAAAAAAACACAACTAAAATAAAAACAATTTTTTTACATTGTATACCCGAACTAAAACAAAACTGCAAATGAAGTCGAAAATTCTTTAAAATTAAGTCAAGTCTATTTTAATTATCTATCGAGATTGAGATAGCTACAACAATATAATACACATAATTTTTAAACTTTTAATTTAAAAAATAGTTGTGAACTTTGTTGTGTCAACATAGTTGTCAATTTAAAACACAGTTGTCAGAAAATTAAATGAAAACACAGCTGTCAAAAATCACGCATGAACTTTCAATGCCAGTTGGGGTAAAAGAAATGCCTGACTTTCCGACGCTAGTTGGGGTAATGCATTGCAGATTGCAATTTTTTTATTTCCTTTATTCCGTTTTATTTTAATTTAAAAAATATATCAAAATAAATTCGAACGATCGAGTAATTAACAGCGTTTGATTTTAAACATAACATACACTAAGAAAACAAACAGAATCGTTTGAAATAATCAGTTGAAATGATGCTATCCTCGTTAGAATTGAAAAAAACGGAGGGCTTACTCATCTTTGGCAGGATTAGGCCTCAGCTTTTTGGCGTGGAAGTAAGTTTTTAAGTAATAAAATATTAACCACTCGATTAATCGGAATAAATAATAAAATATGTTCTATTCCAGACTATAATCTATCTGAGATAAATTTCATCCAATTCCGTTCGGCCGTTCTGATGTGATTGACAGACAAACATCCATCCATCCATACATACATCCATACTTTCACATTTATAATATAAGTATAGATAGATAGATAGATGTTACTATGCATTAGGACTGTCAATTTGAAGAAACGGTATAGCAGTTAAATTTTAAAATTAAATATAAATGTGGCAACAAGCTTCGTATATCACCATAAGTTCTATTAGTAGTTCAAAATCTGCTTCAGTTTCAACTTTGCAAAATAAAGTGTTTCGTTTATAGTTTATGCTTTTCATAAAAATAATATTTTATAACTAAGTAAGTGGCTGCTTTGAAGCATGAAATTAGTTAGTTTCTTTTTAAATCATACTTTGTTATTGAATAAAAAATATTCCTAAGTAGACCTCAAAGATCCATTCCTTTTTTATAAAGAAATTTTATTTATATAAGAGCTGTATGTTTTAGCTTCGGATAAATGTATTGTAATGATTTATGTAATGATTATGTAATGCAATGATGTAATGATTATGTAACTTTATGTAATGATTTTAAAACTCTAATCATGATTATTTATTAATAATTCTGTAAAATTAAAATTTACAATTGCTAAAATAATTATTAAAATAAATTTTGCTTCGGAGTTTCATTTGTATTCTCAGAAAATATGAGATGTTTTTAAAGTACCATTTTAAAGAAATTCTGTATCTAAATTCTCAATTGTAATTTTTTAAATGCTTTTCACAACTCTTTTCTTAAAATACTTATTTATCAACTTAACTGTACCCTATTTGTATATTGAATTCAATTTTCAAATCGTATATGTTTGATTTTTCATTAAAAAAATGTTATTTGTAAAATTCGATTTTATTAATAATTGCTTTGATCTCAAATTACAGTATTAGGAATTTCAGATCAAGATTAAATTCGCTTAAATCTTTTCCTTTTGTATTTTATTCCTCGTTTGTTTGAAAAAACAGTCAAACAGAGATTGCTATGCAAATTTTCAAACATTTGTTCAATTGGAATTTTATTATTTTTCTCTTTGTAACTTATTATATTTGTTCCTAGTATTTTCATTTAAATAAAACTGTATTGACATTTTGTATTTGCCTAAGGATATGAAAAATATTAAGTTATGTGAAAGTCAACAATGTGACAGTTTTTATTAAATGATTCCGTTCGTTATGTAAAGATGTATTAATTGAACGCGCGCAAATATTTTTAAGAATACTAAGAACAATAAAGTTATTGACAATTCCTGACATGAAAGGTCAAACTTGCAATTACCATTTACAAAAAGATCTTTCAATTAAATTAAATTTTCTTTCACAGTATATAGTTTAGTGAAAAAGAAAAAAAAACAATATAAAAAAACCATGGCTTTTCGATCTTAAATAAATGTAAAATAAATAAAACCTTTAGAACTGTAGTGAACAAAATATTTATTTTCCTGTTAAAAACCAATCTTTTAAAAAAATATTTAAACTTGAGTTATAGCAATTTAAATTTTTACGAATCTGGAAGTATTTTTCTTATTGATAATAACTATATCAGTTAGTTTATTAATGAGTGTTAAATTTAAGCGCCATTAATTTTAAAATAAGTTAATTTTAACTTTTTTGTTTCTTTTGAAACTTGGCGTTATTTTAAATGATAAAATTGCAAAAAAAAATTAAATTAAAATTATTTTTTTTAAAAAGTAAGAAATTTTTTAACAAATTTTGCATAATTTTCTAGTACACTATTCAAAGCCACCAGGAATTTACAACTTGTATTAGTGGCATTCAACGTAACTATTATGCGTTATGTTGAATGCCACTAATACAAATCGTGAATGCCATACTAGTGTTGAATGCCTATCAATGCGTATTTGTATTAGTGGCATTCAACAGAATAATTAGCATTTTAGATATTTTTTGGTCTTACTAGGACAGGGGAACAACTGATTCATTATTATTATAAAAGTATTAATAGCATTAATTTTGATAAAAATCTACAAAAATAATGTTTCTGAATGTGATGTTGTTTCAAGCTATAACTAAGGTCCAAGCAGCTCAGAAGATGAGTGAAATTTGAACTCGAATTTGCTGTTGTTAAATAAAGTATTGGAAAGAACAAAATGGTTAATATGAAATAGTTAATATAATATTTTTTAATTTCATACATAAGTTTTGGTTCTTTAAAGAAATATAATTTAAGACGCTTATGAAAATGAACAATAAACAAGCTTGTTTCCAGGAAGTAATGAGTACTATATTTGTGCTGATGAATCTTATGCTTCTAGGGATGAATATAAATTCGAATTTCGCAATTCATTATCAAGTAGCTCAACAGGTAGTTATGAATCCTTATTAAATAAGGACAATTGAAGATCATAAAATTAAAATCAATTAGCTTATTTCATTTGGTAGGCCACGTTTTATTAAATATGTATTTATATAGTCAGTATGAATTGCCTATGCCGATTAAAGATTTCACACGAACATGTATGATTCACACTGCTAGAAAAAACACATTGCATCAGAGACACACTTAAAAATTGCTAAATCATGTTAAGTAAGTCAGAAATATTAAAAATATTATGTGTAAAGAATATTTCTGAAACATTTTAGAAGAAAGTGTCCAAATTCTGGTGTTAGCTGAGTCTATCAAGTCTATTGATCAATGCATGTTATGCATTTACTCAAGAAAAGTCAATCTTATTATTAACAGCTACTGCATAATGAAATATTCAGCTTATTAAGGATGAACAGACTCTAAATTAGTATAATATATACATAGAGTCTGTACTCTAATCAAGGCACAACACATAATTTTTAATCTATATATTAATCAAATATTAGTAAACATGTATTATCAGTTGGAGTTGATACTATAATAAAGGAGAGAAAGAATTGTCTTGTTTGAGGCAAAAATAAATTTCGTACTTCTTCATTTTGAATGATTACGGCCAAAATTTGTTATATAGATTTTTTTTACTATTTTGACTTAAGATTGTCTCTAAGATTTCGACTTATTAAATAAAATTAAGAAGATTGCTTGTAAGATTTCATTTATATAGTTAGCAATTTTTTAAGTTATCATGTTCGCTCTCATAGAAATAGCCGGATATAATAAGTCAACCCATTTCAGCTAATGTCTTCCTGATAAGAACTTTCTTCCATCTCACATGGGAATAAAAAAATGCAATTTCATGAGTTGTTAGATTTAGTTGGAGGTGTTCAAAGATCGAAAACAAATTTTAAAAAAATGTCTTAGTTGCTGATGAAATTAGAAAGGTGAAAGGATTCAAGAAATATCTTTGTAAAGGAAATTTGATTTATTAAGTTAGAAATGGTTTTAGTATTTAAACATCAGTATATTATTATTTTGAGAAAAATCGTATATATTAACCAGTAATATACAATTCAACAAATAACTTTATTCCATATTTCATCCTACTGACTCTCTGCATTTTCTTAAAATTTTCTATCATATACAGGCAGAGAGATTTCTTGTGATAAGGTTTCGTGTTTTATATGCTTAAGGTCTATAATTTCCATATTAAGAAAGTACATTAAATTTTATCCTTCAGATTTTACTTTATCATGCTCAAATGCGGACAATTATAATTTCAAAAATGATATTTCGGCTGAAGAAGACCATAATCCGGTTGACAATAAACTCTAGAGGGGAAATTTTGATTACAATTCTTTTTGTTTTCCTTTATATGTAAGAAAGTGAATCATATAAAGGCATCTAAAAGGAAAAATAATTTCAAGAGTTATTCCCTTACACAGCATTCAAAGTTTTTTCCTCTCAGTAAAATATGATAGATATACCGAATTTTTTCCATTAAATATTGCCTTATCCAATAAGATTGCAAATGAACGAAGAGGAGAGTTATAGGTCTTAAACGGCTGCCATTACCTTCTTAGTTTTTATCAGGACTTTCATATATATGTTTGAACAGAACAGAGTGAAATATGCGCTCAACGCAGTCGTTAAAGACAATGGGATCCACCAAATGCAATAAAAAATACAGGAAGTGTTTCTAGCTTAAGCTCCATTCCATTCCGGAAAAGCAAACTTTTCCTTCTGATGTAAGAGCACTTACCATAATCCGATTACATGTACTGCTAATCCACCTTTAGTAGAATATGCAAGAACTGGAAGCTTTTATGACACAGCGAAATAATACTACGTATGTCTTAAATACTTTTCTTGAAATAATTCGAATTATTCTGAAGAGATAACAGTTACAACTGATATTCACTAAGCTTTAAATTTTTATGACAACGCATTTTCAGGTCTTCTTTTTTTTTTTTTTTTTATAAACATATGGCTAATATGTATATCATCCAGTTTCTGCAAAATAAGCATAAATTGGATACTTTTAGGTGTATTAACTAGAAAATCAATGGAAATAAATCTAAACTAAACAGTCTAGCGTTGAATTATAATTATAACTAACTTTTTATAGTTTTAAAGGAAAGAGAAATGAAATCAAGGGCTCACCAGATTAATTATTTTTCTAATGTAATCATCAATCGTAACTTCTAGTATTTATCATTTAGATAACAGAAATTACGATTTGATGCCAAGAGATTCCGAAAATGGTTCTGTTTATGTGTACATATAATTGGTACTCCAAAGTTAAGACAAAATTTGAATTTCCCACCAATCATGCAGTGGTATGCATGTTGGTAACCCAATTATAAACATTTGGCATCTGATAGTTATGGTTAGTAAAAACAGAACCTTAAACTATAGAATAATACCAATAGTGAACAATATTTCATGCTTTAAATATATTTCAAAATTAATGAAAGTGTTGACCACAATTTGAAAATTTCAGAATCCAACCCCTAGATTGTATGATTCAACATCATTAGATTTCTTTTCATGGGGTTATTTGATGTCAAATGCCTACGTCAATAAGTATATAAGCACTCTTTCATTGAAGAAGGAAATTCAACATTGCATTAAAATAATTTGGACACATTTATAAAATATAATCATGGGAAATTTCGACAAAAGAATTCGTATGGATCAACAAAGCCATTTACTCTATGTGTTATTCTATACAGGATTCTATTCTGTGCACTTTAAGATTCAATAAAAATATATCAAATTCAAGAAAAATTGTTATTTATTTAACTGAAATTTTTTCGTTAGCATGTTGTTCTGTCGTATAATACTCGATGTTTACTAATTCTAAATTATCAAATGTTTTTTTAATAAAGTTGCCAACATTAACTACACGAATTGCTGCAAATACAAATCTTGCATTATCTGTATGCAAGGAGGAGGAAATTATTGTTGATATTTTTTTATAACATTGGCTTGTAATCAGTTAAAAACATAAATCTGGATTTAAAGAAGTGCTTCAACTATTAGTCTTTCAAATTTTGAATAATACTTTTAACTTCCAAATAATGTAAATATCCAGTGCTTTTAATTTCAACGATACTCCATTTCTTTAACTATCCTATGAAAAAAAAAACTATTTATAATTTGGCTTCATCATCAATCAATGTATTTATGATGATTAGATATCTCAAAAATATCTCAGAATCATGCAGCACAATGTACTGTCTATTCACGCAATTATTTCATTTAGATTAATTTCTGTGTCACGCAATAAGCATGATGGATATACGTAACAATTATCTTTCCATTTTAATTTTTATTTGACCTTTTTAGACGTGTAATGAAGTTATACATAAATGCAATGATAACTTGATCTACTGTTTTCTACTACTGTAATGATAACTACTGTTTTCAAATGAATATCCAAAACTTTGATAATGTCTATTGTTTTATAGCAACGAATGTAATGACAGCGAAATATTGTGAAGGTTTTCAAACGTGTAACCGTTTGGATAAAGTTTTAATCGTTATAAAAATGAGATCTAAAAATTAAATTGTTGTTAAAAATCTAATATGCTCCTATCTCTGTAAAAAATTGTATCTTCTCATTTCGTGGTAAAAAATATTATCAACTTCTAATGGATAAAAAGAATTATATCTGCTACTATCGTTATAAAAAATGAGATCCATTCCTTTATTATACTAAATATATTTAATCTAAAATTATTTATGTTCAATTAACTTGATTACACGAATCATTTTAATTTAAAATTGATTATCATTTGCATTTTAGCACTCTATTAAATGACATATAAAACATCAAACCACTTTCATACAAATTTTCATTGATAAAAAACAATAAATATTAATTTCATAGAATATTTTGTCCTTCTTTAAGAAGATATTTAACGCTTCCAGAACCCATATTTATTATGCAAATAAGAGATGAACGGCTCAGCTTGCCAAAATTCTCGATTACTTTGCCCCATAACGGTCGATTAATCAAGTCGAAAAGGCAGTCATCTCGTCGCCGATGCTTGACACTCCAGAATCTCATTCATTTGGCTGCAACAATCTCTTATTTCAAACAGGTTTCATCCAAAAGTTCGTGATAACGGAAACTAATGGGAGATTTGCGGAACTTACGTGATCTGTCAATGTCAACAAAACATGTCATGGTATAGCATATGAGAAGATGCCGAAATTTTTCTTGCATTAGTTGAGATTCAAATATTTAATCATGGAAATGCTCTCTTTTAAAAAATATGCGTAAGTTGCTCTAATTAAGAGGTTTATTTAATAAAAATGTGGAATTATTTTGTTTTAAAATAGATGATGGAAGAGTGATGATGGTAATATTTCTCAAACCGATTAATCATCTAAGGTGGATTTGTTCTGTGTAAATCATGTAATATTTTTCACACGTTTGACATTTATTGTTTAAATATATTTATATTATGGACTCATTTTGAATAGATTTTAATTCAGTTTGGTTTAATTAGATTAGATTCGCTTTCCACGTCGGTTATTTGTGATGATCCTAGAAGTTTTTGATCAAATTCTAATGACAGCGTTTCTCTTCGAAGTTACAAAACAGGACATAGTTCTTAAAATAAGGAAAGATATTACACATTTATTGAGCACCATTAACATTTATTACTCGAAATAGAGGATATTTATATCGAATTAAAGCAACTGGCTATCCATCCCTCACCATTCTGCTGAGCGGTTTTTTTTATCAGACTCTCTGTCTGCTCTTCAATTTATTTCAAATATCTCAATCTTACTCACTTCACTGATATAACCCAGATACTGGATTGCCAGAGCTCTCATCATCAACCTCTATTTTATTTTCCAGGGAATTCACTAGATCGATGAGTGGGTTTTCTCGGAACGAGATTGTTGTCTGTTTGGTCAAAAAGTGTGCAAGTATCTTTCATATATCTTGAAAAGGCCTCTCATTTCTTTCAGTCAAATTCCAGATTTAAAAAAAAGATATGCCTCTAAGACAAAAGCAGAGAGTATTATGTGACTGTTCTGATAAACCATGGTCCTCACTGCTTGAGGATTCACAGGTGATCTCAGATGTTTCTAGAAATGCAGTTGTGGCACTTTTTAGCCTTACTACAGGCTGTGACAGTTTTTATTCGCATACATATAATTTTCCTTTTAGTCCTGATGCCGACAACATCAAATTTTTCATGATACACATTTTAACTCATGCTGTGCACTTGTGTTTATAAAAGTAAAGTTCAGAAAAATTGGAAGGTTAAAGATCTAATGGATAGATCTAATAAGCAGATAGAGATCTAATGGATATAAAGCGATCGTAATCAATCTTCTGTACATTTGTAATAAATAAATAAAACATTTATTATTTAAATATATTTAATTAGACCCCTGTTTTAACAGAATATTAATTTAATAATGTTTAATTAAATTTGGTACATCTCCTCGTAAGTCATTTGCGATACTCCTAGAAATATTGAACCAAATTTAGATGACGAGGACATTCACAATGGCAGCATGTCTCTGAAGTTTCAAAATGTGCCTTAATTCCTTCAATATGGAAGGTATTTAATCTTCATGAATGATGAGCTGCAATCTCACATTCATGATGAATCATTTAAGGCATTGGTCCTTATGACAGCCACCTACAGCTTTGTCTGTGCAAAAGAAATAATATGTAATAAAGAAAAAAAAGTTGAGAATGACTTTAGCAATAAATCGGCTTTATCGCAATATACCAGCTTTTCCACTGATGTTTGACCAATAAATAATTAGTATTCATAGTGGATCAGATACTGAACGATCCTGATGTTTTAAAATAGATTATGCACAATAAAAGAATAATAACGATTGTTCTTGTTACTAGAAAAGGGAATTTCTACGTGGTTTCTTTTTTGCTAGTGATTTCTTGCATTAGTGATGTTTATTATTTTTGTCTACATAAATGCCATTATTAACAAAGCAAAGACGGAAATTTTGGATTGTGCTTTCCATACATTTGTTATGCTTTATAAATTGAATTCATTTTTATAATTATGGATATCAGCAATAACAATTGTTGTAATATCAGATTTCAAATTCTTTAATATTAGTGAATATAATTATTTAAGAAGTTGGCTTGATGTTGATTATTTTAAACTTCTTCCTTTATTTATTTTTGAGAATGTTTGATAAATCCATCTTTAAACTAATATTTTCACACAGTGGGATTACAGTGAAAAATATTCATAAATTTTTAATGTAACTATAATATTAAAGAGTGATTACAAATTATATAGAAAGAACATTTTATGCCACAGCTTATAAATTTACATACATTTAGAATTGCTGTATAATTATTAGCTAACATTTACTTGTTCTAAACGCACTTCATATCCATGAGTTAATTATTTCTTCTAAATTAAGCGACATTTATTTTTATTCCTAAATATTATACATGAATAAATAAAATTATATATTAATAAATATTATGTAGCTAATATTCACTTCTAACATAATCATAAAATAGCGCAATGTTCTCATTTATTCTACTAGATTATCCCTAATTTCTTTAATTTTAGATATTTCTTTATTTTGCTTGATCCAAATGTTTAAAGCTTCTTTCTTTATTCTAAAAGTAAACTTGGTTTGTTTTAGTTTTAATCACTTCTCAACTGTTAAATTTTTTGTTTCAATATATAAGCACCAATTAGTCGTATGAGACATACGGAGTAGACTCCGTTGGCCCAAAACTAATCATTTAGTATTTGCATTTTGAGTTTCGCTAAAGAAAAGAAATGTTTAAAGTGCTTGTATTAAATATAAACATCCACATCCTAATTTTCAAGAAAATTGATATAAAGGTAATTTCGAGATTAATCCTTTAAACAAAACTAAAATAACTAAAGATGAGGAAAATTTCTGTCTTTTTCTAGCTTTTTTTCGATTCTTCATCTAACTATTTTAACACCGCTCTTGCGTTTTCATACCAAAACGATTAGAAATACCTGTTCATTCAGTTCACTTCTTTTCTGATCCAATAACGGCAACCTGTAAAAAATAATGTATTCGTATATTTATTTTAAATATTTAATTTTTGATATTTTTTAAATAACAGTTTTGTTAAATTATTGTTTGTTTAATAATAACAGCCTCCTCATTTTTCCAAACCTAAAACGATAAAAAAAAATTATCCAAGCGGCGAAAACCATCATTGTGTTATCGATTTATTTACAATTTTTTTGAAAATTATTACTGTTAAATTGCTTATTTTTGATTTAAAAAAAATAAAAAAATAAAGAAAAGAAAAGGGAACGAGTTAGCGTTTTATCTTACAACAGGTTTACGAAAATCGTATTTGTCATTTGGATTTCAATCTTTTTTTACTGAAATTTATTATTCGCTTTAGAAATCGGTTTGTTTACTTTTTTCGGAGGTTACAAAAGATGTTCCCCATCATTTCAATTTGAATGGTATTTCTATTCAACCGTCACTGACGGAATACGCTTGTTTTTAAACGGAAAGAGTTTTAGGTTGGGGAAAATTGAAATATTTGTTGGATTTCTAACTTATCAGAAGTAAAACATAGAAAAAATTCCAGATATCCTTACAGCTTAAAGTCTATGAAGAATTTGGCATAAGTTTAAAAAGCAATTTGAGTTATATTTACGAGCAATTTGTTAAATCTATTATTGTTGAAATGCTTAAATGTAAATCATTCATAAATAAGTTCTTAAAGTATTTTGAATAAACAGAAAATCATCTTTTTAATTTAAAACTATGAATGATTTTGATTTTGAAAACGTCATCCATGGAACAAGATTTTAAATTTTGTAACATATTGGCAATTTCAGAAATTTTAATTTTAATGATTTTTTTTATTTTTCTATACAAATAATGTGTATAGCTTTATTCATTTCTTAGTTACTTCCCACAATGTAAAACATAAGTTTATGTTCTTATTTCCAAAAATATAAATAATTTTACATAATAATGTAAATAATCTAATCATAATCTAAATTATCTAAATCATGAAATGAAAAAAAGGATATTCTTGCAATTTTTCTGTTTTTGTTTGTTGGTTGGTTGGTTTGAAAAAGTGTATGATGCACAATTTTTATAATATTCTATTATGAAAAAATATTTCATTTATTATACTTTTATGAATTCCATAGCAAAGTTTTACATTTTTGCCATTGCTTATCTCATCTGGAAATCTTGTTATAAGGTTTCTTTATCTCATTTATAGAATTTAGTACAAAATTTTTGAAAAAAAAATAATGAATGAAAGCATTTTTAAATAGAGCATAAACTTCATAAAAATATTTTTTAATTGTTTAATAATAATTCATTAATTATTGGAAATATATAAATATTTGACGCATGGTTGTTTAGAAATAAATAGAAAGAATTAATTTTGTTTTTCACTTATAATTTTCTTGAAGTAGAGTTGATATGGAATTAATAATATTTTATATACCGTGATAGCAAAGTTTATACAGCATATAATTGGCATAAAAGAAAACTCCCATAAATTTAATGATACCTGCGTAAGACTAACGAGAAATATGTTTGAGTTTTAAGTTCTAATTAAACATTTTAGAGTTTGACACAAAATTTGAGAATCTAGTCTGATTTCTGTAGAATTTTAAAACCGATGACTTTCCATCTTTTGCAGCAGCTTTACAAACGTACCAGCAATGATTTGACTCTACAGTTTGTTTCAGTTCTTGTACACTCTTTGAAATTTGTTAAAGGAGATTAGATTCTATAGCATCCATATTTCTTCGCATTTTGTTCCAATTCAAATTGCAATAAAAATTAGATATATTGCAAAATTATAAGTATAGGTACGAGAAAAATGTAGTTACTGATTATTTAAAGATCATATCGACACATTAAGATCACTGCTTTAAATCATTGGCTCATTTTGTACTTAATTTGTAAAATAAATGCAAATTAAATATTTACAGGATAGTAAATACTTTTCGTGTAATTATTTGATAAGAGTAAATAATATTTCACTTTTATCAAGGAAGATTTAAATAATATATTATTTGTCAGAAAAAAATTGATTTCTAATTTAATATGACAATTTATTTTTCCTTTAAATGAAACTTTAATAATTTTTAAATAAAAATAAAAGCTAGCTTCAAATTAAAGTTAACATAAGGTGGTTATATTTAAAATACATCGACACGTTTTGTACTTAAATGCATTTGTAAATATATGTATACATTTTTCAAAAATGAAATTCGCTACTATTTTTCACGAAATAATAGTTTTACATTTTTCCATATAATTCACGAGTTAAAAGAGGTTAACAATATCTGTATCTTATCTTGTATTCTAAGCCATATATTGAACGAAAAGTGTTTTAGGAATACATTAGCCAAGGATAATTTTTTTCATCTTTTTATATACATATTTTATCGTATATTAAAGGAGTAATGGCAAATTATCTTAGTTCCAACATTCTTAATATTAAAATATGATTATAAAAATCACCAATCAAATAACTAGATTTAAAATATTTATCTTAAAATTTCTAAATATTGGTTGAACTATTCAATAGCTCTAAAAATATTAAATTTTTTTGGGACATTTCGTAATTTTTTTAGGTAATGGCCTTAGAAAAAGAGAGAGATTGAAATTCATTCAAAATGCGTATGCACATAATTCCTTTAGATGTTTATTTTTCACAATATAGTTTCCATTTTCAAAAAAATGCCGCTGCCAAGTGAAAAGAAAAATGTTTTCGAATATCACTCAAAAATCAAAAGTGATGAGATGTAAGGCTTATGTATTGCTAAGAGCCACAAAAAATAATATATTCATCTCATTTTTATTTATTTATTTTGCTTTTTTTATCTCATTCGTTATTCGAATACATCCTTCCTGATACTTAAAAATATTTTTTTTCCAGAAATTCATTTCAAAATGAGTAATGGCTTAGAGAAAAAAAGGATTTTGCTTCTATTGATTTTTATCGGTGAAGTTGATAAGCCATTTTCAAATTTTAGCCATATGGAAGCTTCTATGTTTAATAGCAAAACAGAATAAAAATTATTTGAAAAACAAAATTTGATTCTCATATGCCACTAATTTATTATAGAGGTAGACTTTTTGGACTAAGCTTCATCTAATATTTATGTTCTTTTTGTATTAAGTGTTTTTATACATTTATTAAATTAATTTATGAATTATTCGATGCTTAAAATTAATTTACTTTTATGGAACCGTAACGATTTTTACTGTCTCCATACAAAACTTATCTTTAATCTTTAATTTTTTTAAATAAAACCTTATTATATTAAAACTTTATTATAGACAAAATTTATCTGATGGCATATATTTATATTATATTTTAGCAGTCTTATCAATATTTAGTTTATGTTTTTTGCTGTTTACGAAGAATTATAAAGATGTTATATCTAGTTTTAATATCAAAAATTATATAATTCAGGATGCCAGCAAGTGATACATTATTTCATTACTGACACGTAGATAAATACTTATAACGCTGGATAAATATATTTCGTTTCAGAGCCATACAAGAGGACATAATGTATATAGTTATTGACCACAGTTAAATTTATTTGACTTCAAAATAATAATATATGGTTATCAATTGTAGCAAGGAATACAGATATTTTAGCAATGATACATCATTTCAAAATAATGTGTTAATGCCGATGGTAAATATATTCATTCAACAACTCTATCAGAGAAAGTATTGTACACTTTCGTTAACCGCAGTTAAAATTATATAAATACAAAATAATAATATATATTTATTGATTATTACCAAAATACTAATATTTTAACTAGAAAATTTCGATGAAATATAAAAAGTATCTTTGCTGAAACTTTATTTAATCACATTACTGCTGGAAATAATTGCAATTGACTCCACTAATTGCATTAATATTTTTTAAATATATTTTTATCGAACTTCTAAAGCAAAATTCAACTTGAAGTATATTTTTACGGAAATTAAAATTAATTTAACTAAAACTTGACTGATTAATTTGCAACGAGTGAATGAGGTGTGGTAAGTGGTGTTGACTCAGAATAGAACTCGGTATCTTTCAATTTGAAGATTTCGTAAAATAGCCACAAGGCAAAAGCACTTGCTGATGTCCTGCAGATTCTATCTAGCTTATGAACTTACCACCACATTACTTCCCCTCCAGTGAGTCTGATGTGAGAAGAACGTTTTAATCGCACCAAACGTTATGGAGGGAGACGAACGTTTGTTATGACGTCTTTTGTACCGGTAGAAGGCGTCACAAGGTAGTGTGTTGAAGGTTCATTGTCAAAGGTCACTAATGCGATAAGCTGTGTTGATTCGAAATAGAACTCGGGACCTTTTAATTAGAAGCCTTGTAACATAGCCACTAGACAAAAACAATGGCTCATGTCCCGTAGATGTTATCTGTTTTATGATCTTACCACCACAGGCGTAAGACAGTCAATAGGCCTTAATAATAAATAACGGCGTTTATTAACACGGAATTACGACACCAAAACACACCCAAGATGAAAACAAGTAAAAACCATCAACATATTTAAAACAACCAGAAACGTACAATTAGTACACAAAAGAAGCAGACAGAACTCAGCAGAAGGGATTCTACGAATCAGTTTCCATACTGATGTCCCTCCAAACGCCTGCTATATTCCACTATTCCCTAACTTTAGCTGTAACATTTTACCGACTCACTCTGTTCAATTGGCTGATCCACACTCTACTCGATGCTGCTTCAATTGTCTTCAGAATTAAGCTCATAGTTCAATTCATAATCCACTAGTCGCTTGAACTCGAATCAATTCTGGAGCTCCGTTGAGCTGATCCAACTAATCCATCATTCACTCCCAGTAAGATCCTCAGTACGACTAACTACACAACTCTATGCGACTGACTTCGACTTGCATAGCCAACCGTTTTACACAGACACAGAAGATTCTGGAACAATCAAGCATAACTCATCTTCTCGTAATTCTATCTTCAAAATTCCAGAAGTTTCTAGTATCATCATTTTATATCTAAATTTCCAAATACCGCCCCAAATCACTAATTCTGAGGATCATTGATCAATCATTTAATAGATCTTATCGTAAAAGGGTTTTTCGTAACATAGATTAATTGCGCAAAAAAAAACATTACAGATTCCTTTCATAGTTTCTTATATCATCATTTGAATGCCCAGTTTTAATAAAGATAAATTAAATAGATAACAAAATTTTCACTAATTCTGTATCTTACAATTCATACATTGCTATGTTTTATTCCGTCTGTATTTATTTTGCAAAACTTATATTTTTAAAACATTTTTCTTTGAAAGATATAACTTTTGCTAGCATGTTTCATTTTCAACATGATTTAAGTCCTTCCTAAACAGTTCTCCCATTTCTATAAAACAAAAATATGAATAACAGTTTCTCCGAAAGTTTCGAGATAACAACCTGTTCACTTACATCCCAACAAATCTCAAATTCCTACTCTATCCAATCATATTGGCCGTTGCCATTAAGCAAATTAATAATCTCCATCAATGATATTCGTTCGTTTGCATACATCAGAGTTGTTTAAGAATTAAAAGCGCCCCTAAGATTTTCTAACACACTCTGATGACTTTCTAAACGACAGCCTCCTTAAATCTTTCTAAGTGCTTAATTAATCTCGGATGATATGTTAGGCGAAATCCCTTTCAGGAATATGTGGAGGGGAAGAGGTAGCAGATGGAGGGTAGCATCATTAGTGGGCATGATGTCTCATTATTTCAAGCTATTTAACTTCGGCACATTCATATTTAAATTCTGAGCCTATCATCTATATGTATGCTGGTCCGATTTGTGAAATCTCTTATTGAGCAGGAACATAGACTTTTATTAGACTTATTGATCAAGAATAAATCTTTGACTGACTTTAATTAATTTTATTGATTACGGCTATTATCGACGAAATATCTTTGACTATTTTTATACATTCTACTGCCTTTTTATACATTGATCCTAACTTTATTTTTCATTAAATGGCAGTTTTTATTTTACATAGAATACCTACTTTTTTAATCTAAAGTTGATATTTCACCTAATTATTAACCTAATTAATTTTACCTTATCATCAATGTTTTAGTTAAATAATTTTATATAAATAAATTTGTAGCACATTGGTAACTTCTCTAGGTCAGATACTAAATTTGATTTTAATAAAGTAGCGATTTCATTCGGGACTGTAGAAGACATATTGGTACATTAACACTGGTGTCAAGACATTTCTGACATTAACATTGGTATTGAGACATTAACACTGGCATTGAGACATTTGTGCATTAACATTGGTATTTCGATAGTGGTACATTTCATCAGATTTAAACTAACTGTACTCTAATGATTCCTTTTATGACAGCGATGTTTTAGTTAGATAATATTTACATAAATGATTTTTAGCTCATTGGTGACTTCTCATATACTAACTTTGTTTCCAACAAATTAGTAATTTTCTTTTAGACTTTGGAAGATGTACTGTTATTGGGACCTTGTGACATTGTCATTGGTATCTAAATAATGGTAAATTTTACCTTCAGATTTAAATTAACTGCACCGGCCCTTGAAGAATTCTTTTTGTAAATTTATCGATGTTTCACATAGATACTTTTTATATAAATAAATGTTTTAAAACATTGCTAATTTCTCATGTTCAGATATTAATTTTGCTTTAAATAAATTAATGATTTCCTTCGAAACTTTAGTAAATCTATTGGTACATTAGTGTTGATATTCAGACATTGGTACATTAACATCGGTATTGATGTGATGATGCATTATCATTAGAATCTAAGAAAATGTTAATAAATGAAATCAGCATTCTGGGAAGAAATAAAAGGAAGTTATAGAAAGATTCACATCCTGCATATGGATGCTCAGATATAAGATAATGGAAATAATCTTATAGAAATTTTCAAGCGTGCTCTTTAATTAAAGTGTTACGCCTCCTCCTCAGCCTGATATTTTGGCTGCAAACAGAAAGAAAGCTCGTATTTTTAATTCCGTAAAAGAAAGCTCATATTTTCTCTGTTTTTGCTTTACATTACATTTAATAAAAACATATATTCCTTTTTAATGTTGTTTTCGACCATTTAAAGCCGAAATGTAGCATAGAACTGCTATTTTGGTTACAAGATCCTATACTAAATTTTATTACTGATCTAAATCCTGTGTTTTTAAGTTATCATGGTTATGAGCATTATAATGAGTGGACCAAGAGACCTGGCAATCATCTAGAGATTTAATTCAAAATTTGATAAAACTCTGCGCATTAGAGTCTAAAAGGGCGCGTCAAATATAATTTGTTTCCGTCTTTGTGGTTTAAATTAGTCGCATTTTCCAGATAAAAAAGAACAAACAGATAGTAGCCAATCTTCTCATAAATTTGGTTTAAAAACTGAAAGAACAGTCAAATAAAGATATTTCAGCACCATAAAATTCATTCAGAAATTAATAGATGTCTATAATTTTGGCGTAAATACAACAAACAAATTTTAGCCATCTTGTTTGAAATGTTTTTTTTTTTCAATTAACGTACTAATGAAAGTTTAAGGGACAGATTGACATATTTTTGAAAAAGTATTTTTAGAACAGAGAGAAATTTTGAAAAATCCAAATTAGAATTTTTTTTCACTTTATAGTATTTTCTCATTTAAAAACTTGGGTAAAAAAGGAATAAATAATAAAAAATTATATTTTTTTAATCTTATCGAAAAAGCATTTTTCATTTCGTTTCCTGAACCTGTTTAGGCAGTTCAATAGTTCAAAGTATTATAATGTGAATAGTTTTTTTTTGTCCAAAATTTTAAATGCTTTTCTTCCCAATACCTGTTTGTTTTATTTTGCTTATTAAATCATAAAATATGATTAATTTTCATATGCTTATACCGCTACAAATAATAAACAGAAAATAAAATATAATTTGCCATAGGTAAACAAAAGATTTTATCAAAGATATTTATAACAATGTAGCAATAGCTCCATTTCTTTGATACTGATAATTGAAAGTAAAGGGAAACAAACCAACAAATATTATTGTCAAACGGATTCTAAATTCCTCCTCCATTTTCCAAATGCATTAGAATGGATTTAATTCGTCAAACTAGAGGTGAAAAGAAAAAGGTTTACACTTCATAATAAACTCGGGTTACTCGCAGACTGAATTTTAAAAAAATAATAAGGCCACAAACGATACAAAACTCACATATACCTAAAAAATTGGAAAAAAAAGTATTTAATAGTAATAAAAGAATATAAAGGTAAAAAAAAGAGCACAGAATTCCAGAAATGTACTCATTCTTCTACTTCTCACCCCTTAATGGGATAGAATCTCTGTAAAGTAGTCGTCTAAGGATACTGAAATGAACTGTGTAAAAAAAGACTTGGTTATTTATTCGGGTAGATATATAAAAAATTGTTCCACTAAACAAGCTATCTTATGGAAATACATAAACTTGGTTTTAAATGGAATATATCTACTTCGAAATGGACTAATAATATATTATTCGAAATAAATAAATAAAATATTATTGATATTGAATTTTTTTCTCATGTTTTAAAACAAAATTCAATAATATTTATTGCACAGAATTGATTTTACAGCCTCATTCTAATTAACTAATATGTGACTGTCATTTCGAAATGAATTAAATCAATTTAGTCAAATTTATAATTATAGTTAATTTTCTTTAAATTATTGCAATATAAAATATAGCAATTTTAAGTGAGAGTAACTTTTGTTTGTATAATAATTACTTTAAAAAATGCTTTATGTTAAAAAAGCTCAATTTTGTGAAGTAGTTTAAACTAACAATATCGATTGGAAAATTTCAAAACTTTTTTGGAGTAACTTTTCTGCTTTCAAAAGCATGTCTAAAACACTAAAAATCAAAATATTTTAAATTAAATCTATAGTTTTTACCTGGAACATTTTTGGGTGATTTATTTTAAGTAAACACAAAACCATCGTATTGCAGCTGGTATTATATTTCAAAATCCATAGTTCTTCTAAAGTTAATTTCTAGACGTAATAGTTTGCACTTACTACAATCTGATTTTTTTCTTGCTGTAACATAAAAGCGAAATTGCCTGATAATATAAATGTCAGCTTTTGGCAATTAAAGCGCCGTTATTGAAATCCTGTTGACAAGCAACAACTTTTATCATTGATCTTACTTGATTTCTGCAGGCATTTCATTTTTTTCTATTCAAAATATTGTCTTGAAACATCGCCTCACCCAATTCCCCAAAACTAAGAAAAGTTTCTGTCAATTTTGTTACTTGCAGAAATAGAATTTCAGATTGAATCTTATCCTTAGAAAAAGATCCGATCAGAATTGAATTTCAAATTGAATCGTTTTTAAATGATAAGATTTCAGAAATCCTTTCAACTTTTAAAGAAGAGACTTCAAACATTCTTTATATTTAGTCAAAAGAGGTAAGAAATCAGATTTTTTTTTTCAGTTTCTGAAAAGAAGCTTTTACCTTTCTTTTTTATTTACAGTTCAGAGATAGATGTTCCTATATATTTCAAAATTTCCCTACTTACATTTTGAAAACTTCTTGAAATTCAAAGTATTTAAGTCCATTTATTTTTTTACAAACATTATCGAATCGTTTGGTGAATAAATCATTTTGAATATATTAGAATTGTCGAATTTCAGGTCTTTCTGTTATTCTCTCCTGCATTATTTAAGCAATATCTGAACATAATCTAATCTTGAAGTGTCTGCATATTCTATCCAAATTGTAAGTGGATTAAATTAAAGTGGTAGAAGTTAAAATATGAAATGAATATATTATTTCCATTTAATAAAAAGAATATGCTAACCAGGCGCTGATGGATTTTAAAACTGATATTATTATTCATATTTATAATCTCCACATTTTTTTGCATACATACTAAGCAGTCAATTATTATGGCCATTTATTCTAACCAATGTTGGATCTTTTATTTTTGCATTTAATACTGCATGGATTCTTCTTATGAACTTTCTGTAAAATGTTGGTAGATGGTATGAGGAATATATGGCCATATCCGATGAACTCTTTTTTCAAATTTTTCAGAAGTGATGGTTATAGATCCAAATGCCTAATGCTATATTTCACATATTATTAACTAAGTAGAGATCTGGCGATTGCATAGGCTAACTAAGCTCGGGAAAACATCGGTCATGCTATTCTAACTATTTGAGGTCAGGGCTTCCTAACAAGGAAAATCATCCTGCTAAAAGTATTCATTCCTGGCTGGGCATTCCATTATTATAACAGGATGTTCTTGATTTGCGATAAAGTTTATATATCCTTGAGAATTCAGACATTGTTCCACAGTAAAATAAGAACCAATACATTCCTCAAATCATTATATTGCTTCCTACAGCTTGAAATATGACAATGCTATTTTGGCCATGCTTTTGAACCATTTCCTCCATATTCATACACTGCCATCTGTACATTGTACTGAAAACGCGGCTCGTGGGACCATATGACCTTTTTCTAGTCATCTTCTGACGATAACATTCAGAAGCCTGCGACAACCTCAAGCCTGATGTTCGTTTTATGCTGAGTCGGCATTCTCTGTAAACATTAGCAACTGTTGCTGTAGAACACTTTACAAGTCCAGCCCGTCCATACTGTGCTTCACGAATGCATTTTGGAAGAAGTCAGTTTCTTTAGATGCCAAATTATCGATAGATTTTTTCCGTGCCATAGTTAAAGGCTTATATTCGTGAAACTATATTTCAAATGTCATTGAAAGAAACCTATCAAGATATTCAACGACACAGGAGTTCGAATAAACTCCCTCTTGGAATATTTAGCTTTAATTGATTCGATAAAATGTTTTTCAAACTACAGTAAGAGATTTTGAGTTTTGGTAATTTTGAAGTGCAGTCAGATATTCTATCCTAAAGCTTTCATAGCAAACTAGGATGAAGGTGTTAAAACAAACAGTAATTAATTGTATACATTTTTATGAAAACTCAGGGTTTGTTGTCCACATTCTTTAGTACAAAAGTACAATCCTCTTGTAAGACCAAATGAAAGATTTCAGAAATTTAATAATTAGATAGTTGTTTTTATGCAACTTCTTTTTTAGAATGGTCCACTTTTACATATGATCATTGATTACTAATGATATATTACTATATCATCACAATAATACAGGGTATTTGGTTTATTGAACCAAATCATGGAGGTATTGCATAATATCTCATTCGTTTAGGAGTGACATAAATTTATTATGGTAGCCTGGTTTCAAATATTTTTTATTTATTTATTTGTAATATAGTAGGCACTTTTAGATGAGAAAATGTGCTGAAATGTTGAGTGTTTCTTAACTAATAACTACTTTAATGAAAAGTTTATTTCTATAATAGTGTAACGGAACAAGTCTGAATCTACAACGTTAGACTGAATATGAAACAAATTTTTGCTGAATATAGGATAAAGTTTAAATGAATATAGTGCAAATTTTAGCAAATATGGAACTTTTAAAACTTTTTTATACCTATGCTATACCACATTCAAACCCATCAAACAGTAATCTCCTATTAAATACTATTTTTTTTCTAATTTTCATTTCATTGATGTAATTTTTGTAGAGAAATTCATCAAATCATCAATCTTGAATATTAGTTTTGAATATTTTTTAGAAGTTCTGATACGTAGTTGAATGATGACGTTCCTCTAAATGACGTTTTTATTTGAAAAAGTAAAGCATGCTATTACAACGAAATTCATATTGTGTTTTATGTTTTAATCACTACTGATTAAGAATCTTCATTTAATACATGTATATAGTAAATTCAAAAATGCTATTTTTTTGTGTTCTAATTTATTATATTTTTTTGAAATTGTTGTAATAATTTGAAAAGCCAACGTCTTTGCTAGGGGCAGAGCATATTCCTCGTGATCTGGGTTTCCCGGACTCGAATCCTTTTAAGGGCATGTTTGCTTTTTACACTCTGAGGTGTTTGTGAGAGTCTCGCCTGTAAAAAGTGTGTGAGTGCCTTCTATCTCATATAAAGATGGCACTGAAGAGAGTGCGTGAGTGCCATCTTTATAAGAGCTAGAAGTCAGACTTCTAGCCTCGGGTGCTCAGAGTCCTTTACCCTCAAAAACTATTGCGCAAACTCGGCTTAAACCACCGACTTCCTCAGTAGGATTGTCTGTGACTAATCTTCTTCAAATGTTAAGAGTAGAATATAAATATTTATTAAAACTCCATTCTAAATTTCTTTTAGAAATATTTCTTAAGTCTTGACTTTTATTAACTGTTTCCATTTCATATAGAAAGACTAAATTTTATGAAAATAGTGCATTAAAAATATCTGTAAGTCGGAAAAAGAATTATTTGTATATTTTTTAAAACATCATCATAAGAAATTGCAAATTGAAAGTCTTTATTGACCAAACATTTCAAATAAAGGCAATCTTTGAAATGGAAAAACAATCATCTTACGCCTCCTTTCAAAGTGACAAACGATACCTTTTCAAACATACTATATGCAAAATAAAAATAAAATATTTTTTAAACAAATAAAAGGACGTTCTAGTAGGAATATGGATTTATTCATTCAATTTCAATTCACAATTGTTTTTTTGAACTTCCTAAACTGAGCATTTTAAGTATCATTAGTGTAATGCAGATTCGAGTGTACTTATAAAAACATCAATCCTAAAAAGGGAATCTGGAAAGGTTTCACAACTCAAGGAAAAAAATCTGCAAGAAATAAATTTCACAAATGTAAAAAGAGAATTGCTACTGCTATTGTTTATATTAAGCGCGTTTAAATATTTATGAAATAGCCGGAAAACTGTTTTTATTCGTGTTGTTTAGTTTTCCCTTTTTATTTCTGTTTCCCATTTTGTTATTTTAGTTTTACTATGAAGCTATTTGTCTGAGAGTTTTATTCTGATTTTTTAAAAACGATTTCCAAATTAAGACATTTTTCTTCATTTTATAATACATTTCTAAGCTATTTGAAAAAAAATTTTAGATATTATTTTATGCAGTAGTAAAAATATAATATTTTTCTTTTCATATATTTCTCTTGTAAAATTATTGATTATTAAAAATGCGATATTATCAAATCACTCAAAATAATCATTTCAATTTAATATAATCATTTCAGTTGTTTATTCTTTATTAAAAATATCATATAATCAAATAGAAACAAAAAAAGTTGAGTTTTCTGGATTCGTTTTCAAAAGATCGATTTCATGTATAAATCTATTAAATTTTCCTTTTTATCATTTTCCTTATAAATTATTCCTTATTAAAACAGCGTTACTATCAAATTGAAACAATATGATCATTTTCAATAAGGAATATATCATTCATATATATCTATACCGTTCTTTGTGAAAAGTGCCATACAATCTAATAGGAAAAAAATAACATCGTTTATCCAGATTTTCGTTTTCAAAAGGTCTTGTACATATTCATTAAATTATTAAATTTATCATTTTATGGATTCCTTTATAAAATTATTCCTTGTTAAAAAGCAATGTAATCAAATAAAGGAGATAAAATAATTTCTAACTAAGAATACTTTATTTTTATTTTATTTCTTTATAAACAACTGCTATGCAATCAAACCGGTAAAGAATGAAATTGCTTTTCCTTTTCAAAATATCGCATTTTCATATATATTAAATACACTATTCTGAATACGGATCTTTTAGGCTTAGACGAAATAAATATTTTCGTGTTCAGAAGATTAAATTCATATTGAATCTGCATTGCTTCTGCAAAATCTTTCGTTTTGTCCAATTCAAATTAAATTCACTTTGAAATGAAAATTAATTTTAAAATTGAATGAATAGAAAATAATTCACTCAATATTTTGTCAACGACAGAAGATTTATCTAAAATCTCTTACAATATAGGAGTATTCGGTATGAATTAGATTTGGCCATTTTGGTTTGCTGTATAGGCAATAAATTATCCGCACAATGCTTTGATTAATTGCCTTCAGGTTTTTTAACATAGACTTTATTAAATTGCACGAAGTTTTCTACAGTTTTAAGGCAAATAGTGACGATCAGTTAAAAAATGGTCAGTATTTAGAGTAATGATTCATCTTTCCTTAAAGCCTGCAACGTTCCCAAGATAGACTAATCAATTGATACAACCTTTAAGTATCTGAAATCTTTCAAACTTATTTTTTATTTCAGGCAATATACATGAGAGAATACTTAACAATTATAATTTTGATCAGGGAATATCTGCCTTAACAATATCTACTATTCATTGATTATAAATAATAAAAAGCAATTCAACTTGTTGTTCTTATTATTGTAAACTTATACATATTTGGTGAAATCTTAATAAGCCAGTAATAACCAATAAACAGAAGCGTATGATTATTCATTGGTCATTGGTTATTATTCATTGGTTACGGCAAGCGAAGAGAAGGCTTCGATACCGCCAAGCGTAATGGCCTCTGTCTATTGGCTGTTACTGGCTTATTAAGTTGTCACCACACATATTCATCTTTAATATTAGTAGAAACAGAGATAATTTTAACTCTCAGACAAATGTTAAAAAATTGAATTTGTTTTTCTTATTACTGTAAACTTATTATTCCTAAACCGTTAGCCCTCAATATTCAAAATAAGTTATTAAAATTATATTTCCAAGCAGAAATAATTTATTTTCATTAATTTACTTTTAAATAAAGGAACTAACACTCCCCTCCCCTAAAAATACATTACCCTTCAACTTTAATATCATCCCTAAAATATTCTTTGGCGTTTCCTTCTTCCAATTTCTAGACTACTTTGTATCATTTTAATCAATTAGCACACTCGAAATTCATTTAACATTCAACATTTTTGCAGTTTTATAGAATCATCACTTACAGTTCCGTTATACGAAAGGCACGATTGAATTAAAATCTAAAATAAATCTTTTCTACATATTACAGCTGTGTTATATAACTTGCAAATTCCATTTCCTTTTAGCTTATTATGAAACAGTCTCCAGAGTGTCTTGCCTAATAAGTGGATAAATTTCCCATGATGCATATCAAAGTCAGAGTCCATTAGTTATAGAAGAGTTAGCCATCTGGTTACTTGACATATTGATTCTGTAACATGAAGATAATGACCCGAAACAATGCAGTCATGTTCATACGATATCATCTGAAATTTGTTCTGGGAGAATGTTGTTAATGAAGGGATCTTTTAATTGATAATTATTTAAAGTGCGGTTAAATTATGGATGTCTACGTACAGTTTTAATTAACTATTTGTTAAAATTCGCCATTCAATTAAAATTAAGTTCAGGTTTAGAGAATAATTGTGGACGAGTTTTAAAATAATTTTATCGATTTAGAACTCTATAAATGTTTAATTTTCTTAAGAACTTTTGAATTAGAAATTTTTTAAAATTTTATATAAATATGTATAAGCATCTCAAATCATATTACTATTTATTGCCTGTAAAAACTCCTCAGTTTTATTACAAATTAATTTGCATCAAAGTGATAACAAAATTACTTAGATTTTTTAAATAAGTCTACAAACATGACTTATCAGTGAAATCTTAAATAATTCATTCAATTTTAAAATCTGTACAAATGATGGAATTAATTAATTAATTTCAAGTACTGTATTAAATTAATTTTTAAATATTTACGATTTTAAAATGCACAAATATTTGAAATAATAAACTAATTTTAAATACATTATTAATTTAATAATTTTTTAAAAACTTTGGGATTTCGAATCATAGCTTTAGAACTTTTAAATTACAAATTACAATTTACACAAATATGCATAAGAATTTTTTTTTGTTTTGTTATAAAGTGATTTTATCAAAATAATTCCAAAATTACTAGGTTTTTTTCAAAATAAAGCAACAGAACGGATTTATGAGTACAATCTGAACTATTTCATTCTATTTAAAAAACTGGACAAATGCTCAATATAATTATTTAATTTTAAATACTGCATTAATGAAATTAATTTTTTTTAAATGCACAATTTAGAACTGAACAAACGTTTTATTTGCTTAAGAATTTTTGAATTACGAATTTTCAAAGTCTTATGCAAATATGTAAAACACTTTCAAATCATGCAACAGTTTTTAAATATATGTAAGAAATACTTCAGTTTTATTATAAAATAATTTGTAGTTTGTTTGCACCAGAGAAATTCTAAAATACTTCAATTTTTTCAAATAAAGTAACGAGCAAGATTTCAAAGCAAAATCTAAATTAATTCATTACATTTTCCTAAAATTTTTAATATTACAAAAGATTTTTTAAATTGCATTTTACTTTCACTCTATAAAAACACAGATTTTAATTTATAATTTTTTTAACGTTATTTATTATTTTCTTCCATTGCAAAACTTGATTTGAAAAAAAGATAATAAAATTTATGTGTTTTTTTATTACTTGAAATTTGTTTTAAATCGAACTTTGTAACTGAAAAAGGAATTTTTGTCCCTAAATAAATTTCTCTTAGTAAGTTTAACCTCGTCGTCTATATTTTGAGCAAAACTATTACTGAAAACTGCATTGAGAAAAATGGTTACTTATTTCAAATAAATGTAGAAATAGAAATATTTTATTCCATTTTCTTAATATTTAACTGAAATATATACTGAAAATATGCCATGTACCTTCACAAAAAATTATTATTAATATTTTCGTCGGTTTAACTAGTTAATAAATGTTAAATAATTTTAAATTTCCTCTTTTAAAACTGTCAAAAATAAAATTTGTTTTCTTTACTCTTGTCATTAATAAATCATTTCATTTGACATTTTCAGTAAAAGAAGATGATCTTCGAATAATATTCTGTTTTCTTTATGTGTTTACAAACGAAAGAACGAGCATTATGCATGAGAGTTTCTTCTGTTATTCTTAATGTATTTTCTTTTTCTCAATAATAGATACAACGTTTCGTTAATAATCCCTAACTCGGATGTGATTGATATATCAGTTTATTTTTATTTATTGCCCTTTTGTTTGAAAAAAAATGAGTATTGAAAACTTTTATTGGTTTAACAGTAGAAAAAAGTAATATCACTTGAACCTTTTGTATTCTTTTTTGAATATTGCATGGATACATATCAGCTAGCAGAAACAGTACTTATTTTATATAAGTAACTTTAGACGAGCAGGCATTAGGTTTGCTTTAAATTTGACGAATATAATAAACAATTTTTCGTTTTTATGTTGAGCATAAAGATTAATTGTTTTGATTTCGTAGGTGCTCAGCATATAGAAATTGTAGATACATTTGAAATTTTAAAGGAATGAAGAAAATACAGCTGAAAAAATTATGTAGCCGTCTTTACCTCTGCTCTTGAAATTCTTGAAATTCTGATTAAAATTCAGGGAATCTTTTTATTCTCAAAAATAACGATACATATTGATATTGCATTGACTTACTGTCTTATGGTTTGTCTCAAGTACATTCGACTGTCTATGCTTTTTCGGTGTAAGGTATCCGATTCCAGACCCTGATTCCACCACAGATCTGCTCTGAATATGATCTGCTATCTAAATATTATTCTATGTTGTATTGTATATAGTTTTATATGCATATATACACACGATACAGAACACAGACAGAGGAAATGAGGGAAGGCTCTCAAATATTTTATTCCGGGTCTTAAATAACTGATTTTAAAAGGGAAAATCTTGTTTGCAGTGCTTAGAGGCTATTAAGTTTCTCATAGGTATTTCTGCATAAGTGACTCTCGAAGTAGGGGTGACACAGGGATCTTTTTAGAAAACTATTTGTTTATGTAAGCTACTTTTATCAGTCAATCATACAGTGGGATTCGCTGACTAAACATTTTTACAAAACATTTCTTGAATTAATAAAGTAGATAACATTAAATCGGATCAGGAAATGAGACAACATTTTTAAAATGAAGTTACTATGGCCTTAATTAAGATAAAGGTTAAGAAATTAATTTGGATTTAAATTAGTTATTTCATTTTTAGCGAAAGCAGAAGTAGGGGAAAGGCAGAAATTAAAACTCCCTCGTCTTATATACCATATTTTGCAGAACTTACAGTATTAAGATTTTTCTAGGGATTTCTGATGCACATGCCGAAATTGACAAAGAAAATAGAGAATTTTCAAAAAGTACTTGTTAAGTCAGCAAATTTTATCTTCCCACACACATCATGAGAACACTTCATCTTTCAGTCGATCCAGCAATTTTACAAAGTTTCTCTTGATTTAATTAAGTAGGTAATGTAAAATTGGATCGGGAAATAAAAGAATATTTTAGAATGACTTTGATATGGGTTAAATTAATATAAAACTTTGGAAATTAATTTGGATTTAAAATAGATGTTAAAATATATACATTTCACTTTTCAGTCCACTATTAACACTTTATACACCCGGGTCCAAGCTCCTTTACACATACCTTCCTGTAAAGTGGCAAAATTTCATGGAGTTTTAAAAATAATCATATTAAATATAATTAACAGTTTTTTGTGAAACTTTATTATTATTAACAAATTATTTTCATTCATAATGCATAAAGTACTTAAATTTGATAATAATAACTGCTTAATGAGAAATTATTTATTAATAAATAAGAAAAAAAGTTGAAAAAATTATATTAAAGTACAAAAAAATAAGAAAGGGTCGTCTTTTATAAACATAAATAAATAAATAAATTTGGATTCAAATTTAATGCTGTAAAATCAAAAATCCTCATTCTAATTCTAAAATTTTCTACGAAACCACAAATGAGTGAAATGTAAGAGATATGCCTACCTAATGTTATAGTTTGATCTATTATATTTATTCCAAGGTCCTGTCATTCGCGTATATTTGTTTAATTCTTCTGTTTATATATATATATATATATATATATATATATATATATATATATA
>JAPMOQ010025968.1:2320803-2340365 GCA_026543055.1 Argiope trifasciata
GAAACTAAAAGATTCACAAAAACTAAACGAAAGATCATTGAATGTGTTTAATAAGAAATGTTATAATCCATAAGTTAAAAGTTGATACCAATACACTTCGTGCCAGTCAGCTTCATCGAAAACTGCAAAGAAAAAAAGCATTCGAATTTAACCTCAACTTTAAAAGCAAAGGAAATGGTTAATGCTGCATTTAATCTAGAGTTCAAACTATGATCATACGTCGCTCTTTTAGACTAAATAATTATACAAAGTTACGGCTGGAACAATTTGAATAAAGGGATTAAAATACTGCGTAGCTGAAATCTATTAGCATTTCCTCAATGGTCGATTCTCTATGGGACTCGAAATAGAAATGACACAGAGCTTTGTAATACTTCTTTTGTCATCCACACCAGCACAAAATTTAAATTTGAATCGCACTTTGATTGTGACCAAGGTGATTGAAGTCTTGGATCTGTTTTAGAATCTATTTTACTCAGCAATTGTGCAAAAGACCGATGATATGAGACTCTTGAGTAAAGAAAGACTTTGAATTTAATATTATTGCATCTTTAAAATACTGAATTGGTCAACAATGGCAGTGGAACTGAAGTAAATATCGAAATGAAGGTCTGTAAAATATTCTCGGTGGAGTTTAAAGTATAGGAACATTTAATTAAGATTCTTTAATGTTGATTCAAATATGTATTTGAAATGCTGTGCTTTGTTACTAAGTGAGCAAAATGATGCTCATACTGAAACTGCATTGCTGACTTCTAGTGCTATATATGAAACTGATTGAGCAAATACAATTCTTATAAAAATGTGTGATTAATATTTCTGATTCAGTATCGATTGTTTTGCTAAGTTTAAGACAGATGATAATAAAAGACAAATGTATTTAAAACGAATTTCATTACAAAGATATCCCATATATTACTCAGTATTTAGATTGTCTAAAACATAACCATGGTCTCAATATTTGAATTAAATGATAATCTTTTTGTTTTCTAGGATATCCAGTTTTTCATCATCAACCTCTGACGACATCTCGGATAGTCAGGCTCCCATTGGAAAGCAGTTTCGCCGACCCCTGGGTCCCTCATCATCTCTGGATCCGACCAGCCTCCTGAAGCTGACCTCCGAATGTGTGCAACCTCGACCGGCCCTCACTCGGTGGCACACTGTTGCTACACCTCACTGTCAAACGACGGCTGTCCTCGGAACCCTCGATGCCGAAAGGTTAACAGTTCCCTCTGATATTGCATTTTTAACATTCTTAAGTTTTTCTTTCTATGAATTGGTATAGTTATAATTTTCTATTAATTGGTATGAAAATTTTTGCTGTCCGAATGTAGAACTCAACGAGCCAAATTGTTCAACTTAGAAGTATTAAATTTGATGCTGATATATTTACCGGAGTAGGAATTTTACCCCTCATGGAGAATGTTTAAAAAAATAAATTTTATTTAACATTAATTAAAATTTATCAAAATTGTAATGTCCTTTTTAATAATTTCAGGGCATATTATTACATCATTTTTATTTCATTTTTACTTATTCATTTTTAATTCAACTTTTTTCAGATTTTTTTTAATTTAAAATTTTTTTTAATCACCCCAATTAAAGAAATTAAGAAATTAAAACCTTTTTTTTCAAATTTTTTTTTCAATTTTTAAAAATTTAATTTTTTTATAATAATAATTAAAGAAATTTTGAAATTAAAATCATTTTTCAGATCAAAATGTTTTACTTTTTTCAATATAATTTTTTAACTACACCAATTAAAAGAGTTTTGAAATTAAAATCATTTTTTTCACTTCAAAATTTTTCAATTTCTTCAATTAAAAATGTTTTTAATTTTACCAGTTAACAAAATTTTGAAATTAAAACAACTTTTTTTTCAATTCAAAAAATTTCATTTTGCTTTTAATTCAAAAAATTTCTAAAGTGTTTAATTTCATCAGCATACAATTATTTTATCTGCATTATCCTAAATCAATTTTATGCGCGATTTATAATAAAATTCTTTGGATTGTTGTGATGCAATGTAAACATTCTTATCTATACTTATAATAAAGCTCAATGTGTGTGTGTGTGTGTATGTGTTGGCGCTCTATAAAACCATACCTTTGCACCTGCAGCTACTAAATTTGGTACATGTATATCTTGGAAGCTGGGAATACACTCCTTGGATTCCTTTTTTTGAATCTTCAATTAAAATTTGAATTAATTAAAAATTAAGTGAAATTTCAACGTCTTCAGCTATAGCTTCGGAATATATTATCGCACAAAGATGATTTTTGTTGGAAATATTTGTAACCATGCAGATTTATCTGTGTTAACTGCTAACCGTGTCTGATGCCATTGAAACGTGCATGTTGCTTATTTTTCATGACGTTAGAGACGATTAGATACAAAAAGGCATTTTTTTCTTTCCAAAAGGAAGACCAGAAGGAGCAGAGCAGAATGATCTCCTCCCTTTTCATTATTTTCTTTTGTTTCATTAATTGCCCCAAGTATTGGTCTTGATTTTTTATGTCTCTTATAAATTTCAGCTTATTTTACTGTTATGTATTGTGTTGTTATTGTTTCCAAAGAACAAGCAGTTCTCTGCATAAAAATCTTTTTATCGTCAAATTCTCGGTAATTTTTACATCAAATTAAAGATAACAAATTAGCTTTCTAATAGTATCGGTATTTTAACATATAACTTAAGCTTCTGTTTTTAAAGAATTTTTAAAGGAATATTTTAACTATATTTTCTATATAACAAGATAGAAATATTTTAACTATATAACAATATATTTCTTACAAAACAATAAAATTTAATCTGTGCGAGCACATTACGAATGAAAGAGAAAAAATCATCTTTTCTCAATATGTAGCCTCAGATAGACAAAAATAATTCAAATTCAAAAAATCAATAATTATTGCAAATTAAACATATAAAAATGTAATTTTCAGCATGTGCCTGCATGAAATAAAATAAATGTGTTTAGTTAAGTTTAGATATTTTAACGTCTGTTTGAAGCAACACTAGGGGACTTTTGAGGACGGACCTCTTAATATTGAACCCCGGTCAGATGACAAGGACGGCACCTAACTTGGCACTTCCTTATATATATATATATATATATATATATATATAATTTAATGTCCAATGGTTAATTTTTTAAACTTTAATAATAGAAATGCATCTATAAAAAGGGGTCTAAATGAAGTAAGTAACTACATAGTATGTAACATATCTATAAATGCTATAAAAAATGAAGAATGTTAAATAAAAAGAGATAAACTTCAATCAACTCAGTTTCAAAAACTGACTTATTTAACAATAATATAAATTATAAATATTTGAACATCCCTTATATAAATGAAAATGCATGTTTGTCTGTATGTCTCTAATGTGCTGCCAACCACTCAGCGGATTGCAATAAAACTTTGGATATTTATTATTTGCATTTACGGGATGGTTATAAGCTTAACAAAATTATATAATATATAAAAATTATTTTTAGATCTATTTACTGCATCTATTAAGTAAGAGTTATTGACTAATTAACTCGCCAAGAAACAACAAATTCAGTAAAAGTGTTAGAGACTAGAGGTTAATACTTCCTAGCTATTGTACGCAAATGCTATGTTAGTCGTTCTCTAAGGCAACATCCTTACTAGAGCGTATGTGAGAAAGTTTTTGGGGAACCAATCCTATAGGATTAAAATAAATATAAATAAAAATGAATGTTTGCCTGTATGTCTTTTATGCTTTCCTAAACCGTTCGTCCGATTGCGATGAAACTTGGGCAGTTTATTGTTTATATCTACGGGATGGTTATAGGGATAGTGCAATTATCTAAAATTTAAAAAAAAAATTGATTATCAACCGCGTTTATTTTCCAAGGATTAATATCCAAGTAACTCGCTGAGGAGACAACAGATTCTGTAGATATGCTAAACTCAAGTTAAAACTCAATATTTTATAGCTATAGTACGCAAATGTCATGCAAGTCATTCTCAGAGGTAACAACTTCATTACAGATTATGCGAGAAAGTTTTGAGTAGACCAACTCTGAATTTTTATATTTTTATTAAATTTTTGCTTTGCATTTTTCGCAGTACCACTAAAAATATTGTAGTACAAATAATTTTGAGCCATCTTAATTTTCACAAATTATAGTTTCAACTATATTAGCGATTTTATAGTATAAATATATTTGCTATGTTTAATCGATTTCAAAAGAAAATATTTTAATCGCATTTCCTAAAATTAAATTTGAGAATTCTGAACGAATACTAAAGGAGTCACGAGTTATAATAAATAGTTTCTTTCATTACCATTCTGAAAGAACATAAAGTTTTATAATTCTAAAAGAATACACCAATCTAATGTATAAAAATGAATATTTGTTTGTTCGTATTTTATATACTGTCGAACCGTTCATCCTTTTTCACCAAAACATTGAAACATTATTGATTGATTTCACTTTACATTATTTCTTTCGGCGGCAGCAACGCTGGATATCAACTAATTATTTAATAAAAACTGGTAGTTTTAAAGCACTTCATCGACCATTCCAAAGATGATGCCCCAATCAACGTCCAGAATATCTCAAGATTGATTGACCTAAGAATGAAAATGTTAAATGTTCCGAACATTTCTATTCAAAACTCCATAAGTCCATCAAATTTGATAGCAGAAGATAGAAACCTTCGTTTATCTATTTGAAAAGTTAAGTGTCGTAGAATATGATTTCTTATAACCAAAAGATGCATAAAATTTCGATTTAATATTTTTTTAATTACGTGTATGGACTAAAATAAAATAATTATTGTTATTCGCATCATTTAATTTTTTTAAAGTAAAACTAAAAACTGTGTTTTATGATGAATCTCAGTAATTCTTGAAATATTACATAAATTATTATAATTATTCAGCAGTACACATAATGATTCTCTTTTACTTATATTTAAAAAATGTTTTGTGTCCTTAAAAAAATTTTTTTTATCAATTTGTAGTTTTATCATTTCCATTTTGATTTAAAGTTGAAATTTTTCGAGACCTGACAGGTAATTTGAGAGATATATAGTGTATTACGGGCTTAAGGCCTTTATAAATACTTGAGTGAATTATACGACAATCAGAATTTGAACCTTAAAAATATTTTGACAAAATAGCTATTAAAAGACAAATTACATAAAGTATTAAATTGTCAATGAGAAGTCACATAAAGTATTTGATTCACAATGACGTTACATAAAGTATTTTATTGATAATTTTAAACAGCTGTAAGATAATAAATCCAGCTGGTTGACAAAGGCAATTAGTTATTCCATAAAACTTTTCAATAACGCAGTTTTCATCTTTACGTGATAATAAAAAGTATTATTTTCTTTAGAAATTTATTCCAAAACAAAAATTTTTACTTAATTTTTTGTGAAATGATGTTTTTAGATTGCTTTCTTTCTATAAATTACACGATTCAGCTATTTTTACTAGCATATTGCAACTGCTCATGCAATCAAGTTACACAGACAAGGCAGGTAAATCAGTTTAAAATATCGTGCTACTACGTCGTTCTAGATAATAGGATGGAAGTATAATAAGAAAGATTTTTGTGGCAAGAAGAAGCGAAATATCGGTTCCTTGGATTTATTAAAATATAGTGCCAAAGATTACGTATTCTTGATATTTTCCTTCGGCAAATAAAAAAGGCGAATATTTTTAATTAATTATTTCTTATAAATTTTACATCGATATCAGATGAGCTAGTTAGAAAATCCTGCACGTCTTCTTTAGAATTTAATGTACGTGATACATTATTTTTTAATGAAAAGTAGTTTTAATTAAATAAGGTGAATGAACTTATGTATTTGCCTTTGGGGTGTTTCATAACATGAAAATTAAATAGATCAATAAGCATTTTAATTTTTTAATAAGTACTTAGAAAGATTCTATTTAAAAATGAAAGATAAAGAAAATGTTCGAAAGAGTAAATAATTATAAACAAAATACATTTTCTTGTATTTCTTGTAATTTATATTTTTTATAGTCCAGGATGAGTTACTTGCATAGTCGTTATCCAGATACATTTCCGATTTCTAATGCAAACCACCAAATTTAAAACCTACAAAATAAAAAGCCAATGCAATCTCCATCATGTTTTGAAATGTCAGAAGTTTTAAACTGGCTGAAAATATTGCTAGGAAATACTTCAAGAGTACATAAAATAGATAAGAGGAATTTCTTAAGATTAAATTTTACAAATAAATTCGAGCGAATTTATTTAATAAATAATAATAGAGCATTCTGAATATACAAATCATTCGCAATATTTTATCAATATGATGTCAGAAATAAGATTAAATTTGTCTTTACTGAAGAAAATGTCGGAAAATGAAAACTTTTATCCGCCATAAAAGGATGAAATAAATAAATAATACCACTAAATGTTTCACTTCCTTCTTTAAAAATGATATATTTGTAATGATACCTCTAAATCTGAATTAAATCCTAAAGGATTTCTAAATTTTTATTTTTATTTAGCCCATAATAACTTCATTCTAATATGTTTTCTTATTTCTTGATCCAATTCCACCTTTTTTACTTAATTAAAGTTATAGAAACACTGTTGAAAATGCTTAAATCGGCGGTTCTCACGCTCCGAGAGAAGGGATAAAAATCTGTCAATACTAAGCAAATTCTTTTAAAATATTCTTATTTTTACCTTACCTAAATCGATATATGTAAAGAAATCCCGATCAAAATCTCATTAAGTATTAACATCTGGAAAATATGTCTGGTTCCCTTTTTTCTTTTGCTCTTGTATTCTGCTGTAATTGACGCACCATACCACTTTTTGCTTGTACAAAAATTAGGCTTTCCGGAATGGGATAAAGCGATGTTTAAAATTCAGAAGTGTCTTCTCTGTCTTTGGCCACAAAACTGCTCAAAAATATGAGTTTACTTGAATATATAGTGCAAACATATAAGAGTTTTGGAAACTATTAAATAATCCTAGATTATAAATGTCAAACTTATTCAATTTGTTCCAGAACCAGTGAAATTAATTTTATCTTAAGCACCAGCTAATAAACGTGTTTAAAATTTTGGACCATCTGTCATACACTAGACATTTTGTATTTTATTTTTTAAAATTTTTTTCAGAGATTCTGACGAAGAAGAGTCTCATAACCCTCCTTGTCTGCATGGCCGTCTTTGGTTCTCATTGCTTTACAACTCGGAGGCCAATCGTCTTGAAGTGACGCTCATTAAGGCCAAGTATTTACCAGGCAAGTGATCGAAATTAGTGTCGATTCATCGTACTGAAGAAATCGACGAAACAGTGCATTATTATTAACTACACGAATTTTTCTTTAATTTATTATCATCAAATAGAAACGTTTTTTATCTACCATAGTCTGAAAACACAGCCTGCCATACAAATGGCCGGCCAAATTTATTGAATTAAGATAACTTATTTGAATATAAGAATACAGCTTAATAAAATATTTTCATTCATTTGCACTTTTTCATTCAAAAATATATCGTCGCTATTTTTATTATTTTTCATAACCATTTTATCATTAAATTACTTTAACATTTTTATTATTAAACTGGAAGATGTACCTGACTTAACAGGCTTGCTGATCTCAAATATTGCTTTGTTAGCAATATTTGAGATCAGATTACCTAACGAATTTAGTAAAAAATATCATCCATTTTGACGAAGTATTAAAGAAATTAAAAGAAATATTAAGCACTTTATATGTAAATATTTAATAATATAGAATGTTTTATTTCCTTGTAATTAGACACTTTCTTTCCATAATATTATCAAGTATTCTTTATGAAAACCAATAAGTAAAATCGAATTGAAAAAAATAATAAAATTAACAGAAAAATTTCTTTTTGGATTATAAACGTATAAAAATACTAAAAGACAATATTATATGTGACCTCCAATTTAGACATGAATGAATTTGCAAAAATATAATAATAAAAATTGTAGACCTCAACTTATTGGTTTTGCTATGTACCCATGCTTAGGTTTATGCGATAAACCAATCCATTTAAATATAAAAAATTATCTATATCAGTAGGGATATAGCTCAAAATGTTGACGATATTTTTAATTCCCCTTATCTTACAGAAACTATAAGAGATTTTGCTATAAATTTCTATAGTTTTTTTTTAATATTAAGTTAATCAGTAGCATTATTGTTATTAAAATCAATAAATTATTGTTGACATTTTTAGTTAATGTATATGCTTATTTATTATTAGTACACTTATTGGCATGTAATATTGCTTTTATTATCAGATCAAGTAAAAATATTTATATATTTTTTTTCATGTTTCCTACATGTAAAGTCCATTATGTTTTCTACGGTAAAATATTGCTTATTCAAATATTGTTCTTCTTTCAGTTCAAAGCCTGTGAAATACACTCCTAATATTTTATTTTGCTTTTAGGAATTTTGAGAAAAAATTGCATTGTCAAAATTTAACTAAGAAAATTTTTTCCAGAATATTTTTAGTAATAAAAAAAGTAATAATAATTAAAAAATCCTGCTGAGGATAAAAAAAAGATTTTTTTGCTTATTGTGTTTCCACATATATTTTTTTCTTCATTTTGCTTCTTAATATTTTAATAAGGTATATAGAAGTTAGTTACATTTTTGAATATTCCTATAAAAAGATTGAAAATTATCTATGACACAAAAATATATCAATTAAGTGGCAAGAAGTTTGATTGAAAAAAATACATAAAGGGATATTTTGTAGTTAAAACAAAATATAAAGTAAAACTCTCGTATTTATGAGGTTTATTAATAATTTACTAAATTTTTTGGAAATAATTTTAAAAATATACAATCTGGTTTCTGATTTAACCAATAAGCTGTATTCCTATCTATTCTTTAAACTTTGTGGTTCAAATAATAAACAATGTAAAATTTCCATTTTTTACATTATCAAATCTGAAAAATAGCTATAAAATATTTCTAAATTAACGGATTGCTTTTTTATTCGTTCTGAAATTTTAGAACATATTAAATAATATTGCACGAATTTGAACCAAATTAAATTTTATTTAATAAGGTTTTTTTGTAAGAAAATTCTGACAAATATTATAATTTCAAGTAACGGCACTTAAAGTTACAAAATATTATTAAAAATTTTTCAAATGGAAATATGGATTCATTTCATTTATTTTGAATAGGATTTTGTTCTATTTTCTTCGAATAGTCTCATTGAAAAAAGAATGTTGTGCACTAATAGATTCATTCAATCCCGCATATCTATAAAAGAATAAAAACATAAAACTCCGAAACATAAACTTTATTGCCTTTTAAATAACGCAAATGTACTGAAAATTTTGAATTTATGATGTCACATTAAAGTTGCGGCTCGCATCACAGGCAAAGTAAAAGAGATCGGATTAAAATGATGGCTATTTTAGGAGGGAATTCAGGCTTCTGCTTTTAGGAAGAACTTACTTTTGGAATATCGTGGGGAAAATATGTTTAAAAATATCTAGACGCAGTCTTCAAATGCATGCGTGCATATATCACTGTATTTTTTTCCTTTCCATTCGCGTAAAATTTAAATTCTTTGGAATACTTCTCGCATTTTCTATTCTATAGCTATCTTACAATATTCATGGGAGCCAGTTTTTTAGAACATAAATAAAATATCTTGTCTAGCTGAAGAAGACTAATATTTTTTTCCTGGGGAAATGATTATTTCTGTGATGAACTTGCTCAAGATCAGCAATAACTTGTAAATATAGATTCTGAAAAAAATCCAAAGAGAATTTGTAAATTTGTTTAAATAATATGCCTCCAAAATACCATCATTTAGTTTTATCAATATATTAATTAATCAAGAGGTTTGATACTCAAGTTTTGTATTAGGCCTACTCAAATGCAAGTTTTTTTCATCTTAAAAAGGTTACTAGGTTATTGAAAATATTAGGTTAATTAAAGGTTACTAGATTACTGAGGTTAGGTTACTGAAAATTATAGATTATGTATTATGAGTCTCATGTTTGGAATTTATTGAGATTAAAAGAGATGTGCAAATGTGGTTATAAATTCAATCTCCAGTTAGTTTCTCTTTGCAGTATTGTGTTAACATATTTAAGAATTTATATTCTAAACCATCATTGATTTAGCTTAATTTAATTAAAATATAAAATTCATATGCTAAAATTCATCCATTTAACTTGTTTGTTTTAAGATATTCCACACGCTTGCAATGCATGATTGAATGCAGATATGATGACACTCATATCCACGGCATTAACAATTTGTACAACAGTTCATGAAAGTCTGATTCAGAATTATCAATTTCACATGTGCACAGATAGACAGGCTGCCTTTACAATCAGAATTTCACACAGTTCTTTTTATATAATTTTGATATGCTAATTCTAAAATTTAGCGTTATTCGGCAAATGAAAGTTTATATCTTATTTTAAGATTAAATAATAAATTTTATTGATCGAAACGGAGATTGGCAAAATACGTCATGTTTAGAAGCTCTGTCAGATCCACTGCAGAATTTAATTAATTGGATAATCAGTATATCCGGGTTTAAAATAGATGACAAAAATTCAAAGTCAGAACGTTTAAAATATATCCATTCATTGCTTCACTTAGTGTATAATTAATAATGAATTTTTAAACTACATTTCTTGAGTCCTTAGTGAGTTTAATAAAGAATTATATTAGATACCAATTTCTTTCTATATTTTTTGTTGATTTACAATTGAAAAAAAAATAAATAGGTCTATTTAAAAGCATTTTTCTATTTATAAATAGAGTGATAAATCATTATGTTCATTAAACTTTTGCAATTATGTAGAAATGAATGATGCGACTGGCAAGTCTTCCATTATTGAACTTTCCTTTTCTAAATGGGATGCATTTCAACAATTTTGACTAAAACATCTAACAATATTTGGGACACATGTTCTAAAATGGCAGTCATATTTCAAATAAGAATACTTTTAGAATTAAAAAAATCAGAAATGTAAAAATTCATTAAAATCATGAAATAGAATTTTTGTACAGTTATAATATTTTTTTTTTCTTGACAAACCATATGAAAAAAGTAAAATAAGAAAAAAATCAAGATATAATTAAATTTGTAAAATCCAAATTAATGCCAAATGGGAAAGTTAAAGAACAATTTTCTCTGTTGCATATAATATGATATCCAAATAAAGGTTTTGCAGAAACTTGCAATTTTATATCATTTTAATAATTAAGTTCTTATTCTCAAATTCGATGCCTTAAATTAGCTCAAAAATTAAAAGCAAAATCATATTTCAATAACAAATCGAAGATTATTAATAAATGACTGTAATGTATTCTTTAATATATTCTTTTAAAATTGCCTCTTATTTATTAATTATCTTTCTAAATTAATTTAAACCAAAATTATTTTTGGATTACTTTTTATCTCCGCTTTCTTATATTAGGGAAAGAACGTTTAATTTTTTTACCAACACGCCAGTAATGATCTTTCTTCCACATAATTTTTTTATTCTCTCGTGGGGACCCGAAGATTAAAGATTCGAATCTTTAATTAATTTTACGCTCCCGCAACAAGAGGCGCTCGTTCTTGGAAAAGCCCTTTGATGTTTGAAGAATTAATAACATTCAAAAGAAAAATATGAATGTTAAAATACACGGAATATATTTACTCATTAAAACCGTTTGGTCAAGAAATAATCAGAAGACGGAGGATTTAATTTGAGTTGTCTTAAAATAATGAGGAAAGCTATAGGATGCAAAAGATATGGAAGATTTACAAAAAGTATTGGTTTTTAAATTTTGTTCAAGCATTAAGAGCAGGAAGATATTTATCCAAAACCAGATTAATTATATCTATTTTATTACTTAAAAGCTCAGAGGTCTCTTTGCACAAGTTTGTCTTTTGAAATCAATATTAAATTTTTAATGGAGTGGTTTCTAAAATAAAATAGAATTTAATAACCTATTTCTTCTTAGTGTTTTTCGGTCTTTCATGAAATTAGAAAATAAAGCAAATTTTTATTGGATAAATAAAATCCAAAATTTCTTCATTTCGAGTTCAAAGGTAATCAAAAAATTTCATTGAATATGTCTATATTTTTCTGCAAAAATCGTTGAGATATTCCCAATTATATAACATACATGTCTTTATATATAATAAATCATTAAAACAAATCAATTCAATTTTTCATCGATGAAAGTTCATGTTTCTTTTGTAGAATTACTGCACCTGCAGAGTGTTTTAATCAGATATATAGGAGACGATCGATTACAAAATACAAAATTCAATGTGCTGATAAATCATTTCGTAACATGAAAAACTTAACTAAGCCTTATTTTTTTAATTTGATCCTTTTTGACATATGACCTTTTTCCAATTTGAATTTTTTTCTCATTATCCAAAGAGCTTTGTTCCTGTGAGATATAAATTTAACAATGTACAGACTATTTTTATATTTTGGGTGTGTCGGTTTCAGATAAAAGTATAATGTAGATTAATTTGTCAAATTAATCACTTCTATTAAAATCTTTCTCCTTAAGCTCGTGAATAGAGCAATTTAAGCCATAAAAGAATATTTGAAATAGTTCGAAATTAATCATTTGAAACAATAAAACAATTTTTTAGTGCCATCAAATGGATTTTTTATATCATGCTATACCGATTATGTTTTTGTAGTTTCTATTTATAAATATTTATCAATCTTCTATCACACATGTTATCACTATCGCATTATATCAAGATTTATGTCAAAAAGACATTTAGCATGCCTTTTATTTTTTACTCAGATACTGATGATAATTTTGATATTTGGTGATATCTGATATTTGCTGATAACTGGACTTAAAAGATTTTTCTAATTATCATCGAAGCTTACAAGAAATATAAAAACACACCGTGGTTTTAATGAAAAACAAAATGTGTTTGAAAAATGCATAGTCTCAATAAAATTATATTTTACTTTTCGACTATCACATTATGGGCTTGATTCCATTAGAAAGGTCCATATGCATAATAATCAAAACTAATGCGTCTATTAAAACATGTCTCACACATATCGCAATTCGATAAAAAAAATACTTTGTTGAGGAAACCAATCCTATTTCAGAAATTTTAATTCTTATTAATGTAGACGATTATGCTAAAAAGCCGATATCTTTCAAAATTGATTTTTTATTTGGTGTTCTTAATGCTTGAGCTATTTTCTTTATCAAACCGTTAGAATGTTGTTCTTAATACATTTTTGAGGAAATTAGGCTGAATTTTATATTTGTATTTACATACATTATGACGTTATTTTACATACTTAAATATTATTTTATTAAATATAGAATACTATAGTATTTTTAAAAGAAGAAACTCATAAATTCAAATATAATACATATTTTTGTCGAATTTAGTATTATAATTTCTCAAAATGATGTATAAACATGTTAGACAAATATAGTAGTTTCAACTTACATTTTGTTTCAGGTCGCGGATTGGTGAATGCTCCAAGAGATCCATTTGTGAAAGTGTTTCTTCTGCCGGACGAAGAGAACTTCCACCAATCCAAGATAAGGAAGAGAACTCTCACACCCAAGTTCAATGAGACATTCGAATTCAAAGTAAGAATTTTTTGTATTTATTGCATAAATTATTCTCTTTACAATAAAAAAAAATCATCATCGAAGAAAATAATTATGTTAGTATATAAAAATAAAAATTGTTTGAAATATTAATAAGAAAAGATGGTTTCAAATGGTATAAATGATGTATTCAGAAATAGTTTGAAGACTCATGATTTCAAAATAGCATCTCAAGAAATGAGAAAATATGTAATTATTAATATTAAAATAAATAATATGGTTATAACAAATTACGTAAATTACTTGCAATATAATATATAGAATCTATAAAGATAATTGTTTGCCAAGGACTTCATAACTCATAGTATCAAATCGTAGCACTCTGAATCTATTATCTGTTTTGATTTTGTTCTTGTCGCTTTGAGGATCTTACTTGCATTCAGGAAGTGTCACATATCGTGTAACATGCGACGCACGAGAGATTAAGCAACAGTACGCTATCGTGTGTCACATATCTGTCGGTAGGCTATTGTTTCGGATTTGAATTAGGACATCACTTACATTTTTAACTAAAAATTAATTTTGGATTTGCTTACTTTTTTAAGAACTTTCAGAGATTATTTTTCTTTTAAAAAAATACAAAATTGTTGGTTCATTTTCCACTTTTAGTTAAAAGTAAACATGAATAAGTGAAGAATAACTAATATATGAGTTAATATAAACACCGATAAATTATTAAAAAAGAGTGAATTTATAATGAATGAATTATCGCTTGGTTCCTTTGATATTCCTTTTCTCAGAAATATTTTTCATAGTATTATTTTAATGCAGTGATTATGCTAAAATAAAACTGCTCATTTCAGCATATTAAATTGAGCTACGATGATTAATAGAATAAACTAAATAGGAAATGCTTATTTTCTTAAAAACTGTACAGTCAGCGCAGAAATCTAATATTCCAAATTTAGTATATATCTGCATATCTTTTAACAACAGACAGTTCATTTTATATTTCAGAATTTTTTAGAATTTATAAACAGCACAGTTCTTGATTTTCTGTTAACATAACTTAACATTTTTAAATGTTTAGCTTTCTTGTACATTTATGGGCATATAATACTAGAGATCTAAATCTTTCATGGTAATTTATTGAAAAGTTTATTAATATCAGGAAATATTAAATATTTAATTGAAATTTGGTGTAATTGCTTCAATGCTTAAGCATTTTGATACTTAAAATATATTTCTGAAAAATTAAAATTTAATTAAAAATTTATTAATGTGAATTAAATAAATATCTACGGATTACAGTGATTTAATTTATATTTTTGACTTTTATTTACTTAGAAAAATATGAGAGGAGTTTTATGTATTTTAATACCACAGCATTTAACAATACATAATTGGAAAAAAAATTTTCAGAACGAACCTTAAAACATTTTTTTATAAAAATAATATTTCCCTTTACAATTACGAGAAAAAAATGCATTGTTTCTCAACATTATTATTTTCCGGTTGAATCGCGGTATGCAAGGCTTCAAATTGGACAAGAATTCCATTGTAGAATTCTTTTATTCGAATAAAAGAATCAGACATGTCCTTTCAAAAAAACTTGTTTTTTCTCTATTTTAGATCGTAACAAATTCCATTTCCAAAACTGCTCAGCCTAATTTACATTTTAATCAGAAAAAAATGATGAAGGCATTCTTTGTTCACTTCTGCGTTTTTCCCGGATTTCCAAAAGTCACAAAAGACAAAATAGTTCTTGAAAATATTTTTCCTTTTTATTGCATGTTTTCCTCATCTTTGAGGTAAATTGAATAAAAGCGGAGATTTTCACTAGAGCGAACATCTCGTTCTTCTGCCTCTTGTGTGTGGAAAATGCATTATTAGATGTTTTTCTTCGAAAGTTTGGAATGGAAGATTTTATTGCAAAACAGTTTATTCTTATTATTTGCTCTAAAATGCTATGAAATCAAAAAGGTTTTTTTTGTGCATTTTTAGATTTAGTAAAGAATTCAACTGCTTAAAATAGCCTTTAAAAGCAATTTCGAAGTCAGGAGAATTTTATAGTTGATCTATTACTTTTCCTAATCGCGTAAATATTATTCTCGGCCTATATCTATTACTTTTCCAATGGAATTAAGTCTTGCGAGATAGCATTTGATTTTCCTCAATTTCATTTAAATTCTAATATTGATAATGGTAGCATAAAAAAAAATAACATTATATATGATCAGAACATAACATTTATATAGAAAAATAATATAAGCATGCTTTGCAATATAAGCAGCTCGAGATGTCCATGAATTGTGAATGTGTTACCTAAAATCCGCCTTGTATTTGCAATCTGAGAAGTCCATTAATGTCGGCAATGATTAAGGAAATAATATTCCAAGATACAACATATAGCAAAACACAGTAGAAAGGTAAATAGCAACAATGATGTGAAATTTACATTCAGACAACAATTCATACATCGAATCGTTTATTAAATAGCAAACAACACAATAACATTACAAATTATGATGCACTACACGCTTTAAAATGAAAAATTACTCGATTCAAATAACTAGCTTTAGCTCCTCATATATATATATATTGTTACGGATTTCCGTCGGGTTCTTTTTTTTTTTTACCTCGTATAGTGGGTGTGTATGGTGTGAGAAGATGATGCACACACAATGATCAGTCCTTTAGTTGACGGACACAACACAGACATTTATTTACAGCACGAAGTCAGGACAGCACACAGACGATAATTATTTACAACACAGCTATGTACAGGAGACAACTATTTACAGCCGAGACGAGCACACAGGACAGCACACAGTAATACTCTACTTCAGATAGTAGACACCAATGACAATATAGTCCACATGCAGAAATTACGTAGTCGCAATGTCCACAGCTCACAAAGCGGCCAGACAGGATTCGGCCGGAGAGGGAATCTTTAAGGGATTCTCTTTACACCACGTAGATCTCTCCAGAACAGGCTGAAACTATTCCTCTGTCTCTTCTTGCCTTTGCTGTCGACTCACTACTTCGCACAAAGGGACTACTCCTCAGTTCGGGACATCTCCGTTCCCGACGACGGCACAACGAGCTACGACACACGACGCAGGCTTCGTCAGTATATGCCACACAATAGTCCTCCGTTCAGTTTTCCTCAGTTCAAGTCCTCTCTCTCTTAGGTCTTCTCGATTGATTCCACAGCGTTACTTGTCTTCTTCGTTGAACACCAATCGTACTTTGACTTGATTCCTGTTGATTCTTCTTCAAGTCTTCTTTCCTTTTTCTCCGCTGCTAAGCTTCGACTTGACTGACTAACACTTCAAATGTTTGGCTCTTATATATATCGGCGGTGAACGGGGCTAACATCTTCGTGACCAATCAGGAGCATTCTGGATGTATCTCGACTCCTAGTGGACAGATCAGGAAAATTCTCGATGTTTCGGGTACTTTCCATTTTGTCGCCAATGTCGCCAAATTCATCACCAAGTCATTAATTGATGGCTAAGTTTCTCGCCAAACCTTGAGACCTCTGACGTCACACCCATTCACTATTCAATACATATTACTGTAAATATCTCTTCCTTACGATGACAGTATTAGTGCGGGAAAACAAAACCACAGATTCGTAACAATATAGTTATGCTGAATGGCAGCCAAAAACATCTATAATAAAAGGTCAACTGCATAAACTTAATACAGATATCGAATTGTGTGTTTTAGAGAACCTTCAAGGCAAATAGTGACCAAATTTGGTGTCTATGCCAGGTGTCTATTTCCCTGTTATCTAATTAGCATCTATTAAAGTATCTTTAAAATTGTCTTTGTTACTATGAGATAAATTGTGCAGCGAAGAAATATTTCAAACTTCAATAAATAATTTTTTATTAATTTATTTTTGCCCTGCAATTTGTGTATACTATGTATGCACTTACACAGACTATTTATTTAATACATAATATTCTAACAAGGCTGGAGATAAAGGTATTTTATTAGCCTAGTGATAAAAAGAGGAAATGTCTTTTACCTATTTTCTCATAAGATATATCAAAAGTAAATTCAAAAATAATTTTCATATATCATTTGCGTATAAATTTTCTTTTAAACAAATTGAATTCATCGCTATTACAAAAAAAGGATCATCCTTTCAATATTTATTTAATATCAAAAGAAAAAGACAAAATTTGGAGAATTTTATCAAATAACGCACAAAAACTCTTTAGCATAATGATGGCATGCGAGATAACTTAATTATATGAGTTACTGAGCAAATTATATAATGGAAAATCATCATTATTAGCTTAGTGATGGTAAAAAACGATGTTTTAAAAGTTCGGTAGATTCTAAATTTATAAAATTTTCTAAAATATATTAATATCTTACTATAACATTTAATTTTATGAGAATTATTTCTTTAAAAAATTATCCAATTTTAATTTAGAAGATTTTTTTTAATTTTTGGCACTTTTAATCCTATTCTTACGCAAATGTTTCTTAACAGTTAATCCTTAACATTTCGTTTTTGCCTTACAATCGAAAAAAGCAGGTTAAAAATGGTTTTAAGACGTTTCTTAAATGGTTAAGTTTACTCTTTTATTCGAATTTTACTGTATAATAAAAATTATTTGCTTTATAATATTATTAATTCCAATTTTTCTAATCATAAGGTATTAATAAAAATTCCATATTTCATCTTTCATTCCACTCATTTTAATATTTCTTCGATTTTTCTGAAATGAAAATATCTTCCTTTGTTTTTATTAAAGCGTCTCTTTCATTATGATGTTTTGTTCTAATCCTCGATCTGGAACGCCTACTTACGCACTCCTACGCATGACTAATTCATTACCCGTCTTCTTAAATATTTAATCCTCAAAGTAATCTAAAAACAAAGAATTTTACATTTTACATGAAGAAGTGATGCTATTAAAATAAAAATAAAAATACTGTAATCTATTGCACATTAGATTTACTTTGAAGAATCAATAAATATTTGTTCAGTACTAGAAGTTTTGTTAGTATTAAGAAGTAAGTTTATATAGTAATAATTAAATTTAATAGAATACAATACACTGAATATAAATAAAATAAAATTGGAATTCCTAAATAATAGTCTACATTCTTCAAAAATCCAGTTTCGAGATGGATATATTTTAAATTTTGTTCATTAATGGTAAGAAGCATAAGGTAAAGCTTTCACAATAAATAATAATAATTAAATGTTATTTATCAAGAACTATTATTACATATATGCAATAGAAGGAAATTGATTTTATAATACTAATTTTATTTTTGGCTTCCTAATTGAAATAAAGCATTGAATTGCTATTTAATGCATTTTCATTATTTATCTCCGAGTTGATATTTGCGTAACAAACTAAATATCTTATTATATTTCAAAATTTATCGTTAATATAAAATGATTTAACTGTCAATATCATTAGCAAAAATCTTTTTTTTAATTTAAAAATTATGAAAAAGAATGACTTAGTCGATCAATGAGAAAAAGTTGCAGATAATTAGGAAATTTTTGTATTATTGAATTTCGCAGGCAGCCAAATATGTGTGTGTGCGCGTGCGTGTGTGTGTGTGTGTGTGTGTGTGTGTGTGTGTGTGTGTGTGTGTGTGTGTGTGTGTGTGTGTGTGTGTGTGTGTGTGTGTGTGTGTGTGTGTGTGTGTGGGTGTGTGTGTGTGTGTGTGTGTGTGTGTGTGTGTGTGTGTGTGTGTGTGTGTGTGTGTGTGTGTTTGTGTGTTTGTGTGTGTGTGTGTGTGTGTGTGTGTGTGTGTGTGTGTGTGTGTGTGTGTGTGTGTGTGTGTGTGTGTGTGTGTGTGTGTGTGTGTGTGTGTAAACAACGCAAGAAAAAAGTGATTGTTTTAGAAGAGGACACAACGTAATGCTCAAAAGAGAAATAGCAAGCATCTTTCTTTTTTAAATTAATGTCCTTATAAAAGCTACTGGA
>JAPMOQ010025968.1:2340375-2386289 GCA_026543055.1 Argiope trifasciata
CTACAACACTGATACAATGATAAATTAATAGTGCGACTTTCGTGACAATTGTTTTATTTATTTATTTACTTGTGAGTCTGTATTTTGCTTTTTATTAATTATTATATTAATTTATTAGAATGGTTTTGTGAAGACTGTGGGGAGTATGACGATTTGATAATATATTTAATTTCATAAATAGTTTTATTTTTGCATACATATATATATATATATATATACTCTTATCAATTATTGTACACTCCCATGTATCCGGTTCGCGAATGTCAGAATTCCTTATAATCCAGCCTTGTTTCGTTTGACCGTAATTAAATGAGGAAGACAAGGCGTCAAAGTGGCAACATTGCAAGGCATTTCAAGGGTGCATCTGTACGAGCCTCCTAGGTATTATGTACAAAATAAAAGTTGAAAAAGGAAAAGTGCAGCGTTTTATTCGCTGTTCTGTAACGAACCTCCTTTGTTGCTGTTCCTGATTATAACTATACAGTATTTACAATATTCTTATATTTTAACTACACGTTACTGGCAACTACTTCTATTATTCTCTGGGCCACGACCCTTCTCACATTCTATGTGGCAGATTAGATCGAATGAAATGTGCACTATACTGGTTTTGTAGTTCTTTTAGTACGAATAATTTATTACATGTGGGTAAACAGTTTTTTTACCATCAATATGTCAGAATGCGGAATTAATATTTAAAAGAAAAAAGTATAGAATAATTACGCTAGTAGAAATGAAAACTAGTTCTTTATAGGATATCCTTTATTCAATATTTTAAACCTTCGGTATATGTATACCTATTAGTAAACAATTTATTTTATTCATCTTACCTAATTAGCACACTGACAATAGTAGTTTACAAATAACTTCAACAATATCCATCACCTCCCAATGACTTGAATGGAGTATTTCATTGGTTATTAATGAAATACCATGTATTCATCAGTTACTTCTTCTAGAGGACTGACATCACCAAATATTGTTGTCAGAACTAATCATAGGCTAAAAACATTCTTTTCTTGCAGGTGTCTACAGACGATCTGCCGAACAGAACTCTGAAATTATCCGTATACGACGTCGACAAGCGCAAAGTTCGTCACTGCTTGGGTCACGTGCTCTTCCCACTCACGAAAAATGACATGATGTCCGGTGACACCATGTGGAGAGATTTGGAACTCGCAATACAGGTAAGGCAATAATGAACTCTGTGCTTCGTATTATCAAAATATATCCTTGTTGAATTCGTTGAATATAAACGTTGAATTCAAGATTCAACGATTAGATAATATCATTTTATAAAAAATAGATTATTTCTTTTGTTAAACTTATTTCAAATTTAATGCTATTAAATACTGATCTTACATAACACGATTTCATTTTAAATGCTATTCCTTAATATATATATATATATATATATAATGCTTTTATTTCACTTCACTAATTCAATATTTGCAAACTTAGAATTTTCAAATTTTAGTCTTTTTTCATTTGTAAGGTATTGAAAAATTGGAATGCTTGGCAATCGAATTTTTTATAATTAAAGAATGCAATTATTTATTAATCGATTAAATAAATTAAATTTTGGATTTTTTGCATATGCTACCACTTAATAGAATTTTGGGAAAATAAATTTTAAATTTCATAATATATGAATAATATTGTGAATTATAAATAAATGAATAATAAAAAAAAATATTTAAAAATTAAATGTGTCTACTTTTTAAATCATTAATAAAAGATTATTTCAATTTATTTCAACTTAATTTATATTTCATTGAGAGTTAAAACTAATGTTCAATTATTAATAATTGAAAATTAAATTAATTTAAGAGGAAACATAGCAATAATTTTTAAAACACTTTTGTTAACAGAATGCAAATATATATTTTTTGATATTTAAAATGTTTCGCTTGCATAGAATTAAATTTTAATGTCAATAACATTACTTTTTCAATGTATCTCTTTAATGAGGATAATGTTTTGAAATGTTAGTCAACAAGATTGTAATTTTTAATAAACAATTTAATTATATTCTTGATTATCAATTTAATTTTATTAATAATTATAATATAATAATTGCAGTTTTTATCAATAATTACTAATAAATATCATTAATACTTATGTAATTATTCATAAATAATTTGATATTCTTTATTAATTATAATTCTTTTGTTTTTCAAAAATTATTAACAGTATTATTAATAATTTTGTAGTTAATAAACAATTATAAATATTAAATTCACTTTTTAAAAAACATTAATTCAAAGAGCAATTTTAAAAGTGTGCTCTCTGTGGAAGTACATAATGCCTGATAAAATAATGATATTCCAATAAAAGAAATGTTGATCGAATATTTCAAAAAAGGAAATTTAATTCTTTTATTTCTAAAAGTAAACGCGACGTCTTTCGAATGCGAACGTATTATGTTTTCACCTGTATAGCATTAAAATCTAATACAATATTTCTAATCTTTTTTTAACCTTTTTTTCCCCTACAAAGGAACTTTTTTTCTGTTTTTTTTTAGTAAAATAAATAAAGGCATCAAATTTATTCCTTTCATAAACATTTTATAAATTAATTCCAACTTCTTCGCAAAAGCATAGTGAATAAAACATTTGCTTTTCAAGTAAATTTATAAATTCATAACACTTCACTTAAACTCAATAAAAGTGAAAATCGCAAATAGGATTTTCCTACAGCATCCAAGAACAATTCCACCTCCCCTCATCTCTTCTCTCTACAACCAAACATTATTTTTTTTATCATTCTCTCTCAAAACAGAGAAATATTCATCAATATAATTGTGTGAATTTTGTGTTATTTAAAATTCAGGGGAATTAGAAAATCCATTCTTAAAAATGAAATTATTGAATATCGAGGGAATTAAAAAAAGTATGTTTATTTCTTAAGCGTTATTCTAATTTTTACATTTTAAAATTTCTTTAATCTTTTTTTTTCCGGAAACCATTTTTAGAAGTTAAAATTAAATATTAAAGCAAATGAATGCAAACATTACTAAACTAATGCCATTAAATCCTTTTCTCTGCCTCCATAGCAACAAAATAAATGGGAAAGTTAAACTATAAGGTTTCTAAGTAACCGATAAATATATTAATTTCAAGACTGATTTTTAATATATTTAATTAATATGAATTAATATTGCATAAATAGATGTAAGAGCAACTTATAAGAACTGAATATTATTTTTTGGTGGGTCTCGCCAAGATCTTGCATTAATATCTCCACCAGTTGTAAAAACGTACTTTGAATTTAAATATTCATCAAGCCCTATTGCAACAACAAAACAAAAAGCGCAGCACGAAGCAAATGATTCGTGTGATTTTAGACCCCACTCTTCGAATTAGATATTCCATTTAGCAATTTAGTTTTCTTACACAATAATTTCTAATAAGTTCCTTATCATTTGTGTAAGCATTTATTATAAATATTTTTCATATTTTATAATAAATGTTCAATATAGAAAACATTTGTAATAAAATTAATTCTTAGTCAAATTTTTTTAGCTCATAATTTCTTTTTCGATATGAGAGTCTATTTTTTGTCTAAAAAAATCATTGATTTGCGGATGAAATGGGTCTCTATAGATTATATTCAAAAACGTGAACAGCCATATTAAAAAGATATTAATCTTTGATTAATTTTACTCAATGACTTTAACATTTTAAAAATATTGATTTTTCGTGAAATTTTTTTTTGTCTTTATTTATTTAAGATACGATAAAACAGAAAGAAATGAAGGAAATCAAAGCATTTAAATTAAACCAGGTTCTACTCCGTACAGCTTATGATAAGTGTTTCCTAATGTGATGTACTCATTTTTAAACAACATTTTATAAACATTCGCACAAGGCCGTTTGAATCAAATTTAATGATTGTATAAAAGTTATTTTGGTGTTATGAAAATTAGTTTTTTTATTTGATTCTTTTTTCATACGTGTATTTATTGAACAGCCAGCTGCACATTTGGGGGATCTCCAGTTGTGTCTGTCTTGCAACCCTTACAGCAACCGCATCAAGGCCACTGTTTGTCGGCTAAGGAATTTGAAAGGGATTTCTTCTGATGACGCTGGTAAGATGATTCATGAAAACTTTCATTTGTCACTGAAAAGCTCAATATTTATTACAAATCCAAGTTATTCATTTAACAATTTTAACTATGTGAAGTATTTAATAAATTAACATTAGTAAATGATCATTATTGATGATTCCATGATCACTAATAAACTCTCGGACTAAATGTTACATTTTACTAAATTTGTATATATGTTTTCCTTATTTTATTTGTTGTTGTTGTTATTGTTAGCTAATTAGTTTTTACAATACACATTACAACATCTTTTGAAATATGTGGAAGTACGAATTTTTTATGCAAAAGGGAATTTACTTATTGGAAGTAGGCAATGATTACTGCATATTTTTAAAATCTTGTGCGTTTTTCAAATTTTTTACCATTGCAAGTCAAAACAGAGGAAATTCTTTAACTAAATACCTAAATTTATTGTAAATAAACTTTTATAATTTGGTATATGAATTTTTAATGTCGATGCAGCGCTTAAGGCAATATACCAAATTTATTATATAATTAATTTACTTGTAAAATGTCTATTAAATCCATTTTAATTACTGAATCAATGTGAAGACCTTAGTCACTTCAATAGTGTCAAAGCAGTATTTTATTTCTCACCAAGTATTGTCCATCATTTCGGATGTTACATTATACACAGCATCTGCTATCCTAACATAATTGTATCATTATCTCATGTTGGACTGTCATTTATTTGAACACATTGTTTTTTGTTTGAAGCTAGAATTAACTTTGAACAGTGATGGTCAATTTAAATTCTTAGAACCCAAAAGACATTAGCCATTGGATTTAAAAAAAATGTATGAATATTGTTATTCCACTAAATATTTATCAATATTATATTCAGTGGTTCATTTGTAATTCTTTTTTTATGCATGGAAAACATTTTTATCCACCCTTGTTTAGTGCATTGCTGATAAATACAATTTTTGCGCCATAATATTCTTTAGTTCAGTAAATTCATTGCATGACAAATAATTTTCTGTAACAAGATAAATATTGAAAATAAAAAAACAATATTTCTGAAACAATGAAATATAATATCAATCAAAAAGTAAATTTTCATTCTATTTGTGTTATTCATAAACACAGTGGTGCGTTTTGTTTTTATTTCCGTAATATAATTAGATGAACTAAACTTAACCAGTAACTGGAGACGGGAGTCAAAATAACTCCGTGTAGTTCCTAAGCTCTGATTATCACGTGAAATTTTGTCCTTGAATAGAATTATCGCATTTATTTTCATGTTTCAGCAATATGCTGACAAAAGTTTCATTATGAACATGTGCCTATAAAAAATATAACCGAGTTATTCTGTTGCAACGTTTTTGTTGTAATTTATTGTTCTGCTTATCTCAGAATCTGCATTTAATTTAAGTAATACAAAAAAAGAATAAAGAAAAAATATACTATTTTATAGTATTCATTTTTATTTTTTAAATCCTAACAGTATTAATGTTAGTGTAACGCAGTAAAATCTAAACTTAGATAATACTCATTAAAAGATTGCTTAGGTTTTTCTTATAACATTTTTCCAGCATTTAGTGTCATAACATTTAATATTTTAAATATTTTTTCCAGAATATATAGTATCCAAAATAAATTACAATACTTTTTAAAAAAGAAAAAAAAAAGGGGAAATGATAGAGGAAATATTTTGCTCAATGTCACTGACCGCAAGAGAAATTCATGTATAAAATTGCTGGTTAAATTTTGACATTCTTTTCATTAAATTATTGGATCTTAAAGCGATTATATGTCTATAATAAGCGTCATAATCATATACCAAATTTAATTAACTTTACATCATTGTACTGATATACTCAGGAACAAAAAAAAACAGAAATAAAGATCTGCTGCTTAAGTGTAAATGTTACGTACTAATAGTCATCAATATGTTTTTGTTTTGAGTAACCACATTCACGTACACGTGGATAGACATATCGTCAGTCAATAAACTCAGATTTTTATCCAATTTTAAGTGACATCTGCAGCTGAGAGTTTTAGACCGTATACCAAATTTTATTCGATTTTCTTTTTGCTCTTTTTATTTATGACGTTTACAGATGGAAAGTATGTATAAATAAAAGAATAATGTTTTGTTCTCAGGGTGATCTAGTATGTATAAGATAGAAGTAAGATACTTAAGTAGAACATCATAGAAATATTAAGTTTTGAAGTTTTCCTTTTCGAAGTTTGCAATACATTCATTTCATATACGAGAAAATAAAAAATAATACACCAAAAAATGTTTTCTATTACTCAAAATAATCAAAAATTGAATATGATGAGATTTTTCGCTGACATTCTTTTGTTTACATACGTATTGATTGTGAGACCCTTAAACTCATAACCATGGATTTGGTTGGTAGTAATTGGGGCTTCAAAAATCTGTGTGTTTTCCCTTGAAGCAAGGATCATGCTGTTGTAATCTGTCTTCGTCTATTGGTAGAATTCGCCTTCACTGTCATGTAATAAAACTAAATACAAATATCGTTTTGATTTTTAGGCATGCTATCAAATTTGATGGGATTTTTTAATAGTAAAAGCCATGATTTTAAAATTGTATGAGGCATGATGAATGAAGTTAACAGGTAGGGAGTTACTAGAAAAATGTAGAATTTCAGCTTTAACTAACCGAGTAGAAATATAAACAACATTTCGTGTTGTAATACTCTAATTTTATCACATAACAATTAAAATGATAGTATTTAGACATTGAAAACATAAAATGTAATTTTACTGAATCGTCATATAATTCAATGACTGTCGAATTCTTGGATCTTATATTTAGAGAAAACTCTAAAACTTCCAGCATATTTACCACAATTCATCACTAGCTATTAGATTTAAATTGTTGCGAACTTTTGTTAAAGTTCTTTTTCCTTCTTAAAAAATTATCATAAGATTTCAGTGAAATAAGATAAGATTTTAAAATGAAGTAATTACATATACTCTGATCCGATTCCCGGGAAAAAATGAATGCTTAACAACAACAACAGAAATCATCCGATGGACACATTGCTGAACATGTTTGTTTTCTTTACGAGTTTTTTTTATCATCATTTCAGCAATCTTTCCGTTTTTTCAGCTGCCACCACCACTGCTCAATGGTAGGTGGTCTATTTGCCCACCTTTCAACTTCCACGTCATCTCACATCTGTCAGGTCTCGCTTTTATAAAAATTCGTCACGAATGCTAAATAAGAGCAACAATTACCCTGATTGTTCAAGTTTAGGGTGATATTTCTTTAATTCAAAGTATCGGACATTTTTACTTTAAATTTCTAGAATTCTGACAGTTGCTGTCACATTAAAAGGGGTTCTTCGATTTCTGAAATTCCTCTTCTTTATCAGTGTCTGCAATGTAAATGCCAGTTTGCCTGCATGTAAATGCCAGGTAAACATGAAATTATATAAATAAGGAAAATGGCTGCAGTAATTTTTTTTTCCTTAAATATTTTTAACATGTATCGATGAAACAAAAAGTATTATCATATTGTGGGTTTTTTTTTTTTTTCCAAGAGCTCTATATTCGGAAGTACTTGCGATTCATAATGATGAAAGATTTTATTAATTTTAGAATAAGAATTCCCTTTTCACCTTCTGGAATGCCGTTACGTTTACTTTTAATTCCTTCTTATGATAATTAGTAAATTTATTTAATGTAAATGTATATTCATGCAATATTTATCTATATAATAATTCATAAAATCATATAATGCTTATTTTGTTCTGAAGTAGCTATATATTCGGAAATAATTTTATTCATAATGTTGGAAGATTTAATTAATTTTGGAATGAGTAAATTATTTAGAATAAGAACTCCCGTTTCTCTTTTTGAAATGCATTTTATTTTATGCATTTAAATTCATTTCTATAAATCATGCTATTCAGTTGTAATTAAGGTAGTTTATTTTTTTAAACAAAGATTCTAACAGGTCCTACTTATGTTTGTTTACCCAAATGTAAATTATTTCTTCAATTCTCCTTTCTTATTCATTTTTTTAATACACAGTAATAATTCACATCATATGAAAAACAATAAGTTGCATTCCAATTCATATGTGAGTAAATGTATTTATTATAAAAATGAATTTATTTATTTTCGTGAAAACAGTAATAAAAAGTTCTAACCACATTATCTGGATATTTTAAATATTATTTACAAGCGAAATATCTAGAATGAATAAATATAATCAATATAAAAAGATATTTATTTTCATGAAAGAAAAAATAAGAAACTTTTTCTATTACCCCATAATCTAGATATTTCCAGATTTATTTATGTTTGAAATATCTAGATAAATATGAATAACTATAGTTAATATAAAATTCTACTTTACTTATTTTTATAAAAATTGAAAAAAACATTTTGCCACATTACCTAGATATTTTATTTGTTTTATTAGCAACAAATACTCATAAAAATAACATTGATATACCCCATAACTTATGAAAAGGGGGAAAACTTAAATTATTGATTAATCATTAACAGTATAAGATTAAGATTTTTGTACGCATGTTTAGTGCCTCTTTTTCCAACTCATACTAATTGGCCACATGACATATGTCACTCTGTACATACAGTTATTGGTACAGATTAAAGTCATTTATCAGAATTTTATCTTGAAACGCCATTTATTCCAAATTTAATATGATCCTTTTACACCTGCAAATGAAAATCATAAACACTACAAAGTATGACATTTTATAATTTACAACGTTAGAAATTATTATGAGTCTAAAAGACATGATGTTTTCGACAAAAAAATTATAATACTCTGAGGTTTTCCTTTTAGATATATTCCTAATTCTGTTGGATGATACTAAAATAAATAAAGATTATTTCGAATGCATTTATTACGCAATTAATTCTTCTTTTTTTTTGTTCCTTTGCAGTTGTATATGTGAAAGTTCAGCTCTACCATGGCCGTAAGATGATTAAGTCAAAGCGGACGGTGCCTCAGTCTGTATCCAGTCTACAGGCAGAGCTCATCTTCGATGAGACCTTCAGTTTTGGAGTGTCTGGCCGCTTCTTCGACTCGTGCAGCTTCACTTTCAGCGTTATGCTGGCTGGATCCAGTCCGATGGTCAAGGACACCGTTCATGGTAAGGTGGTTATCGGGCCCTTTATGTATGCCAGAGGAGAGCAGCTGCAGCACTGGCAGGAGATGCTCAGCAACCCTAGGAACATGGTGATGAGATGGCATAGTCTAGAAACCCCAAAGAGGGTATAGAAGACTTTTTTCTCCCAGTTTTGTTAAAGTATTCCCAAAGGTTTCTCTCCATTTCGGTGCTCAATGCAAAAGGATCCTTTGGAAATAATTGCCCAATGATATGCACATAATTTTATATAGCTGTTTTCGGTTAATATCAAATGGGTGTTAATGTTGTGAAGAATCTCAGATTGTTGTTGGTATTGTTTTAGTATATTTAAAGAAGGCAGACACCAAATGTTCAAAATAATAGCATGTTGCTTTAGCACAATGTATGTTTTGTTTATTTATTAAATTTAACTCTATAGATATACAGAATCATTTTCAATGGGTGATTTAAACATGCATCTTGCAATGATGATAGATACGGATTTAATTATTCAATAAATTTACAAAATTTAATATTTATGTGAAGGAAGAAAATAAATTCGGTTTATTTTTTAAGCGTTTAGTACCGATAAAAAAATCAATGTTTTATGAAGAGGACGCTGTATATATACACCAGAAACTCTTTCAAATGTTGTATTTGTAATATATCCTAACAGAAAAATTTCCCTTTAATTATTATCTCCATGAGTATTAACATTAATAATAATAATTCAATACCACTGTAAGTAATATCAATAATCATCCCAACGTGGCTTCAAAATAATAACTGACAGACCATATATTAATATATGGCAAGAACATGAAAATCATTTATTTAAAACCAAAAGTTATGACTTAACGAAATTTATATTTATGTATAAATGCAGTGTTGTTTAAACTTGGAAAAAACAAAAACTATATCGCATCACAGAATGTTTCACTTTAAGTCTACTAGGTATGTATGTAAAATTCTAGTCATGCTTTTAAGAATGGTAAAAAACTCTTCTTATTGAGAAAAATATAGCGATTAATTTTGAGAATACAATTGGGTTGAAAACAGCCTTGTCAAAACTTTGAAATATTGAGATTTTGTCTTGTTGTTTGAGAAAAAAAGCATAATAATGAAATACCTTCTTTTGGAACATAAACTAAAACCTACCAGAACAGAAGAAATTGTAGCATTACAATACAGCCATATGAAAAAAAAACATTTATTGGTAATAGAATTAATATGTTGATATCTGCGCTATTTGTTGCATCGGAGGATGTATCTCCTGATTAGAATTAATAAATCCATTTATTAAAATAGTTATAATTTTTTTAAAAAATATATTGTTATAAATATGATCTACTTAAAAGTGGAGTGGCCAATTGTGTTTTTGTATTCTTAGATAATACGATTTTTTTCTTAAATATCCTTATTAGCAGTACTAAATAATTAGAAGTTATATATAATAAAAAGCAAACTCAATTTCAACGATATAATTTTTGAAACAATGGCAGCTATTGTGATCTTTGCTTTCCAACAGAGTTTTTTACCTAATCTTTTCAAGACTACTATAAATATATTCCGTAAATGTGTTATTGAATCGCAAGAATAAATCTTCTGAATTTTAATTTAGGAATTAATGAATATATATAGTAACAATTAGAAATCTATATATATACATACACCGGTTAAAGAATTTTAAAACTTAAAAACACATATATACACATACGTATTGCAATATGAAATGATATTGTTTAAAGCTTCTTTCCATTCCAATAAAGAAAATGTTTGTAGTACACATTATTTTCAAAGGATCCACCTGCCATCAAAATGGACTGACCACATTTTTCTTCCAATATATGGGTATACCATATCTTAGTATGGGTTTCCTTTTCATAAGACAGAATTTTTTTTCTTCGTGCTGATTTTATTTAGAATGGTAAACCCATATATGGAAAGAAGCAATAATGATGGAGATTCAAAAACATTCAAAAGATATGCAAACGTTCTTGTATGGATTCAAATAATATGAAATTTGTTTATTGAATATCATTAGCGCTTTAAACTTGCATCATGATTAGGTCACAAATCTAATAAAAAGAAAATAGCACAGAGTTCACAATTAGGATAATGGCTATTTTAATTATGAACTGGCTCTGTTTAATTATTTGTTCCGCAGAACTTTGTTCAAAATAAAACTTGAAACTAGATTTCATAGTAAATCTTTTCAATGTTTGAAAACTCTTCTTTCAGAATAAATCTTCTCAAATATCACCTTGTAACATAGAACTTTAAAGTATGTTTCAAAATAGTAATATCGAAACAACTGAATAAAAATTGTATAAAATAGTGATCCCAAAACTTAGAAGGACAATTAAAATTTTATTCTTATAGTTATTAGTATTTTTCTAAAGTTTTATTTTTATTTTCAAAACTTTCGAATAATGTAAGTAATTTTTAATTAATTTAATCATTCTTTTGGAAATGACATTTTACATGTTATTTGTATCCAATAATCCTCAAGCGTACTTTTAATGTGAATAAAACAAAACACTGTTTAAATTTTGTTTAAATTATTTCATATAATTATAGATGTTTTTCAAGAAATATGTTACTAAATTAATATCATTCTATTTCTTTATATTGTTTTTTCAAAGTCGAAAACATTTTAGAAGATCTGTGTATTTTTTAATGAAACTATTTCCTAAAACTGACCAATAAAAATTTATTTTTATGTTTGCATAAATTTTGAATGTTGCATCTCCACTTTATCCCACCGTTTCTTTTATACTTGAGAACTACCAGTAGTTTACTAACAGAAATTATGATTCTTTCATTATTTTTGTGTTAAAACTGAAAAATAAATTCATGAGAACAATTATCAAATATTTTCAAATATTGAATTGTATTAATTAATTAACAATTTATAATTTTTTTGAAATACGATATAAGGTTATTTGAAGAAAACTTTTCATTAAATAATATTTTTGGGATTTCTTAATAAAAAAATCGTTTTGAAAAGTTAAATACTTAACATTATTTGCTGTTATTCCAATTATAAATTTATCAGCTTAGCCTTTTTATTAATTATTAATCTTTGAGCCCATAGTTATCTAAAACTCTTTTTATTTTATAATCTTGCCTAATGATTTGAGCATGAAAAGTATTATTAAATTGAATAGTAATCAGTTTTTGTAAGTAAACTACTTTGCTTTATCAGTTATAGTTTTATGTGCGATCACAAATGATAATGTAGACATCGCATTGTAATTCGAAATTCTTAGCTGTAATTGGCGGCAAAAATAAAAATTAAATTTGATATTGATTGTCAGTTTTTTGTGAATATTTTGTTTCAGATACCTCTCAATTTCATTAATAGTAATATATTTACTATACATTTCCATTTTGATTTACAAGTGATACATTTATCTTTTTTTTTTGCCGCTGTTTATGTTCGTGTAAATCTATAGATTGTACATTCTTGTGCCATATATGTATGCTTTGTTGTCATTTTGTACATGTGTGTGCGCTTCCTTTTTACATATGTGCGTGCCATTATTGAATAAAATCTCATAGTTTCTTATGATGCTGAAAGACTAGACTTCAAGTATTGCCAAACATATTACTTGGAGCAGCTATATATTAAACATGTTAGTTTGATAGAAATATGTGATAGCTGTATTGTCATGTGAAATCGCATTTAATGGATTTTAATTACTTGATACATTAATGTTTTCATAAAATTTTGAATTCGTTTTACAGATAATTTGTAAAACAAAATTGGCATTTATCTTATAAATGATTCCTCAGTTGTTTCAGGAAATTTAGGAAGTATTAAGTTACAAATACTAAATAGATTTTTCACAGTAAATTTTTATTTTTTATGTATTTAGAATAAATTTTATTTCAAATAAGCACTTTTCTTATTGTTCCGAACAATTCATCTTGCAAAGATGAAATGTTTAATTCTCTGTGTACATGCATTTAAAGATGAAAAGAATATTTTATTGTACATTTTCTTGAAAAAATGTTAGAGTTGTTCATTTGCTTATAGTGTTGTTTATCGGTCGTAAATGTTGCTTCCTGTATTTTCGTAAATCGTTGCATTGTTGAGAATGTATAAGCTGTTGTTTATAAGATGTTTATCACCATATTGTATCGTAAATGTGTTGCACTTTGTTTCTAAACACCAATAGTTGTGTCCCTAAATGTAGAGTCCCTTTGAAAATCATCATATTGGAAAGAAATTCGTGAAAAGTCTAGCTTGAATATTTCTATTTATTGTTCCTTTTGCAGCTATAAAAAATAACCATTTGATTTATTATATGAATTTTCATACAGTTTACAGTCAACATAGTATTTTTATACTGTTTCCGAAGAAAAAGTATGAAAGAAAATAGAATTCTAAATATAAATTTGTAGTGAAGTGGTGTGATCAGTTTAAACATCATACAGTTCATTCAATTCTATTTATGGCCCGAATTTAACTTGTAAATTTTGGTTATAAAAATTTGTTAAAATGTATAAATAAATTCGGTAGAGTGTCATTTGAATTTCCATTTTCATAAAGTTTAACAAATTAAGGATACATATTATTTAAACCATTATGATTCAATTTCAAAAGTAAACAAATCCATACAAAGATACATATTTTATGTCTTAATAATTTTATATTCGTTTAACATAGGATTTATTTTGTAACATTTTTTATTTAAGAAATATAGTCCTCGTATTACCTTCTAAAAAGTAAATCGCTGAAAAGTATTTTAAAGAATAATTGTTAAAAACTGGTTTTTCTTCAATTTTATGTAACAATTTTAAATTTTAACGATTTCATCTGACGTTCAAACTTCAAGTTCTAATCTCCATTTCTCTTTGCTTCAGTTACCTCAGACATACATAAATATAGAGAATAAGAAAAATAAAATCATATTAATTAAAAATAAACATACTTTATTATTGCTTTGTACTATAATTACATACATACTAGAGGTTTTACAAAAATCAAATTCACGAATCATTCCATTATTACATCATAAACTTAACACAATATAATTCCCCTTTTTTAAGGGTTATGAAAATAATTCAAGGAAGCAAATTTCTTTGATCTCGATTCCCCGAAAACATCACACTTAAAGCAAGAAAGATGAAGTCACATTTAATGACAAAAATAGAAAAAATGGTGAAATTCAGGTGTACGAAAGTTACCACTTGGATATAGAGGTAATATACCATGCGTCGTAAAATGATGACCTAATCTATATCTAGATTTATAAATTTGAAATAAAACAAGACAAAAAAAATCTTTCTTTTTTGTTGGAATTATACATTATTGTAATTACTGTGGAAAGCTCTGAATCCGATCTGGATTATGACTTTATTAAATTTACAATCACCATGAAGATATTTTTTAAAAATTCTTTTTTTTTGTTCTAATTGGAATTCGATAATCGGTATCATCAAAAAGAGCACCATGATGACTGCGACGTCTTTTGTTAGAGCTCATGGGTTATAATTATAATGTCTCAAATAAAGCTACATTTAAATTAACAGGATTGAGATCATAATCTCTTTTGTGCGATGTTTTTATCTGAAACTAGGGAATCGTACATAGATAATTCTCTGAACGCCATTTTGCCTGCAGTGATGAAGAGATACGCAGTAAAGGGTTTTGCGGTAAATGTGGAATACATTGTGTAATGATAAAAGAGCAGTTAATTTAGCAAATGTTCTAAAACATTAAGTTGGGAATATATGCTATTTCATTGCCATAACTCTTTAACTTAATCTATCATTTTTTTATTGAATTAATATCGTTTTGTTTGTCCACATCAAATTTAAAAATGTTCGGATATGTTCCCTTTTTATAGTATTTTTTTTCCTTGTGCTAAGAATAACACATGTGTATTTATTTGTAAAATGTTGAAAGTATTTTGTGACTGAAATCAAATAAAGGAATGTATTTGCATTATCAGAACGTCTTTTTGTGTGTTTTGTACCTTGTAATGTTTTGTATGTCCTTTGTAAATTTATTTATAATATCCAGAAAATAAGTTCAATGATTAATGAAAGTGTATATCCAGAAAAAAAGTTCAATAGTTAATGAAACTTTTTATGATATCCAGAAAATAAGTGCAAAGATTAATGAAAATATTTATAATATTCAGAAAATAAGTTCATTGATTAATGAAAATATTTATGAGTTACATAAAATAAGTTCAATGATTAATGAAAATATTATTTGAAAATGAAATATAACTGAATACATTTGTTGCAAATTAAAAAATCCCTTGGACTATGTTTCACATAATTACCTTCCACGGAGAGTTACCTCAACAAACGCAGTCATTATTTAAGCATTAACCGCGTCAAAGAACAAATTCGATTGCGTGTGATGACCGCTAGTTTCACAGCAGTGTTAAAGTAGTAAGATGAGATGAAAATCAGAAGGGGGCCTAATCTTTTTAAGGATTGAAATTTAACAGTAATTTTGGTATAAGTAATGAGAAATCACTCAATGATTTATCGCTCATTGTAGTGATTGTTTTTTTCCTTTTTCTGAAAAATAAAATAAAACTAAGCTTAGGTGACAAGAAAAATAAAACATTTATTTATTTATAATAATTTATTTTTCCTTTAAACTGTAATAGGTATTCTCAATGATAGTCAAAATAAAACTCACAAAAATATTTTTATTATGAAAAGTTACAATAATGATAAAAACGAATAAATTGCATTCAAATCTGAAGAAGAGAAATAAGGGAAATAAAATTATGTATGTATACAGTTTTATTTGATTTGCTTGATTGATGTGATTATATTTATTTTATAGTTGTGGCGCCATGTGGTAGTAAAATTAAGAATTATTATTCTACAGTCCTATTAAATTTTATAAATTATGAAAAATAAAAAATAATTTAAACCTTATTACTAGTACATTAATAAAGGTCTATTCTATAAAACTATTCCTATTAAATTAGTTTACATTTAATTATATTTTAAAAGAAATGTTTGAAAAGAAAGATAATTTTAATTATTCTTAAATGTTTTCATATAAAGTGTGTATTAAATCTAAAGTATACTTAAATAGCTTATTTTAAACAAAATTAATTGCTATTTGGAACAACCATAACAAGTTTACAGCTTATTTTAAAATATATAATATAGATACATTAAAATAAGTTATTGAATTTGATTTTAATAAAAATTAATAATACAATGTTAACTTTGGTAATTTGCTGCTATATATATTGATGTGAATACATTTGATTTCCAAACACTTCTTTGTTTTTATAATATTTATTTTAATATCTTCCAGAGGTCTAACATTCGTAATAACTCAATTAAAATTGAGCTATTATTGCTCATAAATTTTAAGCTATGAGCGCCACAATTACCTATATATTTTATACTATGGATCTTTTAATATTCTATTGATAAATAAAGATTTCAGAATTGTAATATTCTGATTCTGATATTTTCATTATTATTTTCAAATCAAATGAAGAATTCAAAAAAGTATTTAATAATTATCCTTATCCTCCGCAGAATGTTCTAAATAATATGTTTAATATGCTTCAATATTATTCAATAAAAACACTTTGCAATGTAATGCTTGAAATCAGAAAAAAATATTTGCAGTTTCAATTAACATCATTATGAATTGCGAAATGATTATGCATGTAATTATTAGGGGAAATATTTCTTTTAAATTTATATACTAATAAAATATTTTATAAATAACATTATCAATCCTAAAAATCCATCATATTTACAGTTTATATCATTATTTTTGAATTTATTTAACTATTAATATTTTCGATTCATTCTGTGATTACTGGAACTTTTGAAGAATGAAACGAATGCAATTTATTTTTATATTTATATTTATTTATTTGTTAAAATAAAAGCCATTTAATGTATGCATACAGCAAGATATATGACAGTGATATTTGAATTAATTTACAAATATTTAAAGATTTTCTGAAATATTATTACAATCATCTAACATTAATATCATGCAGACTGTAAACCATACTAGGTTTAATCTTAGAAATCATTTATTTAGAGAACAGGCAAATTTGATTCAGATGAGGCTTTTTTTTTCAGAAAAGTTTGATTTAACAGACCTTAACTTAAACTAAGATTTCTAGAATATTAAACAAACAATTGGATTATTTATTATTTTAGATATCTTAATTAGGGAGAGCTACACGTTAAATATTATATAAATAAAATAAATATTTTTGTAATCATAGAAAGCATAAAAAAGCTATTTGTACTAAAACAATTTAAATTTATTCATTTGAAACACATATCTGTACATTGGAAATCAAATAAAATTCTAATCCTCGGGGAAAAAAAATTTAAAACAATCCTTAAAAATCTTGCCAAATGGCACATGAATGATTGATAAAATTCAGATTTCATTTCCTAATTTTGTTGCATAATTGTGTAATTCTTCATTTGAACCAAAACATTTTATATAGAAGAATTAGAAAAATTAGAAATAATCGCTCTAGAATATGTAGAAGGAAATTAATTTTAGTTTATTTCACAAAAAACATTAGCTCTCTATTCCCATAGTTTGAAATCAGTATTAGAAATGCATTTGCTTTGTTGTTAGTTTCTCTTTTCTTCTATTGTTATTTAACGATATTTATTGAAATGTTTTCATTTAACTTTTAATTATTAAAAGGAAATAGTGTACTTGTGCTGCCATCTATTGTTGAATTTCAGATAAGATTATTTACTTCATTCTAAAATATACAATAGATAGCAGCATGAGCAACAATAGATGATATTGCAATGTTCGACTAGCTAGAATTTTCGGTAAAGCTCTACAAATTTTAACAAAGGAAAGTTAAAAAAAAGTTTATATCCTGGCTTATTATCTGCAAATTACGTGAAAGATGTAAAAATCGTTTAAAACGATGTGCAAAGCATATCACTAATCCTAAAGTAACTATTTGGCCATTATTTACTTCTTAAGTACTCGTAAAAAAAATGTTTTTCGAAAACGTAATGAAATTTTTAATTACAAAAATTTTAATACTATTTAATTTCTTTAATAGTTTCTGGCATATTATAAAGTGAAAAAAAATTACATAATTTTTAAATGAATTTTTGTGTGTGTGTGCCATTTTGTCAATGATATAAATTTTGTTCCGAACAACTTTGTGTAAAATAAAAAATTTAAAAATATTTTTAAGCACACTTTTACCAGTCCCTTTTTTTCTCATATCTTCTATACTTATAATAAAGCTCAATGTGTGTGTGTGTGTGTGTGTGTGTGTGCGTGTGTGTGTGTGTGTTGGCGCTCTACAGGCCAGACCTTTGGACCTACAGCTACCAAATTTGGTACATGCATACCTTGGAGGTTCGGAATGTGCACCTCGGAGCCCTTTTTTCGAATTTTTAATTAGAATTTGAATTAATTAAAATGTAAGTGAAATTTCGACGTTTTTCCGTTATAACTTCCGAAAATATTATTGCACAAACATGATTTTTACATCAATTTAAAGATAAAAAATTAGCTTTCTAACGGTATCAGTTTTTTTAATTTATAACGTAAGCTTCTATTTTTAACGAATTTTTAAAGAAATATTTTAACCATGTTTTTATCACGTGACGGGATAAAATAAATGAATGCCGGAAGTTCAAATAAAAACAAATTATCATCGCAAAATAAATCTACAGAAATGCAACTGTCAGCACGTGACAGGATAAAATAAAAGAAATATGAAATGGGATATTTTCTTTAAAAAATAAATGCAAATGATTCTAAGATCGTTTGCAATATCTGTATCACTAATTCCATAAATTATCTTTATTTACAGTAAACCTGATTGAATTTAGACAGGATATGCATTGAAATCCGGACTTAATGGCATATTTATGTAATCGTTTGCAATATCTGTATCATTAATTCAATACTTTTTTCCCTTTCTCGCTTTCTTTGAAAAAAAAAAACATATTTCATATTTTGTCAACATCATCGATAAAAACATTTTTAATATTTTGGAAGCATAACCGATAGTTAAAACTGATTGATTTATAAAATTAAAGAACATTATTAGGAAAAGGTGTTCTTTTAGAACTTTTCGTCCATCATCTTAAAGAAAATATTGCTTTCAGGCCAATCAATTCCCGGAATTACTTCTAGGCTAATGAATATGTGATTTAATTGAAAATTTTAGAACGCATTACTCATGGCGAACCAGCTGGTCGCCAAAGGCGGCTGGTAAGAAATAAAATTCTGTGATGATATTAAAGATTTGTTTTTATCAGGTTATTTATAGAAACTACTTTACTACGATGCTGTTCTGAGTTCTGAAATCGGAATGAAATGACGGAAATCTATATAAATAAAAATTAGTGTTTGTATGTATGTCTCTTATGCGGTGCCGTACCACTAATCTGATTGCGATAAAACTCTGAATACTTATTTCTTGTACTTTCAAGATGGTTATAGACATATTAAAACTATGTAATCTGTAAAAAAAGAATGTTAATCTTATGTCTCTTATGAGAATGTTTGTTTGTATGTGTCTTATGTGAATGCTTATCTGAATGTCTTAAATAAGTATTATTCTTATTTTATTCTTAAATAAATATTTTTATTTCTATTATTCCTAATTAAACAAGACAATTGTTTAAAATTTCAAAAGATATTTCCAAATTTATTTTTCGGCGGCAACAACGCGCCGGGGACCAGCTAGTATAGTAATAATACTGTTGGAAATTTTTCTGCTGATAGTTATAGTTGCAATTGCTAATAATTTATTTCAAAAATTTATATAAAGTCATACAACTCCACTTCGAGACATGATCCGGTTACGATATGTTGGACTAGATATTTAAATCTTATTTTTAAAGAGATCCACAATGCGTTGAGCATTCAAGTAAAGGAAGCATTAAATTTCATCTTACGTCTATAAAACGATCATAAATTGTAAACTTTTATTTATGGATTTCTGTTCCATTTATCGATTGTTAAATGTAGGCATTTTTATATATTATAATTTTTATCACCTTTTTAAAATAAACCAATGAATTCAAAATTTTATTTCAATTAATTTTATCAATTATTATGTTTCTGCAATTTTGTAAAGTTAGAAGAAATGGATTAATTTAAAGAATTTGCTATTTTATACACAACAATGCAGAATAGAAAGAATAGCACATACATTTTCCTCTATGACTTAAGTAGCGTCTTAAATAAAGCCGTCATTAAAGTATAAAAATATTTATTTTCTGCGCTTGTGCCGATTTGTAATTGAAAAAAGAAGAAATTTGGTGATTCCTGCACCATCGCAAATGGAGACGGAACAAAAATTTTTAACCTGAAAAAAACTTCCTACGGTTTCTCCAACCTTATAGCTGGTGTGAGGGCGCTACCGAACATGAGAAGAAGAAAACGAAGTGAAGGGAGGAGAAGGGGTGAGCTGAACGGCGGGAGTAGTGAAACGGCCGGAGGGCCAATGAACGAGAAGACCATGTGAGGGGTTAAATGATGTTGTGTCTGTGTTGTGTGTCGTCCTATGTGAATATTAATTAAATGTTGTTAAAAAATTAAATCTGGTGTCTTGCCAATTATTGTAGCTCAGTTTTACTAATGAAAAAAGCAGTCTTTGCCTTATTTATTTTTCCTTGTAGAAATCGGAATTGAAATGCTCGGTGACGCCGACAGCTGGCCAAGGACTTCTAGCTACGTTAGCCCACAAAATATTTTTAAAATTTCAAAATTAACTAAATCTTGCACACAAAAATGAGCTTTCTCCATCTAAAAAATTGTTATCGAATTAGAGTGGTAGATCGTTTGCTACAAATATCAAAAATTTTATTTTGATGTTGAATAAGTTCTTGCTGTTTTTGTGTGTGTGTGTGAAAATTAATGCTTTATTTCAGAAATGAATTAAAAATATGTCACTGAAAGTACTATCCATCGATAACCACTACATTTCCCCGTCTTTTTAGTAGCATTTGAATTTCACGTTGGAAAAACGATACGCCTTTTGAGGTTATCCAAGAGTCGGCCCAATTTTTGGCATCTTCACAAGAACGGAAGTGCTTTTCAGCCAGGTCCTGTGCCATCGACTGGAAAAAGTGGCAGTCAGAAGGGACAATGTCCGATGAATTCAGTGGGTTTGGTAGGACTTGAACCTTAAGCATTTCCAAGTAGGTTTTTATTGGTTTTGCAACATTGGCCAAACGTTTTATGCAGGAAAATGACATTGCTGTGTCTTTTCTCTTATAGCAGCCATTTTTCCTTTAATCTTCGATTTCATTGCTTCAGTTGTAGTTTGTGAATATCTCCTGTGATTGTTTTATTTGGTTTTTGGCTCTTAATAAACTATATTCAGCTGATCCCACCAAATGCAGAGCAGAAGCTTGGAATCATGGATACACGAATTTTCTGAAGATGTTGATGCATGGCTGGTTTACCCTACGATTTTTTAAAGCCAGTTAAAATACTTTTTTTTATAATCCTTTCCTTTTCTTTTTCGAGTTGAAACAGTTGTTTACATGTACAAAGACGGTTTCAACTATACGGCAACCAATGACCTAGCTTTTGCATAATTCCTATTGCTTTCAAATGTTTCGAAACTGTTGTGTGATCAGCTTCTAATGATTCTGCAAGATAAGCTAGCCTTTTGAAATCAGTTTTCATGAAGTAGTGATTATTTTTTTACAATCCTTTCCTTTTCTATTTCGAGTCGAAACAGTCGTTCACATGTAAAAAGACGGTTTCAACTCGTACGGCAACCAATGTTACGATTGTTTATCTTCAAAGTTCTTCAGTGCGCCAGAGTGTTCATCCTCAAGTACAAAATCGTTATTTTTAAAACGCCTAAACCAATCTCTACAAGTTGTTTCAGATTGTAGATTTTTTTGTAGATTACCTTCAACTGTAGACTTTTTAAAATAAAATAGTAAAGCAAAATAACCCGCAAATGCACTTTTTTGGAATGAAATATGACACGTTTTACTGAATGAAAAATTAAGTTGTTTGCACTTCCGCGACATAACATACACTGAATTTCACGTTTGCTTGTAGTACTTGTGCCATTATCATGGAGTAATGCAATCAGTTCCGATAATACCATTTGTTGAAAAACTGTGATAAGTTACTCAACATCCCAATATAGCATGAATCTTCGTCATACCATCGGATATTCATTATTCGGAATAATTTTTGAAAAGTAATTAACAACCAATAAATTGCATTCTTTTTTTTAAAAAACTGAAATGTAAACCAGAAAAGTATAAATGGACAAAAAAATTAGCTTTGATTCTTTTTTTTGTCAGTATCAGTGTGATATAAATTTAAGTATTGTGTTATAATACATTTTAAAATTACTCCAGAAAAGCTCTATAATCATCAATTAATTAAAATTATAATTAAATCTTCGACATTTTCAATATATCAGAGTAATTTCAGAAACAATACCGAAATTTTCATTTTTTTTTTACTGTATTTGCAACTTTACATTTGAAGAAAAATTATAGAAATGCTACATTATAACTTAGATTTAATTTTTTCAAATAGGATAATTTGAAATTTTATAATTGAATAAACATATTGTCCATAAATGCATTATCGCTGCTATATAACTAAAATTATATTTTAAATATAAAATAAAAATGGATGTATGAAGTCTAAATATCCAAATGTCATGATATTTTGAGATAGAGGAATGAATCTCATTTAATTTTTTTTTGTTATTACTATAGAAATAATTTTCTTTTTAGAGAATCTTAAAGAAATTTTAGACAAAAAATATTGGTTTAAATTTTTTCTCCTTTAGATCAAAATATTTGCTGCATCATATAAGTTAAGAGGAAAATTGATGAAAAATAAACTTTCAAATAACAGCACCATTATATATATATCGTTTATCAAATTGATTTTAAGCTTTTTTTTAATTCAGTAAAAAGAGGCTAAATCTATATACATGGCTTATAAATTAATTAATTCCACATAAAAATAAGGAAAACACACACAAAAAGGAAAAAAACACGTTTTATTTACATAATCTAGTTTTTGTCAAAATATATGTTAGAATGTGATGTAATAATACGTTTTACTGTTTAATTTTTCCTGTAAAAGAAGATTTTTTTTCTTCTTTTTCTACTTACTGTAACCTTTATTAGTTATTTTCTTTAAATACTTCATTGGATTTCTTGGCTTTTTCTTCAATATAAAAGAATCGCAAAGAGTCATCATTCTTGGTCTTCCACATTGCAATGCAAGAAATAGAGTAGTTGGAAAATTCGAAAAAGTTTTCTTCTTTTCATTTGGTTACAATATTATTATTGATTGCAACACATAATTAAAATGGTAGAAACTCTGTTATCAAAATTTAGTTTCCTCTTTAGAACTTGGCTGAAAATTAAAATAAATTGTATAAGTATTTTTCATGATGCATCAAGTATATTCGGGAATACAGAAATAATAACGTCTTTCATTGTTATTCCAGTCCATAAAATATGTTTAACACTTCATTATTTATTCTTTAATAGTTTTCTTTATTCTATGCTGCAAACATCCTCCTTTAATTAAATTAATTTGTTTCAGTAAAAAATACTGTTACGAATCAAATCTGAGATATTACTACCCTGTTTAGTTTGTCTCATTTCAAAAAGAAAAATAAATAAATATATGTTTTAATGATGCTGAAAGATGTTATATCAATGACTTCAGAACTTCGTGACCATTTGCTGATGTGACAGTAAATTGTGAAACTTTTTTGGCAAAAATATGGGCTCTCAAAAATAATATAATTATGGAGACATCTCTCTAAAAGAGAGACATGAACACATCCTCTTGGAAGTTTGATACGCTATCACAGAGGCAATAATAGTGAAGGAACACGCTGAGACCGTCAATTCTATTAATGAAATATTGACGGTTGAGCTGAGCGATAATGTTTAATATATATTTCCTGATTGCGTGTATTCTTTTGATTTCTGTAAATGTTGCTTTTGTAAACGCTGTCATAAGTTCTTGAGAAATAAAATATTTTTTGTTGTTTATCCATCACACGTTTATCATTACAATGCTGGTTTTTTGCAATTCAGATTAGCAACGAGTACAATATTTATTCGATTCAAAGGTTCACAAATCATTTCGAAACAGAAACAAACGTATTTTTTCAGAATATGAAATGTTCATTGTTATTTTGGTTGACCAGGGTCAGGACTCGCACACATCTCTGTCGCAACTGTTTTTATACCTTTTTTAGACATGAATGCTTGTTATATAATTCATTTTTGAATATCACATTAATTGGTATTTGTCGTAATTTTCGGAAAATTACTAATTTTTTACATTGGTAATTTTCCGTTATCAGGTGCATCGAAAAAATCGACAAGTAATTGCTAGTCTGAAAAAGTGAATAATTGACAAAAGGTCGCCAAAAAATTGCAAAATTACGTCAAATTTCTCATAGTTTCCCTTGGCGACTTATTTCACGTTTTGTTCACATTGGCAACATTTGTTTTGTCATTCGCTAGGCTTGGCTACATGACTCGCGTTTAGCACACATTGGTGACATCTTGCGCCCGTATGGAAAAGTACCATTATATTTTCACGGAGAATCCAATAACGCCCATTTGACTCTTGATACTAAAATACTACTCATATTCTTAAAATTGTGATTTTAGAGAGAAATTTCGAACAAGATTCTTAAAACAATCTTTATAAAATGCATTTATTTAAAAATAAGATCTTGTTACAAAATTCCAAATTTCCTTTCAGGCATTTATTTCTCCTCTTAACATAATGGAAGAACATTCATCTAAGGTTGAAACTATTTTGATTTTCTTTCTTTAGTTTATTGATAATAAAGTAATTAAACAAGCGAGTGGAATAATTCTTCCAATAATTGTGCACACATTATTTTTTTCTTGTTAGCCGCCTTGATTTCTTACTTTGACATTTTCACATTACTGACATTCTTAATGATATCAATGAACACATTAAACCTGTTTCAATGTCTATAACTGTTTTGAAACCAAGATAAAGAAAATTGTTTCAGTTGAGCACTTAAAGAAATTGTTAAGTAGAAATCAATCAGTTAAAACTCAAGCTAGCTGACAATTTTAATAATATTAATAATAAGATTGCTAGAAGAATTGCTTTGTCTGATTGTTTGGGCTACAATTTTATGATAAATTCTGACATATTAAATTAAGTTACAAAAAAGTGTGAAACCATTTAGCAGCAAATGTTACAAATTCTATTTCATTTTTGACATTAAAATGTTGCCCATATCTATAAAAATTAAATTTTGAAGGAGAAATATCGCACGAAATCACACATAAATTAGACGTCAAATTTGCGAAATACTCTTTTTTAAGGGTATCTTGGGTAAAATTATCCATGAAGAGAACAAATTTGGCGCTGCATAAAATGAGGAAAACGAATAGACATGTAAGATTTTAAAATATTATAACACCAATTCTTTTCAAAATAAAATATAACAATATTGTAACAAAACATTTTAGGCTGGAAAATAATGTATAGTTTTAGATATAGTTTTTCGGAGCGTATGCAAAAACAAATTTAGGCACTTTTCCATTAACCCTATACAGTGTGAATTCGCCAAATAATGTAGAATTCCGCCAGATTTGTTTGTTTTGTTATTTGTTTGTTTTGCCATTCACTTCGCTTGGCGACTTGGCACGCGTTTGGGTCTTATTGGCGACATTTTCACAAAGATAACAGAAAAGTGCCCAAATTTAAACAGAAAAGTGTGTTCCAGTTCATTCAAACATTGACTTTTTATAAAGTATACTAAATATATTTAAGTTTCAACATATTTTTTAAAAATTGTTAAGCTTATCTCGTTTATTGAAATAAAATGCCTTAAAACTTTTAAATTGTATTTGTGTTAAACAAAATTATTTTGAGCTTTTATAAACTAATTTTTATCGATAACTGATAAATTAGTTTATTAAATGAGTATTTTATAAATCATATTTTATACTAAATCAAGCTGTCATACCTTCGTTTCCACTTCTTCTTCGTTCTTTTTTTCTGAAACTTCCTTTTTTAAGTTCTTTTTAGAGAATCGATTTCGGATAGGACTTAAATAGATTTCTGGCACATCATCCGATTTACCTGAAAAGAATTATTTAGAAAATCCTTCTCATCTGATATTTAACATAAAAAATATATAGTAATTATTTTTTTAAAAAAAGAGAAGAAGAGAAATCAAACTTAAGTCGCAAAATTTTATATTTTCAAGAATAATTAATTAAATATAAGATTTAATTTGTTTATTTCCATGTTTTTCAAATATGAATTTAAAGAATTTATATGTTGTATTTATAAAGGTGTTGCCTAGAGAGCAACATTTAGGAATATTTTTTTTATCCTTTAATAAAAACTCGTATTTTATTTTATTTTTATCTATGTACTAGCCGCCTTTGGCGACCAGCTGGTTCGCCATGAGTAAAGCGTTCTAAAATTTTCAATTAAATCACATATTCATTAGCCTTGAAGTAATTCCGGGCATTGATTGACCTGAAATTAATATTTTCTTTCAGATGATGGACGGAAAGCTCTAAAAGTACACCTTTTCCTAATAATATTCTTTAATTTTATAAATCAGTTAGTTTTAACCATCGATTATGCTTCCAAAATATTTAAAAAAAATCGGTGATGTTGCCAAAATATTAAATATGTTTTTTTAAAGAAAGCGAGAAAGGGAAAAAAAGTATTAAATTAATGATACAGATATTGCAAACGATTACATAAATATGCCATTGAGTCGGGATTTCAATGCATATCCTGTCTAAATTCAATCAGGTTTACCGTAAATAAAGAAGATTTATTGAGTTAATGATATAGATATTGCAAACGATTGTAGAAACCTTTGCTTTGCATTTATTTTTTAAAGAAAATATCACATTTTATATTTATATTATTTTATCCAGTCACGTGCTTAAAAGTTGCATTTCTGTAGATTTATTTTGCGATGATAATTTTTTTATTTGAACTTCCGGCATTCTTTTATTTTATCCAGTCACGTGATAAAGCATGGTTAAAATATTTCTTTAAAAATTCGTTAAAAATAGAAGCTTACATTATAAATTTAAAAAATTGATACCGTTAGAAAGCTAATTGTTTAGTCTTTAAATTGATGTAAAAAACATGTTTATGCGATCATATTTTCGAAAGTTATAGCGGAAAAACGTCAAAATTTCGCTTAAATTTTAATTAATTCAAATTCTAATTAAAAATTCGAACAAAGGGGCTCCGAGGGACACATTCCGGACCTCCAAGGTATACATGTACCAAATTTGGTAGCTGTAGGTCCAACGGTCTGGCCTGTAGAGCGCCAACACACACACACACACACACACGCACACACACACACACATTGAGCTTTATTATAAGTATAGATAACAGTAGAAAACAATTTCAACGTTTATGAGACGCCATTCTTTTTACTTTTAAAATGAGATTTCGATAATTTTTTCTATCAGTTATTTAAAACTAAAAACAATCAATAAAATCAGGCGTATTAAAAAATAGATAGTATTTTGATTACAAAGGGAAAACTTAATTTTTCCACTTAATTGGAAAACTGATAAGCACGTGGGTTCATTTCAACTCTATATTTTTAAGAAATTATTTATTTCATCGGCTCGTCTAATAAAGAAAAGAATAGATCTGCCAGTAATATATAAATATTTTCCTGCATATTTAAATTATATTTTAAATAAAGTTGTGTTTTAGAAAATTTGCGTCATTGCTATTTCTACCGCCTTTGAGAAACTTTAGTAAAAAGATAGCTCTATATATGTAGATAAGTGCCGTAGCATAATATAAATCCAAACGCGTTAACAGGCGCCAAAAGGAATTTCCTACTTCCACACTATCCAAAGAATAAAATAAATCGATGTATTTTTATTTTAGTCCCTACACACAACTCAGTGTAGTGACAGTGTCAGTGTATCACAGACAACTCAGGAATTTTTATATGATAGTTTCATACCTCATAAGATTTACTTCATAACTTTTAATCTCAATTTTGTGAAATTGATAAAAAAGAGTTTATAGATGCCTTTCTTCAAAAAAAATTATTCAAACATTAAAGTGACGTTCTCTTAACAGCTTTATTCTGTAAAAAATGATCGGAACAGATTTTGAGTTAAATTTGTCTTCGGCTTTCTGTTATAACACATTTTTAACTTTTTGCTCTAATAATTAGCTGCCAAAAACTGCTTATCTAGATCTATAAATCTTTATTTTACTCAAATTATTATTTCAAAATTGTAAGACATACCAGATTTAATGACTTGTGGTGTCTTTAAAAGACAAATCACTGGATTTTTGCGAATTTTCTGGAAATCGGATATATAACATGATGTGAATTAATATTTCTATTGATTCTGAAGTTTATTACAAGAATTAAGAGTGGCAAATATGTTAATATTTATCAATTTCAATTGTGTTTTTCTAAAGGAACCTACAGTTGCGTTGTATCAGTAGCTAAAGTATCAGTATTAAAACCTCTTTTAATAGATATATTTGTAGAAATGAACAACGAATAAAGATATGCATATTTCTGAATAATTAATACAAGGAATTATCTCGAGGTTTTGCGAAACTATCAAACTTAGGTAACAATAAGGTATACAATATATATTTTGTTTCATCTGTTTAATTATTGCATTTGAAAGTAGAGAAAGTAGAGCATAGTCCTGTTTAACCGTAAATAAAATTTATAATTTTATTTTTTCGCACTCATTACATGTGTATATATTCTAATAAAAAAGGAAATAGTTATCAAGAATTTGATAAAAAAGTACAGAATAAATTATTATGCATATAACAGTTTAAGAACTATTAATAACATTTAGAAATATAACAGTTTAAGGAGTTAAAAATACTTAAAATTGAATATTTCAAAGTTTATTGCAGATTATAAAACAGTTATGAATAAATAATTAATATTAATCTGTATATTGCACTCACCTTTATAAAGTGATATTATTAAGCTTCCCACATAGCCAATAATCAAGCATGCAATCAGAGCAATGGTTGACACCCACATGTAAGATATATGAAATGTATCTCTGAAAGGTATATTATATATATATATATATATATATATATATAAAATTTCTTAACAAATTCACAAAATTATATATACTATGGACAAGAAAGTATATTTTGAGTATGAAATTTTAATTCTTCATCAGATATTAAATTTATATTTTTTTAAAATAGTGTTAACACTTTTACTGCCACTACCCTCGTCTGAAACCAGGACCATCTATCAAATTAGATGACCAGTTGTTTGCTATCATTTAACTGTAGCAGAGAAGGTGTCATCTAATAACATAGATGGTTTGGCCCTTGAAAAGACTAGTACCAAGCACCAACTACGAGTTATCGCGTAATTGTCAGTAAACATGTTAACTTTCTTCCAGTTATCATGTGTTTGAAATTTTTAATTATATTAGGTTGGTGCGTATGAAATGTCGGATTCTTAAGTGATTGTATAAAACTGCATATCTTTCTTCAAAAGCTGTTTATTCAATCAAAGTATGCTCCATTCGCTTCAATACACTTCTCCCAACGAGATTTTAAAGCGTAGATGCCTGTCTTAAAAAAATTTTGGTCTTTAGAATTAATAAACTCTGATATCGAGTTTTTTAGACTGTCTTCATTTTCATAGTGTTTGCCCCTTAAAAACAGCTCTAAATGCTTGAAAAAATGAAAATCGGTCGGCGAGAGATCCGGTGAATAGGGTGGATGCTGCAAAACTTCATATTCCAGTTCGTTCCAGCTTATTTCGCTCTGTCAGTGCGTGCGGTACCCACTTGTCCATCTTCTTAACCTTGCCAATCTCAGAAAGGTGTCTCAATATCGTTGTATGGTCAACTTTCATCCTGATAGCAAGTTCCCTCGTGGATACGGCTGGATCCGCTTCCACTAGAGCCTTCAGGTCATCATTCTTCACAGACGTTTTGGGTCTTCCGCGCGGCTCATTTTGCAGTGAAAAATCGCCGAAATTTTTCGAACCAACGCTGCACTTTCCGATCGTTAACCGTATTCTCCCCAAACGCTTGGTTTATGTTGCGTGCAGCTTTTGCAGCACTATTACCAAGTTTGTACTCATATAAGAAAATGACGCGAATGTCGGCAGAATTCATATCGGCAATAAACTCAAAAGAAATAACAAAAGGGAAGACCTTCGAGAAAACCTATTTTGCTGAAATGAGTCTCTGGCAATGGACAATACGACTATGAATGAGGTTATGCCAAAGACAAAAGTATAACGAAAACAGGGAGACAAACGTCCGCATGTAAAGAGAATCCGACATTTCATACGCACCAACCTAATATATATTAACATCACAATATCATTGAAATGCCCAATTTTTGGACAATCAGTTTAAATCTCAATTGTATTTTGTAGTTTGAGTTAATGTAATATTACTTTAGGATCCCTAATGCAAATTGTTTTGCCACAATAAATTAACAGAGATTTCATTCACTAACATTCAGTAATGAGAAGAAGTTCTGCATTTATATGATTGTTGGAACAAAAAAAAAACATTTGAGTTGCCTTACAACAATGGAATTTATTGTTAAAACTAATACAAAGAATTATTCTAAGAAAATCTGTCTACTAGATTAATATTATTAAATAGAAAAAAGATTTAAAAGTTTAAATGATGTGAAATCAGTTCTGAATTATTATATTGTTGGAAGATATTGCAGAAAAATACCTAAATATCATTCCCCTTAATTTTTATTTCTAAAATTCTAATGGGAATTTCGAAAGAATTCCCCCAATATGCATATTCAGACCTGTGTGGGTTGAAGATAAATCTAGTAACACTAGATCAAACTGCTGGGCTAAAGAGTGCCTAGCACATATAAACATTCTACTTTATTATTTACAAAGATGCATAAAAAATGAAAATTATACTTATAAAACGCCTCTCACATTTAGATAACAAATGAGTATGTCTATAAATATTGAATTCCAAAGACATTATTGGAGGTATAGCTACTTTGATTCATTTTGACTTTTTAAGTATTAAGTAAAATAGGATATTTTTGGACCCAAGAAGTTTCTTCATTTATTTATAGCCATACTTCAACTTTTTCCTATTTATAATAAGAAGAGAAGTTTCTATTCTCTACTTGGCAATGCTTCAGTCAAAAATAAATTGATTCGAAAAAATTTGTTTGGAGCTTGATATCATTCGTTAAGAATATTCTTTTCACAGCTTTTATGTTTTTCTCTCATATTTTGTTTCTAAATTCAGAATATTCTTTTTTATCATTGCATTTATTTATTGTCGTCCTTTCACTTTTTTTTCCTATTTACAATCCAAATAGAAGCTTCTGTTACCTAATTGGCAAGGTTTTAGTCAAAAATAAATTCATTTCGACACATATAAAAAATTGTTTGGAGATCTATACCATCCGTTAAGAAATATTCTCATTTCAGATTTCATATTTTTTTCTGATATTTTGCTTAGATGTCCGCAAACTCCAACTATCAGTTGAAAGCAAAATTTGAAATAATTTCTCCATCTTTTCCAACAATATTCAGAGCTGTCATCAGTTTTTCCGAAGACGGAATTAAAACATCAGTTATTTTGTTTATTCATTATATTAGATTCGGTTGTTTACTAATTTACCATTACTTACCCTTCATCTGCTGCTGTTGTATTGGAAGACGTTGCTGTTACGTTTGAATAAGAGTATTTTGTGTAATTTTGAAAATTAGTCAACGCAGACACAAAGCTTATGTTCTCTCGTGTCGGCTCTAACGAAGTGCATTCGTTTGAAAGCGGAAGAAAAGGATCTGTCTTGTTCTCTGGGATAAAACTGATGCAACAGGCTAATATTATGCTTGTCACAATACCAAGGATTACACCCTGAATAAAGTAATAATCAAGATAAGTATCAAAAATTGTAGCACATCAGAAGCAATGAAATAAGTATATGCAAAATGTAATATACACAATAGATAAACGTCAATCATTTAATATATTATAAATATAAAATTATTTTCAAGAAAAAGTATTTTCTTCCCTTTTCATAATCGATTATGATGGAGTTTTTTGAGATGAATAATAAATTATTCTCTATATAGTAATAAAATATGAATAATGAATATGCAATAATAAATTCATTTCTTATAATGAATAATAAATTATCCTCTACATTGTTCTGAAACTCTTTCTGTAGCAATACCAATTATATTTGATTAATTTTGTCACAAACTCCTTTTATAACAAATAATTACTTTCGTAAATAAAACCGAATGGAAATGTCTGTAATCAAAAATTTTTTTAAATAGAATTGCATATAATTGATTTACCATATTTTGCTCTAATTTGTCATAAATCTCCAATTAAAAAATATTTGAATTTTTATATATAATTCTTCAAGAAATCGTATTATTACGGAAAATATTCTAAATCTGCTCATGAGTTGTATGGGAAAAATCACAAACCAACATTTCAATCCATCCTGAGGTTTACCGGAATTTCTAAGCGATTTGGCGCAGTGACAACATGAGTGGAAATTTTGATTGAGTCTTAAGGGCCATCATAGGCCAATGTATAATCCCTACCACTGGAGGCATATCCTCTCGCTGGTAAATGTTAATCGACCCCTACATGTCTACATCTCAGACACCTTCCCAATGTGACGCACTAACTTGTACTGTGAAATGCCGAAAGTTTCAATTAAGGATAATTTTTCTTCATTTTTTCTGCATTGAAACATGATATACAAGAAACAAAACATATTCGAATCGTACACAAAACATTACTTGAGAAAGCACCAATAAGCCGGGTCTAAATCACTTTTATCAACCATAAAACACTATACTCACAGATAATTTGTTGGAGAGACATCGCTCAACTTCTCATTTGTGTTCAACTTGACAGATTCTTCACTAATACTCATCTTTCCTACATGTGAGTCTCCTCTTTTTTTAGTCCTTTCACAAAATATCGAATATTTTCGAATAAACTCCAGTAATGGAGTCCTAATGTGATTGAATATTGTTCAAGAAAATAAAAATCGTCAGAATGTCATAGGAAGATTTATCAAAATATTGAACTGTTGATGATTTTTTTTTTTGTATTGTATGAGCAGATCTTGTTTTTAATAAAAATGAACACAAAGATAAATTTGTTAAAAAAAAATCTTAAAGATTAATGTTAAAATAGAATGAAGAAAACTTAAATACTATTGCAAAACATTTTTCACTAATTTTATTCCAGTTTGTCATTTGCAATATTTTCCTTACCAATATATCGCCAACACTATAGAATGTGTTACCAATGTGAGAATACATTCAATTAAATTAAATGATTTATAACATTAACAACTCGTCTTTTGTGGTGATGGCCAAATCTTTAGTGACTGCATCTGAAAGTTTAGTTAGCATCTACTTTCATCAAGTTACCTATGAGACCCTAAATAAAGCATTTATATTTTTCTTTAAAACATCTTATTGTCAAGAAAAAGAGAAGCAATTTACCCCTTCATTGGCGGTGGTAGTGCAGGCTGCCAGTAAAAAGACTGCTAAATTAGGACCAGCTAAATTTCCATAGAGAATGACTGACATTTTGATTAGGTGCCCCAAAGAAGCGATGATGAAGGATAGAGCTATGCAGATAATTCCGAATACGAGACCTGAGACATAGAAGATGGGGCATCAACATTAATCTGGAAAATAATTTGTTTACAATAATAAATAGCAAATTAGTGTCAGGATATTAAAATGTATTAAATACAAGATAAGAAACTGATAGGTTTTTTTTTCAGTTCCTGTAAAATTTTAAAACCGAAATGGCTTTAAATATGCCATTATGCAGAAACTTTTGGCTTTTCAAATTATACAGATCACATAGTCCTTTTCGGAATTGAATACAGTTATGGGAAATTACAAATTCTTCTATTAAGAAGGACTTAAAATGCTGAAAATCGAAATAAACTAACAATCAGGGGACCAATTAAGGCGGGGCACATAGGGGTCAGTTGTCCCAGATCCTCACATCCGAAGGCGCACCCAAATCGAAAAATACCACAGATAAGCTCTATACATGGTTCTTTATTACTGAAGTAGTGAAGCAGAGAGGGTTCAAAAAAATCTTTTGCCCGATGCTCCAATAAGACTAAGCTGGACCCTGCTAAGAAGTGGTTTGATTAAATTATGTAAATTCAGTCATTGTGTTGGAATAGAAAACAAGTATAATTATTTTTAATAAAAATGATCAAACAGAAAATATTAGTCACCAAATCCTTTATTCTAAAAATTTATATAATATGATATATATCCCGATTTACATAAACATAGAAGGAAACCTCCTTCACCTGTTCCCAATATCTCACTTATTGATTAAGAAAATTAACTTAAAATTCCAAAACGAATACTTCTTTAAAATTAAATAAACTTCATTAACTCTTTTCAAAATTAAACAAAGTTTTTAGATTTTCTAGTTATAAATTTCTCAAGAAGTAATCTTCTATCGTGGATTCAAGATAATTTGAAAGAAACGTTACGAAATCAACAAAACTAATCGCTATTAATCTTTTTCATCTTATGGATTTGAAATCAAAAGTTTATTAATTTTTGTTTGGTGATAGTTTTGTTAAAAAAAGTGACAATATATATTTTATTGCTAGGTTTCCAGTTTGACTCACAGTTATTCTAAAAAGTTTTGTCAATCACTTTTTAAGTTAAATTTTTGAGTTAATATCACTTTCAAGCCAAATATATTTTAGTATCTTAGGTTTTGTATTCCAAACAAACGTGATGCATTGTTTTAAATTAGTAAAAATAGTGACATTAGGACTTGAATCTGATATTGAAGTTTAACGATATTGAAAAATTGTATGTGGAGATAAATTTTAAGTAACTTTTGCTTACACTGTTTACTGATATAAAGTATAGAACTTTGATTATTCTTGTAGCGAGTTTAAGACACAATAATTCCAAATCAGACAATGTATAGCAAGAGTTTTTCCTATTAAATGGGGAATTCAGTCAATAAGGATAGCAACATAGATGAATACTTTTAAATGTTTAAAGTTAATATATGATGAATTCATATCATCTTGTTCTTAAAATATTTGTGACACTGTAATAAAAGGAATGGAAGCCATAAAGGACTAATTAAATGGAATATGCAACACCAGGAGTGTGTGTATTTGACACACCAAGTTTCATAAGTGAAACTACTGAGTTCATCAAATGTTCTGATTCATGAAATGAAATGAAATATTCTTAGTTCTGAGGCATGCTGATAATTTTGAATTTTGAAAAGACCCAGCCCAATTAAGTTGCAATTTCCTTTACCTAAGAGTAAATTAGATTTACTGCTTGAATTCAACAGTATCCAATAGACAAACCAATAGTCGAATGGGTTGAAATGTGTAAGAGAATTATAAAATGATGATTGGAAAAATAAGAATTTGCAAAATGGTAAATAAATAGAAATTTGGAAAATTAATGATTTGTAATTTGCTACAAGTAACCTGTAAATGATGTGCACATTGGAGTATGGTTACTAGCTTAAAAAAAGTTTCAGCTGCATAATATATAGAGCCATTTATACATATTTTTCATTTATTTCATCTTTGGTAGGAGGAAACAGCAATTTTGTAGAGCTGGTTTACCATGAAGAAATAATTAATACAAGAATAATTAGGTATGCTTTAACTAAAATCTGTAGACCCCCTCCCCCCGGAGAGCAGCTCGTAATTTAGGATGAGATGCTTCAGGCAGGGTGGTTGGATCTGGCCAACCCGGAAGGTACAATAAAAGTGGGGCATCTGGCTCCTCCCATCGATGTGGGACATTCTTCCTATTGGGAGGTTTGTAAAGTGACCATTGATGGTCCTTCGGACGGAACCACTGTTCCTGCCAGTGGTGCTATAGTGGTGGTCTGGTCGATCAGTATTTATTTCCGAATGCCTTCGGGTGGGATGGAGAGTCAGTAATATAACCTACTAAATGTTGTACTGAAAAAGATTGTTTTTTTACCCCTTTAAACAATTACCTGAAAGATAATATAATAAAAAATATTAAACTACTAATACTTTTACTTACTCATAATTTTGGTGTGAAGAGAAGTAACGTTAAGTTTAGGAAACATTGGCCGGATGAAGTCCTCGGTGGCGACTGATGCCAGACTGTTGATGGCCGATGAGACGGTGCTGAGAGAAGCGCTGAAAATGCCGCATATGCAAAGTCCCGGTATGCCAGGTAGATGACCCAGGGTGACGGATATAAAATATGGCATAAGCTGCATTACAAAAATTAAAATTTCATCTGATCGTGATAAAGAATTGTATCATGATAATTGTGATAGTCAACTTTTTAAGTATGACATTTCAAACAAGAAATTACGTTTCTACATTTACTAATAACGAAGAAAACAAATTTAGGCTTTTTCATGCATTTGTGTATGTGTTGGTGATCTGTTGGAAAGACATTTTTCTTAAAATCTATCAAATTTGCAAAAATATGGACTGAAGGGTGAGCATTATGCACTTTGAACAACTTTTTAAAATACATATTAGATGTTTAATCAATAAAAAATTAAGGGAGATTTCGGTGTCAAATATCAAATTTCAAGTGAGATTCGGCATTTTTTCAATGTATCTTCTGAAAATGTTATATCAAAAACAATATGTTTAAGCCCGTTTAAAAAAATTTTAAATAAATGCTAGTGATATAATTTATTTTTTTCTGAATTCAACGTGGTAATATTTTTTTGTATAATTTTCAACAACGCATTCATTGCTGTAACGAAGGCTAAATCCTTTTACTTGTTTCATCAAACATTTTATCGCTTGATTTTCTTTCATTGTTTCCTAAAGAAGGCTGTTCATTATTTGTACCATTTGCATGCTGAAAAGTTACCGGAAATTTCATATTCTGGAAACATAATATGCAGCTAAAAAGGAAATATTCTAACAACATAATCATGAACTCAATAAATAGAAAAGGTGAGATAGCATTTACTTTGCTTCAATTTCTTTTCTTAAATTGGCAATTAAAAATGCTTTGTAATCCTGAAAGACAGAACTGAACAAAAACTGAACAAAATTTTATTCTGTTAAACTAACAAGTCGCCAATGGAGGCTAGTTTTCTTAAAGGAAAATGAAGGAATTTTGATAAATTTCTAAGAAAAGATGGATAAGCCAATTACCATAGAATTTATATTTTCTACTCTAATTATTACATATTCATTGAATTTGAATACATTTTACTAATAAACAGATTCATCTATCATAAGTACATGAGATGATCAAATGAAAAGGTACGAAACGTCGTAACAACGTAACCGTTAACATATTTGTCTAGGCCTCTAAAGGAGAATGTAGCGAGGTATTAGGAGTGTGACTGGAGTCTCTGGCGTAGATCGGAGCATGCGTGAGCACCCGTATGAGCAGGAGAGAACAGTGGTTCTTATGAAGAGAGCCATCCAATTGATGGTGCAGTGCATGTGAAGACAGAAGGGCGTTCACATGGAAAACCATTTATTCCGATGAGTACTGTGAGACATTCCGAAGATGACGCAGATCTATCAAGAACAAAAGACCGGGCTCATTCACGGAGGGTGTGGTTCTGCTCCATGATAACGGATATTCAAGTGGGCAGCTCTACCATCCGGCCTACAGCTCGGACATGTGTCCCTCCGATTTTCATGTGTTTGGTCCCCTTTAAAACATCTGAAAAGGATGAGTTTCAACTCAGACGGTGAACCCAAGAACGCTGTGAAGGACTGAGTCTCATCACGGCCACAGGAATTCTGGGAATCCTACGGCTCTTTAATCAATGGGCGCGTTGTTGTCAGACCTATGGTTTATATTTTGAATAAAGTCTTCATTTACTCGCAGTGTCATTTCATACCTCTTTCATTTAAACACCCCTTTTAACTTAACTACAAAGTGATTTTGATAAAAATGCATTAAAACACTAATACAATTGTCTAGTTGTAAATAATCTGACCTGATCAGCGGAATGAATAGGCGTGTTGGTAGAAGACATCGGATCACAATATCGGAAATATGCATATAGAACTAATCCACACACACAGCAAAGCAACTGGAAACTCACTATCATAGGAATGCTTATGAAAGTTGAGCTAAATGGAAAACAGAACATGTATTAAAAAGGATATATCTGGATATCGAAATCATTTTGATTTGTTACAAAATATCTGAAAAAAAAGTGAAAACTTTCATAATATCACGATTTGATAATTTTGCTTGACTTTTGTTCAATGATTTTAGTGTTAGTACAAATCTTTTTAACAGAAGATGTTGTATGATATCTCTTCGATGTTATTAGTATTCTAAATTTCGGAAAATACCGTGTAGACATCGGAGCAATGCTGCGGCACATTTAGCGATAAATAGCGAAACTCATATTTTCCATAAATTTGAAGATCACAGATTAAAGTTTTATACTGTTACACATTTCTATAAATTCTAAATCTCTTCATGCTTGAACAGTATTAATATCTTAGAAGGAAAGTTAAAAATTCCGATCTTAGAAACGTAAGTCCTTGCGCAGTACTAACAAATTTTTAATAACATTGCTACATTGAATAAAAGGTTTTGATAAATTAATAAAAAAATATTAAATTTTTCGTAAGTAGCTTAAGAAACCAGTGAAGAGATCTGCCAAAATCTTATTCGCACGCATTCAAATAAAGATATTATTCCATAAAACGCCATGTAGGTCAATAGGATAATAATTGCAAAACAAGAAGACATTTAGCATGAGTTAAGTATTTTTTAAATCTATCGTGTTATCTTAAAGAGTTATTGGGTTATTAATCTATCGCATGCAGTTAATATTATGTAAAATTTTAAGCTATGTTTAGATAGATTTTTCTCAACCAATTAAAACAAAAACTTAATCCAGAAGTAGTGACAAAATGCCATATCAGATTTGATATAATTAAGTCATTGCGTCTTTGATTTGTCATAATTATATTTTTCTGAAAGTACAGGTTGACTGATAGTTATTTTTTTAAGATTAGGCTCGAAATTCGAAAATTATCTAATCTATGAATAATAATTTTGTGCATTGGATATATCTATTAGCTTTCTTCATTGTGTAACCATCGCTATATGCAAACAGCCTGACAAACAGACTTTCTATGAGCGGAGTTTGCTCAAAATTTGACAGATATCTACAAATTTGGCATAAAGATAGCCTGCCAAATTTCATCTTCAAGCTCAAAACATGTTTTAGTTTCCTTTCTCCCAAACAGACAGTCGAACATTTTCCAAAAATGTGTTTTTCGAACTCAGAGAGGTGTAAAACACAGAGATTCTACAGAAGCCTCAGTTCAAATTTTTTTACTCTTACTGTACTTTTTCTATATTACTTATACGGAAAAGTAAAACATCAAAGAATTTAAAAAAATATTATAATGCCATATCATCACAAATGTATAATTAATATTGGTATTTTGACAATCCCATGACCATCTTATGATGCTTGATATATGGTTTGTCATCTCTTTCTGGTTATAAATTATCAACAAAGTGCTTTGAATTTTATTAGACGTTTTTTATGACAGGATCTAAATTCAGCCTAACGGAAGAAGCAATAACTTTCTTACATTTTTTTTAAACTTGCAACTAAATTGAGCTAAATGGAAGAACCAACAATACTTGCAACTAAATTCAACTAAATTCAGCTTATATTCTTTATAACCTACTACGAAACTCAGCTTAATGGTTGAACCAATAATTTTCTTACTTTTATTACATCCTATAACTAAACTAAACTTGTTGGAATAATCAATAATTTTTATACATTTTATATAACCTGCCACTAAATTCACCTTAATGGAATAACCAATAATTTTCTTACATTCTTGAACGCTTCAGATTTCTGACAGTCATGAGCCTCTGCACTTGACACTGACCTCCTCCATACGAAGACATCGTAATGATCATTCCTTGAGCAAAAATGTTGATAAATGTGTAATGAGAACTTAAGTCGAATGAAAATCTATAAAACAAAAATAATTACATTAGATGATGCTTTTTTTCAATGTGTACAGTGAAAATTATAATATTGAAATGGATTGATAATAAACAAATATGATGAATTCAGATCCATAAGACATATCTGCACTGATAATAAAAGTTTCTTTATTTAGAATATGATTATTATTTCAAGGTAAAAAGTTATAGCAAAGGGGATTTTTACTCGTAATGAAGTTCACAAAGAAAAATTATCTTTCAGTTCAGGCTTTTTTTAGGCCGAATAAGGCTCATATTACGAAATCTGCTCTTAAATAGCCTTAGTGTTATTATTGAGGGTTTGTGTTATGTGATTTTTCTTCCATTTACTTAATATTTCCTTTCTCTCTCATCTATTTTGAATTTACAGACATTTTTTTTTCCCAAAAGATAATTGGAATTTCAAGTAACTCCGAATAAGTTAAAATAAAAAAATAAAAATATTGGTTTAAGAATCTTAAAGTAGCAAATATTAGTTGAAATCTTACTGCTAAGCATTCGAGCTTAAAATAAAAGGCCATGGAAAAAGCAAATCCGATTGCATGTAGGAAGATAAATGTAAGTAATTTCGTTTCAAAAAATGCTAATGATGCTCTTTTGAATTTAAATATATAATTATTTTGTCAAATAACACGAAGATTATTCAAAATTAACGAAATAAAATGCTATAAAAATAGAGAATTATTTATATATATAAGATCTGTCTTAAAATATTTGAAAAAATATTGTAAAAATGTTATGTATAGAGTTGAATGTATAGAATTTAATATTTTTTAAGAAAGTATTTTTTTCATTGTTTAAAAACAATATAATCTTCAATGAACCAAATGTAAAGTCCTTTTTAGTTTACTTAATGGTACGTTGTTCCCAGAAACAAAATAGTTACGACCACTCTACAAATTGTCATGATCGTGAAATATCTTTCTAAGGTGAGACATGCGGAAAGATGTGCATATTCCTGGAATATTCTATTTTCAAATGTAAACTTCTGCTTCTTTTATCAATCAGTCCACCCCCATTTTGCCCGAATTAAATTCACCTCAATGCACGAGCAAAAGGGCACAAGCAAACAATGATTTGTTCGTGGAAATTCAATGGCAAACAGTAATTTCTATCTTCTCTAATGTTTACTACCGAAAACAATGGAGACATTGTTTTTCATATTGTTCATTTAACGCATGCACCATTTCGTGTCCAATTATATTTAAAGTAACTCATCAAATCATTATGTAAACCCTAGAATCAACAGAAACTTTATAACTTGTAAGTTAACAGCTTGAACTGATATTTTATTTTTAAGTCGACTTTTTCTATTTCTAATCCAAAATTCTACCTTGAATCTCTAGCTTTGAAAGAATGGCAAATGTAAAAATCGGAATTCTTTAAAAGCATAAAATTTCTTTCAAATGAAATAACTATTTCACGTCTGTGATATTGCTTCAAGAATTTGCTACGGCAAAACATTGTCTACTTCTTTTCCCTTTTATTATTAGGTAACTAAATTAAAAAATAAATTAAAGAAATTTAAAACAAATAAATGGAACTTTAAAACGATTCAAGTATTAAATCAATATTAAATAAATAAAAATATTGCTTAAACGGAAATATAAACATACTTCGGTATAAATAGTCTTCCACCTTCATCAGCTATATCAAAGACAGTTCGTATCCCCCCCCAAAGTAAACACCCCTGCACAATAACAGCAAACAAGCAGACAAACATTAGGGCAGCTTGGAAAACATCTGCCCACAGAACAGCTTTCATGCCACCCTGAAAAAGAGAAAGGAATAAAGAAATTGTGCAATAAATGCGTCTCTTATAATTTCACGTTTTCTCTATGGTACTTCATCTATACTTATAATAGAGTTCAATATGTGTGTTTGTGTGTTGGCGCTCAACAGCTACCAAATCTGGTACATGTATACCTTGGAAGTCGGGAATGTGCACCTTGGAGCCGAAATTTTTTAATGAATTTTTTAGTTAGAATTAGAATTAATAAAAAATTAAGCTAAATTTCGGCGTTTTTCGGCTATAACTTCCAAAAATAGTATTGCACAAAAAGGATTTGTACATAAAATTAAAGATTAAAAAATTAGCTTTCTAATGGTATCAGTGTTTTAACATATAATTTAAGCTCCTATTTTTAATGAAGTTTTTAAGAAATATTTTAATCATATTTTTCAAAAATATATATCGGACAAAACAATAAAATTTAATCTGTACGAGTACGTCAAGAGAAAAAGGATTAGGTTTTATTAGGGTGTTGCCATGATATTGACGGAAGTTCAAATAAAAAAATCAACTATTATTGAAAATTAAAAATTGTAACTTTCCGCACGTTACCGGTAAAATAAAATAAATATAAAATGCTATAGTTTTAAAAAAAATAAAAGCAAAGCAAAGGTTTTTATAATCGTTTGCAATATCTAAATCATTAATTCAATAAATCTATATTTACTGTAAACCTGATTGAATTTATACAGGATATGCATTTAAATTCTGATCCGATGGTCCATTTGTAAAATATTAGCAATAGACATACATATTGTTTAGTACTGTTAGATTGGTCTAAATGAAGTAAATAATTACATTTCATGTAGCTTGAATTAAAAAATCCATTGATGAATAATGCGTTTTTGATTTTCCATACTTTTCTCTGTGAGCCATATTTAACAAAATATTTTTACTAATATTTTAAGCAAAAGTTGTTACATCAATCAATCTAATAAATCAATCATTAAAATTGACTGATTTATAAAAAAAGGACTATTATTATTAAAAAGTGCTTTGCTCTTTTAGACCGTTTTGTCCACTACCTTAAAAAGATATACCAATTTCAGACCAATCAGTGTCTGGAATTACTCCAAGGCTGATAATCAAATGAATTATGTGTTTGCGTATGTGAATGAATGAGTGTGTATTAGGGCACTACACACTAAACCATATGATGCAGAGATACCAACTTGATATTTACATATTTACTTCGGAGGATGAAAAAGTATACCTTGACGGAGTTTTTTGAAAATGTTTTAACTTATAAACTAAGTCTCTGTTTTTAATGAATTTTTAAAAAAATACCGCAACTGTATTTTCCAACAATTAGTTTCTCACAAAATAAAAGTAGAATTTAGCCTGCAAGAGCATGTTAAGAGTGCCAGTGCTTTGCTGTTACTTTGACAACACTGAAATTGAATGATTAAATTAACTCTTATTATAAAGTAACCCGAGGAAAGTGTTATTGATGTTCAGCACGTGTTGAAATCGTAGCGTAATGTTATGGTATAGGTATTAGATGCGATATTTTCCATATAATTCCATAACAGCTGATTGCAAATCAGAGAGATATATTGTACAATGAACAAGTAATCGTAAGACTTTTATAATCATACGAGTTACGTGATTATCGAAGTTTAAATATATTTGGCTGATAACTTATAAAAAGAGAGAGGTAGCACGTAAGTATTTAATTCAAAATTTTAAAATGCATTACTCAAAGCGAGCCAGCTGGTCGCCAAAGGCGGCTAGTATCTATATATTTCTATGTTCAGCGTTTCTAATTTTTTGTTATATTAATTTCGGCTATAAACGGCAATACCCTACCAACGATGTAAAAATAAAAACATTGTTTTCTGAAGGATGTGATGTATATTAACTTTGAAAAATTATATGATGATATTAAATAAAAAGTATACTGATAATAAAAAATTTATGATGTAAATACAAAATGATGTATATTAAATTTTAATGAAAAAGATTAAGATGATATTAAATAAAAAGTATACTGATAATAAAAAATGTATGATGTAAATACAAAATGATGTATATTAAATTTTAATGAAAAAGATTAAGATGATATTAAATAAAAATGATAATGATAATAAAAAATATATATGATGTAAATAAATGTGATAAATAAATAAATATGATAAAATGATGAATATTAACGTTAAATTAAAATGATACAATGTATATTAACTTTAAGTAAAAGTAATATGATAATATTAAATAAAAATATGATTTTTATTAATTTTAAATAAAAGTGATATAAAATAACTTTAAATTTGGATGGTTATTTTATTTATGTAGACAATTATTAAATAGATAAATATGTAAACGGAAAAGAAATGTATTGATGGATCATCTTTAGAAAAATAAATTTATTAATGATTAAACATTTATAATTGTCAAAGATTTATTACATTGGAATACACCTTCAGTTATTTTTTACAGCAATATCCAAAAGCAACATCCTTTTTAGAAATATTGATAATTTATCACAATTAAAACAGACAAATCTCAAAAGATCTAAATCGGAATTTAATTCAGGTAAATTAACAAAATCCTGAAATGCAATAAAAAAATTATTCAATCTTTAATTCATAAAAAACATGTTTCAATTCTTAAATCAAATTGTTATCATATTTTAAATGAACAAAATATTCATTTCAAATGTTTCAGTTTTTAAAGTTTAGTTTTCTTTTTTAAATATTTATATAAATGATATAAAAATCTTAAATTTAGTTTTAGAAAAAAAGAAATTTAATTTTAAATAACTGTAATAAGTCTCAGAAATTCACTTACTAAGGTGCAATAGAATGTGCACACCAATCCGACTGAAATCACAGACATCCACATAGATAAGCTAGTGACTGCACTTAGTGCTAGGGCTGGAGCATATAATGTAGCAGATGTGAAGAGTAACTGTTCAATAAAAGAAAATTTCAAAATAATAAATTATTGAAACAATATATAAAGTTATTGTTCCAATCAATCTTTGTTATGATTTGCTTGACAAAATTTGAATAAGGATTTTAGATTTTAAAAATTTAAAGATTTATTATTTACTTACTCATTTCGACATGGAAGAAAATATACAAAATTAAACTCATTATTTTTGTCTAGTATATGAAATGTAATACTTAAATATATCTCAATTTAAGGGCCGTTGAGTCTTTAAAAATTAATTATTGAAAATTTATAAACACTGATTTAATGACATTCTAATTCCTATTTGCAGTATGCTTTCTTAATAAATTTGCATTTAACTTTATTTTCTTTCTTATTAGTCAGTAAAGACATTTCTTAATTGACTATAAATTTAACATTCAAACAAATATTCTCATCTAATTTAAAAAAATTGTCTTCACAAACTTAGAATATATTCGTTAAAAAATGTGTGCCTAACTAACCAAGGGGAGTTTTCTAATATTTCATATTATCATTCTCAAAAATAAAATATTTTCAGGTTTTCAAAAATTATATATTATTGCAATAAAAAATATCGATTTATTTTTCTTTGGCTTCGCAAAAGAAAAAAATCTTCATAGAATACTCACTGTTTGAATGGTAAACATAGCTGAAGTAATTTTTCTTGTCATTTTTCCGAATCGCATTTCTAAATACTGAGAAAAAAATAAAAAATTATTAATTTTTCCTTATTTTTCAAAAGAAATAAGAACTATTTGTATACAAGAATGCAAAATACATTTGGAGAAAAATTACCTATCTATTACCCTTAGTTCGAAAAAATTGATAGCATTATTTAGTAAATCTATAAAGTAACTTATTTACTCCTCAAGTGTAGAAACATTTATTTAATTTTTTTACTACTTTCTTAGGCAAATAACACGTTAATGCATTCTTTATTTATGATGTATAAATAAGTTTCTTTTTTT
>JAPMOQ010025968.1:2386299-2399259 GCA_026543055.1 Argiope trifasciata
CTTTCTCTAAACTATTTTGTTGTTTTATTGACTTAATGAAACGAATTTCTAGAATGATTAACTATATGAAAGATGAATAAATAGCATTAGGTTTCAACCTTTATCAATACATTTTATTTACAATTTGCACATTATGGTAAGGCTTTGCTTAATATTTTACAAAAAAAATATTTGGGGTATATAAATATATTATCCATTGCTAGTTTTATTGCATATACAATTTGTAACGTGATTCACGATTTGTGGCATTTATTTTTATTAAATTATTATTTGGAAATTATTTAGGCATACAAAATTACTTTTGTTGTTCGAGCAGGAACATCATTTAATCTTCAAAGACTGCTTATTAGGTAATGTGCAAAATGTCTAGGTAAAGTGCGAACTATCTAGCTTATGAGAGAAATAAAATAATCTCCGCAGTTTAGAAAATTGTTCAAAGAAAACTGTAGATTTCTGAGTTCCACGCTTTAAAGGTGACATACAGATAAAGTTTAATATAGATTTTAGTTTAACTGTTTTTTTATTCCTTCTAGTCAAAGTTACTGCAGATTTTCATTTAAATAGGGATTCTATGAGACACAGGAGATAATTTCAAGAAAATATCAGATGATGGCTTTATAATACTTCGTTTATTCAATATCTCTGATTTTAATTGTGAAATAAAACTATTCATAAAAAACGGATGATATGAAAAATGCAGGGATACAGCTCAGGATATCCATGGGATACAGTTTATATTCTACTAACAAAAGGAGAGCAATGCAATATTGACACAACATGGTAGAAAAACAATTCCCATACAATTTTGTGTAATTTCACTTGTTAATTACATTTGCATCAACTATCATATTTTGTAATTCACTGTGTACTTACTTCCTAATTCACTATATTTCATCAATTCATGTGCCTTTCCATATGTATATATAATGTTCTTATAAAGTTCCTTTTATTCTAATAAAGAAACTTTATGGAACATTCCGAATAAAAGTAGATTAAGTGACCTTATTAACATAAAGTGTAAAACCATATATTTTCGACATTGACAGGTATTCCGAACATCGAACAGCATCGTTGGAATATCAAACAGAAGTATGGAATACTAATAGGGAGCAATGGAAATCTTTAGTTTATTATTACTGAAAAAAAAAGAAAAGAAACTTGCAAATTAAAATTTTACATTTTCTTCAGCAAATTGATAATTTTAATTTTGCAGAAAAATTTTGGTTGATTTCAAATTATATTACATTTTCTTCTATTAAGATAATTGTGGAGGAAAACGGTGAGAACATCATCTAAGAGATTATTGAAAAAGTTTAAAAGGTAACAGTAACTAATAAATAATGTCCATCAACATATCTGAATACAAACACGTAGCTTTTCATCTATATATAGTCGTTAAAGGCATGAAAAACTGAATATTTTCCATGTAGCATATATTCGATCAACCATTAAAATAATTTTACCAATCTGATATGATAATCGATTGTAGAAATTTGAGAAGTCTCCATAACAAAATTAGTTTCAATTATTCTCCATTTAGTTTTGCAGTAGAGACGCAACGGATATCTTAAATGAGTAAGAAGATTGCTTATTACTATAAGAAATAAATTATAACGGAGTCAAGGTGAAAAGAAATGCTTCTTTTCATCATTCCCCGCATGCAGAATGAAGAAAAGTTTATTTCAAGTAATAATGAGTTTGAAATATGTGCTGGATATGAACTTTGCATTCTTAGCATTACTTTTAAAATGCTATCATAACACTTTTTATACGATAGTTCAAAACGAATCAAATACTTTATAGATAATCGATTGATCTTATATATATTTTTTAAATGAGCAAGATAGCGACAAAGCTTTTCGCTGATTACAAAAAAAATATTACGAAAGAACCATCGAATATAATACAGTATAACATGTTTTACTACTTAGTTTTTTATCTTTTTTAGTCCAACAGATGATGCAACAAATACAGAAATAAATATTTCCCATTTGATTACCATGAAGATGGCGTCAACAAAGTCATACCGATGATGTCGTTAATGGCGTTCGTTCTCAGTGTTATTACTACATTGGATTATTTCCTTTTCTCAGAGAACAAAGTTTCTTGTCCAGCTATAGTTTGGGAGAGTTGAAAAAGAATAGTATCTTTCAACGCCAGTCAATGATATTAATGCACTCAAAGTTAGGATTAAAAATGTTGTGTCTGGAGTGATGGCAGAAATGGTAAGCAATATCTGGCGAATATTGAATTTACTGACTAGAAAATTATCGTGATACCAAAAGTATTAATATTAAAATTAATGATTTTATTAAAATTAACTAATAATACCACATGCCATTAACAATTTATAGAAACAAACACATGCCAAACAATTATATTTTTTGAAACCAGGGGAAAATTTTGTGAACATTTTGCATATCAAAATTAAAAATGCAGATGCTAAAGAAAGAATCAGTATAACTTATTACAGTTTTAAATGTGTTTATGTGATGAAATAAATTATTGCATAATATTGTAACCCAAAATTATCTTAATCCAGGTACTTACTTCGTAAGCCGTTGATATATCATTGGCAAAATAAATGGGTAAGAAAATGTATGACGTAATGATAGGTCCGATGACGAAACCAATATTCATGAAAGCCATATTAGTACCATATAGGTACATTTCAGCAGGAATCCCCATCAAAGTGGTGGCAGACATGAAAGTGGCCATCAGAGAAAATGCAACTGGCAAAATGGACATGTCTTTTCCGGCAAGCAGGTATTCGTCGTTGGTGTTCTTCTTGCTCTTGAAAATGAAGTAGATGCCTATACCAGCAGAGATTGCCAGCAGTGCGGCGAACATGACGTAGTCAACTATACTCAGCATGAATTTTTCAGAATCCATCTTTAAGTCTGGTCGAGTTGAATTGCTGGAACTGTCAAATCTCCTTTATAAAACTCTGAAATTTAGATAAAATGGAAAGTTTATGGATATTTCTATTTTTGAAAGAGTTCTAAAATAAAGGCTATAGATGTATTTTAAAAAGTAAAAGAAGATATTTCGGATAGAATTATTAAAAACCTGAAAGTTATTTATAATATTTGACACAATTTTTTATTTATTTAATAGGTATTGCATGATTAAAGAACTTCTAATAAAATTTGAGATATAGGTTTTTTTGTTTTTTTAGATTTTAGTTTTTTTAGATAGTGTTTTCATTTTGAATAGGAAAATTCTAATCTATATATTTAACAAACTTCTTGGATATTTATTTTAAGTCTTTTAAATATCGCTTCTGAAATTTTGACAGATCATTTAGATGATTTTGTCTAGAATATATGAAAATTTCATGCAAATTTTAGTAGGTTTTTATTGTTCTATCTTTAAAATATTTCATACTAGCTTTTACTCAAGACTTCGTACTCTTGGAAATTTTGATGTGTATGTAAAAATGCCTTATCACACGGCAAAATATCTTTGGCATTTCCGTCAGCAAACGACAAGGAAAGTGACGTCACTTCAAAGTTTGGCATGATTGGGTGAATTTCGTTTGCGGACAATATTTCCGACAACATTTTTGAGCTGGTTCGAAAAAGTTGTCGATTATGAAACTTTCTTTACCGGTTTTTGAGGGTAGAAACGGAAAAGTGCTGGTGAAATTTCACCGTGTGATGAGGCCTTAAGACGGTTTTATCGATTCCGTTATTCCAATAGCGTTTTTGGCGTTTCAGCTGATCTAGATGTAGCCTGTCGCTCCACTTCCTAAATTCTTCTAAGTCCTGCTTGAGGATTCGATTCTCTATATCTATTTATTCTCATAGCCCGAGCTTGATTACTTCTTTTTAAAAGATTAGATTTGCGTTTTCCGGGCATTTCGAAAAACTATCAGTAATAAATAATAATAAGTCAAAAAGATTAAAACTATCCTAAAAACTATGTACTTAAAACTATAAGCATGTACGGAAAATATACAGCATAAAAATGCAACTTAACCAATAAGTAGACAACTAATCTAAAAACACTTTATTTACAGTGGGCACCTGGAATAAAAAAAAGTAGCATATCAAGTTCGTATTTCTCTAAAATCAAGTCAAATCCATTTTATTTAATGATAGACATTGAGATAGCTGCAACAATATAATATATATGATTTTTTTAACTTTTAATTTAAAGGAAAATTATATATTTTTAACTTTTAATTGTTTTCACGTTGTCAACAACCGCATAAACTTTCAACAACAGTGGACTAACGCAAATGTCTGACTTTCCTACGCCAGTTGGGGTAAGGAAATGCAGATTAGAATTTTTTTATTTCCTTTATTCTGTTTTATTTTAATTAAAAAGTACTTCAGAATGAATCCAAAAGATCGATTAATTAAGAACACTTGATTTTAAATGCATCAAACATAAAGAAAGAGAACACAATCTTTTGTAATGATAGGTCGAAATCATATTAAAAGTCAATTCATTACTGTTGGGGGAAAAAACTGCAGACTTACTCATCTTTAGCGGGCTATGGTCTCAGATTTTTGGCGCAAAAGTTATATTTTAATGAATAAAAAATTAACCACTTAATTAACTATGAGTGGTTAAGTAGCCTATGCTCTATTCGAGACTATATCGCTTTGATAAATTTCATCCAATTCCGTTCTGCCATTCTAGCCTGATTGATGAACAAACATCTATCCATCCATCTATCTGTCCATCGAAACATCCATTTACATTTATAATATTAGTATAGATCTGAAACTTCCAGTAATTAAAAAATATATTTTAGAAGTTAAATTTAATTCCTTAACTCAATGAAATTAACATGAAGAATATGATTTCATTTAACTATGATACAATTCAAAGAAACTTTTTTTAAATATTTTTGAGATCTTTTCACTAAACGTAAGATAAACTCGCAATTTTGGATCGAAAGATTAATTTCAATTGTAAGGAAAAACAATTTTAGTTTTTAAAAAATGAATTATAGTAGCAATTACATTTCACAAAAAATGTTTATTAATTTTTGTGTGTTCAAAAAGTATTATCAAGTAATATTAAGATTTATGTTTGGCACTTTCAAAGTTATAGATTTAACACTTTTCTGATATTATGTTAGCATTAATCGGATTTTTAAAGCTCAATTTTTTTAAAAAGGTAATAATATATTTTCTAAATACAAATGATAAGTAAAATTTTTATTTAAAAATTTATATTATGTTATTTGTCACAGCTTTATTTTGTATTCGACATATTAAACATATTTACACTATTTAATTATATTATTTTAAGTGAAATCTAAACATTTAAAATGTATGATTAAGTAACAATGAATAACGAAAAATATACAGGTGAATGCTTCTAGAAATGTAAATATTTGTTCCACATATCTTTATTAAACTTAAGCAAAGTCAAATATTTCTAAATCATTCTTAAATGTATTCTGATATTTAATAAAATTTAAATTTTCTATCATTCTGTGAATATTTTATAAAGATTGGTATTAATTACATGAAAAAAATGGTTAAATACAATTATCCATTTTTTACATTAAAAATAAAAATTATATTTACCCATTATGCAATCAAATTGGGTAAGAAGAAAATATGAAAAAAAAAAACGAGCCAATTATTCAAAAAATAGTCTTTAAAATGTTTTAGTATGTTTATCCAATAAAATATTAAAATTTAGTCACATACATATTATAATGGATTTATTTAATTTATAATCAGTATTACTGATGAAAGATCTGTTTTTTTAATAAAGGAAGGCTTTCATTTTTTATGTAAATATTTCAGAAATTGTCAAATATTCAAAATTTAAACTGTTTCGTTTTGCTACAAAGCATTAATATCTTCAATTTTTAAACGGAGTTCCTTCGTTTTACAATTTAACTTTTAAGCATCTTTGCCCTTACTTTTTTTGGTCACTAGTTTTTTAGAATAATATTAGAGTAATTAAACATTTTATTTAGAAAAAAAACACTTGCTCCGAAGATCTTTCAAAAATGCAAAACATCTCATTAAAACGTGAATAACCCTGTTATTTAATTTATAAACATTTTAGTAATATTTAATTATATTATATTACGTAGCGCATTCAATATTAAATTTAATAGTAATATTTTTTTATTATAACAACGAGTTTTCAACGTTTTCTAGAAAATTTACAACGTAAGCAATTAAAGTAAAGCTAAGCAAAGCAATTAAAGTAATTAAAATAAAGCTATTACAGCACCTTACATATTTCATTAATTATAAACTTTAAATAAATATATAGATATAACTTTACCTACCTAATCCGCTAAGCAGATTTTTCTTGATTCTTTTTTCACCTCTTGATATTACTACCAAAATGAAAATATGATTATTTGTTGGAACAAAAATTAATTTTTTATAATGAATTATGTATAAATTAAGGAACAGTTAAAAATAAACTATGTACCTATTATCGTAAAAACACGTTATGTATGTAATTGCCTAAATGAATTTGTCTCTTATTGCAGTTTCTAAAAGAACTCTAATGGATTGTTATTTGAAATTGATAAGGTTCTGAGTAATATTTTAAAGGAAAATGATCCTTCGCGAGAGTTTGATATTGTTTCAGCTGGAAGACCAGTCGTGAATTTTACTAAAAAGGCAAACAAATCAGAGGAGGAATGGTTTGAGAGGATGAAAATGCACGCAACATTCTTTTGATGACATTTAATGACTCGATTGTTCTCAGAAAGCGTGTGAAGCATTAATAAGGAACTATGAAATTGTTCTTTGCTTCTTAATGTATCATCGAATTCTTTCAAAAAAAAATACTTATAAATACATCATGTTTGGAAACACACACACACACAAAATGAAAAATTCGACCTTGAAAGAAAATACGAGATTAACGAGCTTTGCAAGAATTACAGGATGCGAAATGTTATAGACAGCTCTTTCAACATGCGTCTTATTCATATACAAAGAAAACACATAATGTGAGAATATATAAAGTTAGCAGCAATTTCTAATGAATAAAAGTACTTTTCACTTTTTTGTACACCAGCTATATAGATAAAGTGTAGCAGTTCTCAAAAAAAATCGAACGTCCTCAGCAGTTTTTAATGAATTATAGTACTTTTCACTTCCTCGCATACGAAGTATACAGATCGATTATTATAAGGATAAAAAAAAAGAACTTAAAAATTTTCACTAATCTCCCCATTTCATACTTACTTTTCGAAAAACAGACTTTGGCATCATGCCAAAAACACTATGAGTAAAACGGATGAAATTTCGAGTACAGATTTACGATCAATTTGCAAATTTCTTTCAAATTTTCAACGACATTCATGTCTGTCTGTCAAGTTATTCGAATGCGTAACTTTAAAACATTAAAAAAACTAGAGAGATAAAATTGAATATACAGAATTGTCTCTGAAAATGCAGATATTCTTATCAAGGTTTGAATCAAGCCAATCAAACTGTTGCCTGTCTATTGGTCTGCACGTATGTAAACCTAATAAATTTAAAAAAGCACAATAACTTAAATCATTGCGGTTTTATGAAATTTAATACTTAACTTACGGAATAAAATTAAAATTTGAAATCAAATTTTCGTTTCTATCAGCCTGATAGGAAAAAACAGGTCCAAAATATAAATTATTTCAAAAGATTCAGTAAAAGTACTTTATTCATATCAAAGATGTATATTTTGTAAACATGGCGTCCCTAATCTTGGCAAACAATTTTAAGCATGCACAGGGAAATAAAAAGTTTGTTTGAGACGGTACGAGAAAGTTTTAAAGAAACCGCTTTCGCTGGTTTTATTTGAAGTAGTAAGAGTATTGTTTGTGAAACAGTTGCATTTAAGAAGATTTTTGCAATAACTTAAAAAATGATTTTTGATTCTAAATAGACTTTAATGCACATCTACTTGAGTTTGCTTATTAATAAAATACAAAGAAATGTCGATATAATATATTTTTTTCCTTTCTTATCTTTTAAAACTTAATCACAGAAGATTTAAATTTAAAAAAAACTGTTGTCAGTTTTATATGTCACTAAACATTTATTATAAATAGTATTAATAAAGGGATAAAACTTGTATAGAATATAAATAGAATGTGAAAATATAAATGTAAAATACTATAAATAACTTGAATATGAATAGAACATGCACTTTATAAGTTCTAAACAAAATAAAACTTTAAGAAATTTTAGGGAATGAAAATCTTGTATGCTCTCTATTTATCAAAATGGGTGTTTTCTATAGCAATATTTTAGAATTAATAATATATATACTGTCTCCTTTCGAAGATAAATTCATTATGGGAAGGTAAAACAGTGGTAAAGAAAACAACAAAAAAACGGAGTCTTCCTTGACATTTTCTACCATAATCTATAATAAACGAACTATCATATTTTCTCCCCATTTTAAAATTAATACCTTGGGCAAGACTGTGAATCCACCAAATGTACAGATGTTTACACTGAAGTGACAAAAGTCATGGGATAGCAATATGCAAATATACAGATGGCAGTAGTATCGCAGCGAAAAAGTATAAATGCGCAGTTCGTTTTCCAGAGCTTTCATTTTTGTTCAAGTTATTCATGTGAACAGGTTTTTCGTGATTTATGGCGGCAAGACGAGAATTAACAGACTTTGAACGTGGAATGTTAGTTGGAGCTAGACGCATGGGTCATTCCATTGCGGATATCGGTAGTGAATTCAACATTCCGAGATCCACAGTATCAAGAGGGTGCCGAGAGTATGAAATTTCTGGCATCACATCCCATCATGGACAGCGCAGTGGGCTACCACCTGCATTTAACGACCGAGACCGCCGATGTCTGTGTAGAATGGTCAATGTTAATAGACACGCAACACTTCGTCAAATAACTGCAGGAATCAATGTAGGACGTACGAGGGACGTGTCCGACAGGACTGTGCGGCGAAATTTGTCTTCCTTGGGCTATGACAGCAGAAGACCGACTCGAGTGACAGCACGACATCGCCTGCAGCGACTCTAATGGGCTCGTGAGCATATCGACTGGTCCCTAGACCAGTGGAAAACCGTGGAGGGGTCAGATGAGTCACGATTTCAGTTGTTACGAGCTGATGGTAGAGTTTGAGTGTGGCGCAGACCCCACGAAGCAATGGACCCAAACTGTCAGCAAGGCACTGTTCAAGCTGGTGGTGGCTGCATAATGGTGTGGGCTGTTTTTACATGGCATGGATTCGGTCCTCTGGTGCAACTGAACCGATCATTGACTGGAAATGGTTATTTTCAGCTGCTTGCAGATCACTTGCAGCCATTCATGGACTTCACGTACCCACACAACGATGGGATTTTTATGGATGGCAATGCGCCATGTCACTGGGCCAGAACTGTTCGCGATTGGTTTGAAGAACAATCCGGACAGTTCCAGCGCATGATCTGTCCACCTAGATCGCCCGATATGAATCCCATCGAGCATTTATGGGACATCATCGAAAGGTCCGTTCGTGCCCAAACTCCTGCACCATCCACACTTTCCCAATTATGGACGTCTATACAGACAGCATGGCTTAATATTCCTGCAGAGGACTTCCAACGACTTGTGGACTCCATGACACGTCAAGTTGTTGCCCTTTGCCGGGCAACAGGAGGACCGACATGATATTAACGGTCATCCCATGCCTTTTGTCACTTCAGTGTATATTCAGATTTACACTCATAACACTTAAGCGCATTAGTGATGAAAAAAAAATGAAATTTGATAATTTTTTTTCCATTGATTTATTCTAAAATTCGGCAAGGACAGAAAATTTTTCTCATAAGATGATATTCGAATCTCGTTTACTATTTCGATATGAATGGAAAGTTCAAACAGACAATCAGTCAACCCTTTACAGTTTTGTTCCAAAACTTGTAATGGGTCTACGTATTAAATGCTATTTTGTATCAAATTTCATCTGCTTAGCTCTGAATATTTTGTAGTTACTATGTTCATCAAATTTGAAAGCTTTATATCTTGATGACATGGCAGATAATTATTCTTTAATTGGTTCAAAATTTTATTAAAATATGCTAATTTCATGAAAAAACTATATACTAAATCCCATTCATTTAGATTTCATTGTTTTTGAGTTACTAGGTGCATAGACAGATACAAACATACTTGCAAATTCGTCCTTTTCTCTCTGAGAAAAGTATAAAACAGCGATATTCATCAAAATTTTGAATATGAAATTTTAAGAAGGCTTTTATAATTCTTGTATATTTCCATTTTGAGATAATAAAGATAAAACGCTCAGTAATGAAAGTGTCAAAAAGGAATGAAGTGGTATGGCATATCATCTACAAAGTGAAGAAAAAATTTTAAGGTTTATTCCAGGAAAGTTGAAGTTGATAATCGGTTTCAAGTTAATTAACACAGTTCAAGCACTAAAAGAATATTCAAATTAATGCATTTCTGATATTAGAGAAATATATTATACATTAAAGTGCATCAAATTATACATTTTTTAATATTAGCTTAAGGCAATATAATTTAACCTACCAGTCATGTCTATCGAAATTGTTAGAATTTTATATTATTATTCAAATTAATTTCCCTCAGTTTTCTGAAATCATTATTTGAAATATTCTACATAAATCATCTCTTTACTTACCATTCTCTTTACCTACTTTATTATTTAATAATCTACTTTAATATTTAATAATCTACTTTACCTACTACAAAATGGAAGAAATTTAATCAATTTTGGAAAATGTACTATACTTTTAAAGGCAAGAAATTTAGCCTTTAGCTTTTTACTGTTACTAACAAAAGTGTATATCTTAAAAAATCTGATAATAAAAAAGTACTATTTTGATAAGTAAGGTAATACTTCTGATATTGCTAATGCCTGATAATGACAAAGAGGATTCAGATATCAAAACATTCGCATGTGATTTAAAAAATCTTTCCACTGATTTTAATTGTATTTCCGTATAATTTTTGAACAATTAAAAAAATTGAAAGATATTCTAACTTTTTAGCAGGGTATTCTTTAGTCTTAATTTGTCTTTATTACATTTATATGTTTTTTTAATTATACAGCGATAATCTACATATAAGAAATGAATCTGACATTGCCACATGGATGAATATAAATCAGTCAAAAATAATTTTTCAAAATATACTTAAAAATAATTTTAAATATTCATTAAATATGGAGAAAATTTGATATAATTCGGAAGGACCTTTTGTAATGTCCGCTTGATGTAAAAATCGTTTTTATCCAATAACATATCCAAAAATTATTAAGAAAAAATGTTAACATTTCAATTAATTAATATAAGAAATCTAAAATTTTGAACAAATCATTCTTAACACAAAATTATAACGTTAATAAGGAGAAAAATCCAAGAAATAATTTTATCTGATAAAATACTGATTCTAGGTTCAAAGATTTCCCAATTAAGAAATTTTGCTCAATTTTTAATCCTATTTACAGATAATGTTTCAGATTCAAAGACTGTTATACAAAATTATCGTACATGTCGCTATTTACATATAATGTAGTAGGCTATAAAGTCAGTTTCTCAAAAGTATTCATATGAATCATTTTTTAATGAAAGGAAAATAGAAGCCCCTCATTTGAAATTAAACTCCTTAACTAATTAAACTATATTCAAAAGCATTTTCTTTATCACTAATAATATTTTGAATTAGATTTGCACTGCTTCTAAGAAATGTTTTCTAATATAATATAAATGTAATATAACTATAAATAAAACTATATACTAACTCATATAACTATAAATGTAATGTTATGTAAGTAATAAAGTAAATGATATAACCAATAATTAATTTTATTTCTGACTTGGAATAAGGTTTAAGCAGCAATATAATTCCATACATAGAAATCTTTATTTCAAAATTAAATGTGAAATAGCTAAAGGAAAATTTTCAAAAATTAAAATAAATATTCTGTTAAAAAATTAGTCCTAAAAAATGCTAAAATCCTTTGCTATAAAACTAAATTACTTACCTATTATTTCTTTTAACTAAATGAAAAATATTCTGTATTAATACTTCGGTTGAAACCTCACCAAAAATACGAATACAGCACTCTGTGATGACATAATCACTTTTTACTCTTCTCTCCTTCTCTAAGATTATCTTCTTGATAACTCAAACTGAATTCTGTAGCATCTACTATTTACAAACAAGTAATAGAGTTCGAGATAAGAGAATGAATCGATCAATTCAATATTATTCTATTAATAAATTCAATAATAACGAGAACAATAACCATCTGTGTTTCCATCTCAATGGAAAGAACCACATTTGTTTGATTTTTCTTAAAAGAACGTAGTCAGTATAATTTTTTTTATTTTTACTCAGCAAAGAAAATTGGAGAACAGTTTCTCATCAGCCTTTTAATGCCCGGTACATGGAATCTAGTGCTTGCCAACATTAACGTCATGGGATGAACATTCATATTGCTTGGAAATCTCGAATTAGATTAAAAGGCTTAAATGACTGTTTCATTTCATCTTAAGTCGTGGAACAATAGCCATATTATATCAATTCTCGGGAATTTAAACAAACTATATCACAGAAATTATGATAAATTTAAGAAATCGTCGTGATAATACGAAATATATTATTACTAAGAATGTCAATCAAACAAATTAAGTCAAAATTTTTCATCAAATTTTATATAATTTTATAGGTTTATTTAAGCAAATCATTTTTAAACCATCTTTTTTACATCGTAGTCACTGTTTAAAATATTAATGTAAAATAAATAAACTTAAATAGTTATTAATTTCCCTACAACATTAGAATACCCCATCTGATTCTAAATTAAAAATTAATCTAAAGAATTCTTTTAGAAAGATATAGTTAATAAAAATGGAACTTTCACTTTTCTCATACTCCTAGAAACATCATGAATGATTTGAAAATTATATTTTTATAATCTGATCTTAGTATAATCTTTATCAGAAAAATGAAAGATGGGACATTTTAA